>CM048852.1:45348645-45948645 GCA_026545225.1 Cornus controversa | reverse complement strand
CATTGCAATAAATCAATAGCCAAAACAACTAGATATAAAAAGATAATAAAGATGGGTAGAATATAATACTGTTCTGCTTTGACATCAATAAAGATAATAGCTATGTAGTTTACTGCTACAACAACCTCCTAAATTACGGCATTAGCCCAATAAGTCCAACTTACAGGTCTCAGGTCATTGTCTTCGTTAAGCAATTTCCCTCCATCAACATCAAGAACTGCCCGTTGTTCAAGAAGGTATTTCTACAAATTGCAATTCATAATGTCAAATTATTAATTTGTTGATGGAAACAAATAGAACCACAATTTTATGATGAGGATCAGGATCATCATGAGATACTGTTTATAAAGAGTCACGGTTAATATCTTATATTGGATCACTGTATGAGATACCACTTATAAAGATTCACCATCTATAGAAACCCTGTTCTCCCAACTCTCCGAATTCAAAGTTCACAATCCCAAGCTTTTAGAAGTTCTTATAAAAACTCTCATTGTTTTCTTCATAAGTCTACCCATTTGTTATTTTTTTTTAAAAAGGTGCATATGCTCCCTAGAGTGTAAAGACCAAGTCAGGCCCACGTTTCTACGTTAGTTACAAGTTCAGAATCAAAAAATACATTTTTTTTATTATATTGAGGCATCTATTACCAAAATCATGACATGTTCAAGATTTTAAAACTGATTTCATCATATGGTAAGCATCTAATCTGCGTCCAAGCAAGTTGTATTCCTATCCAAGCCCAACCTACTGCAGCTATTTTGAACTGATGATGCTAACTGGCCAGGTATGCTCTATGTATGTATCTATCTAAATATATATTATAAATAAATATATAAATTTATATTAGGATAATTATGTTAGTGGAATTGTAGCATACTTGTATTAATGTCATATAGACAGAAATTAGCATCTTCAACCAAATATATTTATAGACCTGTCTAAAACCAACCTGAGGTATCATGTTCGCCACAGAAGTTATGACAGCTGAAATTGATTGTTCCTGTATGCATTAGTAAGAAAGAGGATCCCTGTTAATATTACATTAAAATCTCTCTCTCTCTCTCTCTCTAAACCCTTGTACATAGGGCTGAAGCTGCACAAAACCAAGCAAGACACTGACCTTATCAATGAGAACTTACCACAAAAAGAAGTTTGTTTCATTATTCTCACCATATGGAATCTTATTTTTGTCATTATTTATGAACATCAACACCTTGGTAATTACACAACAATACAAAATAATATAGTTACCCTGCGAACAAGTTTTGATATCATGTCTAGGGTAGACAACACCTTGCGTCCTTGAGTAAGTTGGCTCCTGTAATCAATTATGGGAGTAAGTATATACTTAAGGGAGTATACATACTCCACCAGTGAAACTATACAAGCTAAAGTAAAATTATGCAAAGACCACAACAATATTCTTATGTAACAATTTACCATTGATGCTACAACAATTTGTTTTATGCATGAACTTATAAAAATATGTAAAACCTTTACATATCTAGGCTAACTCTCATACTTTACAGAATAACATAATTCCACAGGCAAAACGACTTCTAATTGAAATACATTTAGCAGAGTAGGGCGTTCAGCCCCTCAATTTCCAGCACTACCATTTCATTGATATTTCCAAGGACCCACATGTAGATGGAGGCAGTGGTGGAAATCATGAATATTTTATTTCTCTAAATATGTATCACTTCCAATTACAGAAAGAGAGCAACATAGTTGCGATAAGAGAGAGGCCTTATTTCGCTTCAATAACTGCAGAAGATGATTGGACTCACCATTCACCACACACCTAGAAAACACCAGCAACAGCAATCAATTATCATGGGAAAATTTTGATCAGACATGACAATGAGAATTTTTTTGTTGCCCCACCAGACCTTATAGGGATGCACAAAAAACTGTTAGAACCGGTAAACCAGACCGAACCGCATGGTTTGGTTCAGTTCTATGATGGAATGGTTCGGTTCTGTTTCTAAAATTTAAGATCCGCTGATAACGGATCGGTCCCGATTTGGGTTGAAGAAGACCAAACAGATCCGTTAGTGATAATTAAATATATATATATATATATACAGACACAATATACAATACACATGTTCAATTTTTATTGGTAGAGAATATAACTTACCATATACCACGATAATTAATATGAATATATACATATATGAAAATCCAAAACTGTAGAACAGGACTGAATGGATCATCTACGGTCAGGTTGGGTCCACTGGTTTTATCTTCTGCAGTTCGTTTCGGTTTGGTTTTGGTTCATCCCAGAATCGAACTGTGTGCACCCCTAAGACCTTCCTCCTCATTGCCAGTATCAACTAAGAATAGTTTGGTTAGGAATTATGAGTCATTTCATATTGCAACTAGAGCATCACATCTATAATCCTACCAAGCCCCTACACAAATTCTTGAATGTATTTTACAATGAAATCCGGCTTACTATCTTGAGTTCTTTCATTTAAAGCTTATGAAAAGTTCTTTTATTCTACTTTCTTTCTTCTCGATTCAAACGCCAAATTGAAGGTGAAACTAAAAGAACAACATCAATACTCTCACTACAGGCAACCATCCAATAACAGCACTCATGAACATAATTAAAAAGAAGAATACAAGAATGTGATAACATCAAGCGGGAGATTCAGTTGGTCAGTTAGCATTCCAGAACAAACTACAGTAATTTAGAACATCCGCATCGTTTTCCATCAGAAAACCACATGACAAACACTGTTCAGCAGACAAACTTTCACAATGTGTAATGTTGTTAAGAAGGTGGGTCCTCCATTTCCCACTTCTTTTTTGCAGATGATCTCTTCCTTTTGTTGAAAGCTAATTTGAAGAATGCAAAGGGGTTGGTGGATCTGTTTGATTCATTTGAAATTATCTTTGGTCTTAGGACCAACAGAAATAATAGTTTGGTCTTCTTTTCTAAAGCTGTGAGAAGGAAGAGGGGAATTCTTAGGCTGCTACAGTTCAGAGAGGGATCCTTTCCTGTCAGCTATTTAGGTCATCCTATGGTTGATAGGAAAGTTAAGAGGGTTCATTGTGCTGAATTATTGGACAAAGTTTCTGCTAAACTTTCTCCACGGAATGCTCTTAATATTTCTTTAGCTGGTAGGGTTGAATTGATCAAGAATGTAATTTCATCTTATTTCTATTACTGGGCAGCAGTTTTTTCTATTCCAGTTGCTGTGGCTAAAGAAATTAACAGGAAAATTAGGAATTTTATGTGTTCTGGGGCTGTAGACAAGAGTTCTTTGCATCTTCTTAAGTGGAAGGTGGTCTCTCTTCCAAAGGCTGAGGGTGGTTTTGGAATTAGGAGCATTGAAAGCATTGATAAAACTGCTAAATATGTTTTAGCTTGGGAGTTTATGCAGGGGGAAGAAGCACTTTGGATATCCTGGTTTAGAGATAAAACATGAGAGGTGTAAACTTCTGGTGTTGCAATTCGGGGACTGGTGATTCCCACATTTGGTAAAACATTTTAACAGCTAGAGATTTTATGAAGGATAATGTGGGGTTTAAAATTGGGAATGGTTCCAGATTTTTTCTTTACTATGATCCTTGGTTTAATGGTAGTTCTATTCTTCAAGATTTGGGATATAGAAGGCTGGAAAATAACTTTTCAAGAAAGGTTAACCTTTCAGTCCTGTGGAATCACGACTCTTGGAGGGTGCCTCATGGATGGCCTGCAGAAATTTCTCAGTTTCTGAATCAGCAGGGGCATAGCACAGCAGTTGACAGCATTGAGTGGGTTCATGGGACTTTCAATTTTAAGTCATGCTGGGATAGATGCAGAGATCAAGCTCCTGAGGTGGATTGTGCAGGCCTATCATTTACATCATGCCTACTTATGCATGGTGCTCTTCCTTCTTTCTGCAATTTGAAGAGGAGAGGCATCCCTTTGACTGCTATATCAATAATTGTAGTACAAGTGAGGATACTGCCTTTCATTTATTTTGGGACTGTGCCTTTGCTAATCAGATTTGGCAGTGGATTTTTTATTGTTGCAATTGGGATGGATTTCAGCATATTCACTCTTTCAGAGGATTGATTAACTGGTTCTTGGACTATTCTTCTACTTCTAGGACGAAGATAAGGTTGGTAAGGGGTATTTTTAATGGTACTGTTTGGCCTATTAAAGAAATTTGATGCTGCATGAAGACAGAAAGAGAGATTCTGAAGTGCTGGCCAAGGAGATTGTTTTTTATTGTCTCCACTTCCTTTCTTTGGGAGTGGAGGATTTACATTTTCTTTTTTTTATTATGCTGTTTACATAGCTGTCTTTCCTCTTTAGGATGGCTGTGTTTTACTCTTGTATTTTGGTTTTGTGAGGATGTTTTATCCTCAGTTCTTCTTGCACTTTATGTATCATATTTTGTTTTAATAAAATACACATTCAGAAAGAAAAAAAAATGCATTGTATTGAGGACAATATCTGGTGAAGCAAGGTTCCCGCATTGAAAATGTTTGAACAAACCTCTTAAAGGTACCAGAGACCTTTGCACTGAATATGTCATGTGCAGCTGATATATAGCTGCATTTCCTTGTAGTCGAAATTTTATCAATATGTTCAATTATCTGCAAAAAAAGAAAAAAAAAATTTATCAAAACCTTGATAAATCAGTGTGAAATAACCCTGCTTGGCAAGTGGCCTTGTAAAAGGAAGAGTGATAATACATGCACAGATGCTTGAAAAAACTTATAAAGAAGAAGCAGAAGAAAATTGAGCTACAGAAATATAAATAATTCATATACCTTTTTCTTTTCCTCTTTTTCAAAAGGTAGTAAAGCCTTGAATACTTGACGAAATGGTCCATCATCACAATCGGGCAATGTTGTTCTAAGCATGGCAACAATGGCTCTGACGACCTGTTATGAAAGAACTACTTAGTCAATAACCAGTGATCATGCTCTGTTTGCACGAATGTGGAAAATCAATCAAAAGTTAAACAAAAAATAGTATCCATATTTTAGAAAGGGATGATAAAGCAAAAATTGCAACGATAATTACAGTAATACATAAATAATTTAAAAATTACCTAATTAATAAATATGGGACAAATGCAACATTTTATAAAATGTGGCCAAAATGTGATTATTGAGATGGATGTATGGTAAAACAAAAATGGATAAAATAAGAATTTGAGAACATTCATGAGACAGTAGAAATAACACCCATTGAAGATAAATAAGAAAAAAACAATTAAGATGGTTTGATCATTGCAACGAAGAGCAATAATCATGCCAGTGAGGAAGACTGACATGTTCCCCATTGTGTGCACTTTTCTAAACAAGTTAGGGGAGATAATTTCCTTACATGAACTTTGTGTTGGGATAATATTAGATTTTCTCTTTTTAATGAGTAATTTAGAAGGAAACATTACCCAGTTCTGGTCCCACCATGGCAGGGTCTGAAGAAGGGATGACTCAAGACAAACCCAACATTTTGTGTTTCAAAAAGTGGCTGCTCTGAGGCACAATCTGGCGCCAGTGGCACTGATGCTCAAGCATTTTCCCGTTGAACCAGACAACGGCACTCTAATGATTAATTTAGAACAATTTGTAAATATCAAAAATTAATGTAATAAATTGAAGATGGGTAGTGGCACTTTAAAGCAGTCTTCTCCTTCATCCCTTAACTACGGACTTGAATGATATATCTTCCTAAATAATACCCTTCGATTTAAATGCATATTAATCTCACGTCAACCAAAAATATATCCAAAGAAGTTCCAGTTCTATTTGATTTATGAACTTCACACAGAACAAGAAGGTGACCACATGCAAAAAGAACATCATGTTCAGAAATTAAATATCGCACATTCCAGTTTAAGGACGTAAATAGAAATATAGAATCTTGCCATAATAGTGAGCTAAGAAATTATAAGAATATGATGAACCAGCAAAGCCACCTAGTGAACTACAATAGTGACATAAAAAATAATAGAAAAATTCTAGCATCTGTAATTGTCTTGTTCACAAAATTTTGATCAAACTAAGTTACAGAAATTGAGACATTGGAACATATTACATGTATAACCAGTGAAAGTCAACATCCATGGATGTCAGAGAATAAGAGTTTTCATAAACTGAAAAGTAGGGATGTCAGCAACCTTTTTCCTATAGAAGGCCACACCATGCATGTTGAATGGTATTTTCCTATCACGGAAGGCTGTTTGGAAAACTTTCCCTGATACCTAAATGAAAAATGAAGCCATAAACTATTCAGCAAAAATCATGATTGATTTACGGGGAAAAAAAAATCATGAGTATTCTAAAGTACACCAAAGTATGAAAGGACAAGCTTGACCTGCCTCCGGTAAAGAACAGCAACATTGCCAAAAGAGCACTTGGCAGATGAACCCTCAGAAGTAAATTCTAAAATCTTATCCAAGACAAATCCACACTGTGCATCCTCATTATAACATTCCTTGACAATTATCTGACCACATGGTTCAAAGTATGCAGAATCAGTTGCCAGCTTCAACAAGTGTGAATTTTTTTATTTGAAGGTTTTACCTTAGATCCGCAAGAATTATCAGTGAGAACATTCTTCAGCTGGCAACGCCTTAAATTATTTTGTATAAGAGATGTCGCTGCTTCAACGATACAACGGGTGGACCGATAGTTTTTATTCAGTCGAATCTGAATAAAAAAACAGGCATATATAGACAAGAAAACATGGTTACCTTCATTCCTATAAATTATCACCCCCCCAAAAAATAAAGATATTTACACACACAAGCAAAACAAACCTCCTTGTGGTCAGGGAAATCTTTACGAAACGAATCAAATCCAGAAATGTCAGCACCATTGAAACTGAAAATTGACTGCAATAAGATATACAGAAATTTTGAATTGGAATAGGTAATAATAAAAAAAAAATGAGTCAAATAAGTGGAGAAAAGGGAAATTTTTAAATTTTCAAATGAATGTTTACCAAAAATCAAACACACCTGATCTTCATCACCAACAATAGTTATGCGTTTATGAGATGCAAGAATCCGCAGCAGACCATATTGCATGGCACTTGTGTCTTGAAACTCATCTATCACGATTGCTTTCCATGACTCTTGGCACCCCTTAAAAACTTCAAATGAGAGAGATTATACAATCAAAACATATGAAATTTGTTAAATTGCATAAACTGATTAAATTATGCAAATGATATAAACCTTCGGAGAAATCAGTAAGCAGCTTCACTGAACAGCTGATTAAATCATGGTAATCCAGAGCATTACAAGATCTTAATATGTCATTATAGTGCTGAAGAATTGCAGCCTGAGCCAGATTCAAAGTAAGAATAGTGAAACATGAGCAAAAGAGTAGCAAGAAAGATATCTAAACTGCTTAACATCTGCTTACTCCTGTTTCATCACCCGTTTCATGGCAATCTTGTGGTGTCTTTCCAGAAGCTTTAGCCTGAAAATTGAATTGCAGTACAATGATGGCATTAATAAACTATAAAATGCAGAAGAAACACAAAATCATCCTGTGGCATGAACCTACCTCTGGCAACCCTATAAAAATTTAACAAAGAAAAAAAAACATGAAATAGAATAATGCTTTTAGTATGTCAAAGCATGCCACAATTAGGGCCATCCAATTGTTCTGTCAAAACAAGGTGACAGACAACCCAATGTCTTAAGATTTATTTATTCGATTCAAAATCAATAACTCCTATACTCAGAACCACTATTTTTTTTCTATCCATATTCATCAGTTATTCCACCCCTTCTGTGGCTCACATAATGTCCTAAACACATTAAGAATTGCATATCCTTGTCCTAGCAAAAAAGAACAAGCAACCCTTCTTGCATATCACAGAAACAAACTTCTAACTAAATGCAATATTTTAATATCTATATTTTTTACATGGGAATCATAGAAAGAGACAATAGAATATTGTACATCTGTATCATTAAAAGGGCAGATAAAAAGTATCCACGGGAGAAGCCATGAAAGTATCACATGATTCAATTTTCAATCATCAAGTGAACAACATGCCTAGAAGAACTCAATGATCAATAAATCAACTTGCCATACAATGAAATAGTGACAGAAATTTCTCTTGGCGGTGCTTACTTTCCGTATGTGCCACAACCTTTCTAACAGCACTCCTCTTTCACATACTAAAAAACACTGCACACAATAACTTAAAGAAAAAAGGAGAAAAGAAAGAGATGAATAAATCCAATAGATTTCATCTTATCAAGCATGAGTCAACTTGCTAATATTCTGGACTTAACTGAGTTCAGGGCCCATTGCAACAGTAATAAGAGGGAGGGTAACAAGCAGAAGAGAGGTACGATTGGGAGAATGTTGGCATGAGCGAGTCTGAATAAGGGTGAAGTGACATGAAACGCTAGGTTTGTAATGTTAGGCTAATATAGTCCAGGCTGCAGTTATATCAACAATAATTGTTTATTTCTCAAGGCAACAACTACAATGCAGAGAAAACTAAGGAAAAATAGAGGAGTATTAGTGCTAATCATGCAGGTATCTTTACAAGATAAATAAACCAAGCACTGAAAGACATAACTTCAGAGTTTAATATATAAAATGAAAATAGCAAAGCCCGAATTCTTCTCAATTAAACTAAATTTATTGAAATCAAATCTAACACTCAAAAATGAAAAATATTACCATCATTGCTCACAGTCCCCCATTTTATGCACTGTTAGCTTTTCCAGAACACATCAAAATTTGTGTTACATACATAGATACACAAAAGAAATTTCAATTTTCATCGCCTTTAGGTCACAACCTAGAAATTAAAATATTTTCCATCAATAATTCTTGCATATCCTTGAATAAGCTGCCAAAAGTAGCAAAGCATCATATCTATGCTATATGAAGCAGAATTTGTATCATGCCATAGGGGTGACATATATTGATTGTCCAGTTTTGAGAACCTACAAAGCACCTTTAAGATAACCACAGAAATATAAGTGAAGCAAATTCAACTAAGTAGCATGGTAGAATAGCAAAATTGTGAGTATAAGATGGACCAAGTAGAATTTGTCTCATCAAAGAAAATACAAAAAACTAAATTCTAGCAAATGTCAACATAAAGACCAAGATAAAGCTTTGACTAGGCAAAAAAAAGACAGAAATAAATAATCATCTTGATGTTGAAGCAACTGGATCAATAGATGATTAGGTAAAAGAATGGAAACCCCCTTCTGAATGGGTGGGGGCAACATTCATGCCGAAGCACTCATAGTTATGTTGCTAACCCAATTAGGAAAATAGATTTTTAAAAGATTAAATTCGAGCTCCTTTTTACAATAGGAAAACCTTTTCAAGAGAAATATTGAAAGCAATTGAAGATGTAATAAGTCATCAAAAGGTAAAAGATCTGACTGACGAAATTTACTTTGTCTCGCAAGACATAAACATTGGCACATGACTAATTCCCAAGTCAACTATTCTACAAACAAATATTCCACATGCAAGGAGAACTTTCGTAGCTTGTAAGAACATTTCCCATTAATCGATAGGTCTGATTTTGTGAACTCGTATATGGTGTTAGACCAACTATCAAAATGCTAATAAGTAGAGTCAAGTAGATATTGCAGTAAAGACTCTAGAAATATCAGACACCCCTATAAAACATGGGGGAAAAGAACAATTTCATGCATTTATAAAACATTTTTATGCTTTACTTATGATAAATTTGGCAAGGTCAAGCTCAAATAACAACATACAAGTTGTACAAAAGGTAAGAAATCTGATCAGTGATTCAGTGTAGTTTGTTAAATGATGATAAGAGAATATATATGCAGGAATGCTAACATCCCCACCTTCAAGGGGAGGATTAGGATGTCCCATGCTTGAAAAGATAATTAAGTAAATGAGTTGAGTTCGAGCTCAAATTTTGAGCTCGTTTAGAAAATGAGTCGATCCCAAAGATTGTTAGGCTCGGCTAGCACCCCAACTTTCAACCAACAACATGCTAGCCATAGACACCAGTCACACCATAATTTTCAACCAACAACATGCTAGCCACCACCTTCCTGTGATATTTCGATGACCATGGATTCCATGATTCCGATGAGAGAAAGCTGAGATTGTGGTGATTCTTCTCCATTCATGAGATTTTGACAACCATAGACACCATAGATTCCAGCGAGAGAGAAGCACGATTTCGCAACCTTAGATTCTGGCAAAACAAAGGCGATATTATGGTAATTGCTACAATAATCAGTGAGTATCCTCCCAATCACTGTGAACACCATGTCCATTATCCAACGAAGAGTCCAAAATCTTTTTCACTGGAGAGATTTGCCAGCTGGCATTTTCTACTAAAGAGTTGGTTGACTATATATAAAAGAGTGGATTTAATGGAAGACGTGGAGACTTGGAAGACATGCGAGATGACAGAAAATATAAAGAAAGCGTGAAAAATACGCCATATTTTCTGGCCAAATAACTGATGGAGATGAGAGGAAATCTTCAATATCTACATCATGGAAAAACGTTGGAAAGTTGATATTGTAACATTACATCCATAATCTTATTAATGAGTTTTCCAGAATCAAATAATAGTGCTATTTTTGTTATTTTAGTACAGGGACATGCTAATCCTGCCCTTGTAGGAGGAAAAGTTAGCTTTTCCATATATATATATACACACACATATATGTATAAATATCAGAATGAAAATTAGCATTGCCTTAATTGGAATGGAAGAGGTTTTATAGAGCTAAACTTTTCAATCACAAAAATATAGCAACACTGCCAACACCTCGTATACAAGTAACTGAATCACTTACTACTTACCCGAGTTACAAATGTCTGCCACTTCTTTGACTTATCTTTGAAATATTGTGGAGAGTTTATGGCACTAGACTCTTCACCAAGTTTGGAAGCATCATGAATTTGCATGCTTTTTCCATTTTCCAATAGTCGTACAGCCTCAATGATTGCTCTTCTTTGTTGCCCATTCCCAAATATCAAGAATTCCGGTGTACGATCTAACCTATTGCATGAGTTTAACATGTAAGTAGTTAGGTAATTACATAAATTAAGAGCAACTTAAATAAGGTTAGAAAACTTAAGAACCAAAAAGACAGGAAAAAGGAAACAGAATCAGCTAGGATGAAAGTGGTAATTAAAAGTCAAGAGATATTAAGTACTGAGTATAATGAGCTGACACCTCTTCAATTCTTCAACAGACTAATTTTTCAGTCAGAAGTCACTTTTTCATTTTCATTTTCATTTTCATTTCTGAGGTAATGCATTAAGCATACGTTTACTCGCAAGAAAGTTGAGGACTAACATATTCCACTAGTATTAGCTAACAATGATCCAACACTATGAATTAGGGGTGTGTGTGTGTGTGTGAAAGGCAGGAGAACAGTAACACACCTCTCAAGCTTGAGCATGTAAATGATGCAAAACTTGTGAAAACATCAAACAGAATTCACAGCCTTCATGAAATTGTGAAGAACCTTGGCTCAAGAAACACAAGTAAAGAAGGCACCTACCTATGCATCATAGTCATGAATTATAAGCCATTACACAATACCATACATTCGATATGATATTTTACATAAAGAACAATATGTATCATCCATTTTTTCCTTATCTTGATGTAATTTCTTGTTCAAATATGATAGAGCATGTACAGTGATGATGCATACAGTACATGTTTGGTGCATTTGATATATACAAATAATTATTATTTCTGAAAGTCTCCAGAAGATCATTGAAAATTTAATTCAAGAAAACTATTCAGATGTTTTAAAACTTTAAGATTGCAGAAAAGCATTTAAAATACACTTTCACTTATTTGCCTTCTGTTGAAATGAAAACACAAAGAAGTTTTCTTTCTAGATTGCTGTGAAATTGATGCCACTAATTCACTTCCACCACTGAATAAAAGGAAGCAAGGAAGCTTAACAATTCTATATTCATTACACACTTGTAGGAGGTCAAATGGCCCTACTGTAAAAATCTATATATTGAAACCTGCCGGACGTTCCAAAAACTGTCATTATCCAATCGTCTACCAGTGGCCAATTGGTCATTAAATCTTGTCTTGAAGATATGGATCTTTTTGTGAATTATATGATCTATCAAAAAGAATCATCACTCAAAGATATGCCAAAGCATTCCACAACAACTTACAAAGGAGTCCAATAAATCAAGCCTCATCTAAATGAAATGTTAGAGCTAAAAGAATTGGCAAGAGCCACCAAGAATCTTCTTGACTTCTCCATTGTGAGACAATAACTTACCCTATCATCAATTACCATATGAAAAATGTAACAAGTTCTGCTTCAGAATTCCACCAAGAGACGGAACAAATAATATAACATTAGCTCTCAGCAATACACCTCACGTTCTAACAATAAAGGTCTCTCAACTCCCAGTAACTTTTGGTAAATCTACGCCTAATTCTATGCATTTAATCATATTTATGGATCATTCTTCAATGTAGATAAGAAGAATAAATATTTGACACAATAGTAATGAAAATGAGCGTGGCTTATCATATATAATATGTTACAAGTATTAGATTTTTCCATACATAATTCTCCATTCCTTTCTACTTCATGTGTAAATTCAGAAGTATATAGCAAAACAAAAACAATGCATACCTTTAAGTACACAAAATAGGGATGCAAAACAATAAAATTTTGACACGTTACAGTCACTCTCAATCACTCTACCACTTAACCAAGAAAATGATATCAGGCTTAATATCCCCATTAAAGTGAAACACATCTTAATGTGAGATGTGCCTCGCGAACACTTTTTTTGACCTTGAATACAGCATACGACTTGGGAGTTAAAAATTTATACTCAAACTAGCTGTGCCAAAACTTTAGTATGCTTCAACAGATAGAAAATAGAAATTGCATATTGACTTTGATTGCATCAAGCAGCACCAAAGCAACAGTTGATTCAACAAATAAGCAAGCCATATATTAATTAGGAGAAATATTTAAAGTTGTTTACAAAAAGATTCTGTCAAAACTTGTAGCAAAAGGTTGACCTTTTGAAAAGGCCAAATATACACAAGTCAATTCACAGTGTTTTTTTTTCTTCTATTAATTATGTCGTTTTAAAGTTCATCTATAAAAATTAAAACTCTAGGAGAAGAATAAAATTTGATATTTCCAGGTTTAACTCGAATTACACATACTTCTCGGCATGTGAACGACATAGTTGCAAAGAAAATGAGTGGAACGTGCTAATTGGAAGCTCTTTTGCAGTTGCTTTCCCAGCCACTGCTCCAATTCGATCTCTCATT
Organism: Cornus controversa; assembly: GCA_026545225.1. Taxonomy (NCBI): domain Eukaryota; kingdom Viridiplantae; phylum Streptophyta; class Magnoliopsida; order Cornales; family Cornaceae; genus Cornus; species Cornus controversa. The sequence continues at coordinate 45,935,357 of CM048852.1, read as the reverse complement.
TCAGAAGCAGCCGCTGTGGTGAAAGTCATGGCCAGAATGTGGGATGGACCAATGCCCTAGAAAAATAGGACAGCTGGTGAGAGTGGGGAAACTTTTTCCGAAAAATAAAAACAAAACAAAAATCAAGTACAAAGAAACAATACAAGACCAATCACTTAGAAAAACCCAATGGCCATTTCACAAATAAATTAGCATGAACTGAATAGTCAAGCAAATATGTAGCAGTACCTCATTAAGCAGCATCAGAATGCGTCCAACCATTGTAGAAGTCTGACAAAGAGACAATAAAAAGAAAGGCAATAACCAATGCGTGACGGGTTCTCTACACCTGCGGGGATGGAGGGAGAATGCAAACTTGGCAACTGAAACAATAACAGTAAGGTGATAGAATACAGACCTTTCCACTTCCTGGTCCTGCAACAATCATTAAAGGGACTGAAATGTCACTACAAGCTGCTTCCCGCTGCCTGTCATTTAGAGACTTCATATACTTTGCATACTCCTCTGGCATGCTCCCACTTTGCTTAACCCCTAAAGTTCTTGATCCTGCTGCTCCACATTCTTGTTCATTACTTGAATCCAAATTGCATTCAGTTGTTAACAACTCCATCAAAACACCAGAATCCTTCTCGGTGATATCCTTACAACTACTTTTTGCAACAGATTGACTGACAATTGAAAAGTTACTGGTACACCCATCCCTTTCAGGTTTCACCATTGACTTCTGCTCGCATAGAGCATCAATTGCTTTGAAGATGGACTCATCAATATCTTCATCTAGGCCACCACGAAGTGTAAAAGACTCATTTAAACTATAACTATCCACCAATCTCATTGGAGTGATGCAAGAATTAGACCGAAACCCGTTCTCCATGGGAACACCCATGTCCCTTTCACTCAAACTACCATCAATTGGTTCAGTCCTATTAGCAAATGTGCCATCAGAGCAGGAACTACTGCTACACTCTAATTGCTTCACTGGAGTTCTAAATAAATTCTGAGCTGTCCCTTTCTCCATAGCCACTTCCATTCTCCGTGCAGTAAAACTAACATTGAACTTATCGGCACACATGCCCCCAGAACACAAACTGCTTTTACATTCACTGTCTATTATCTTCAACCCCTTGACAGATGTTATGGATGTATTTATGGGTATCTCTAAAAGAGGAATCTTTTTCATACTAGAAATCTGATCCAGAGCTTCAACCCTGTCTGCATCTCTGTTTCTAAAAAATAGATTACCAAAATACAGACACTTGTCAGAGTTCATATCCTCTTTCATTTCACTTACCACATGCTTACACCAGAGTCTTATACGAAACTTTAATCGAACATGCATTTTCTTATACTTTACACCTAAATTATCTGTTTGACTGCTAGATAAAGGTGGGAAGTGTATAAAAAGTTGAGAAAAATTAAGATAGAACCAAAGCGTGTACTCATCTTTATCCCCATTAAACAACTTCACTAAGCTGATTTTCTTTTTTCTTTTACCAAACAAGAAAATTACATTAAATTCAAAAACATATTCTCTTTTCCTTTCATTAATTTTCTCGGAAACCAATCGGATAGTTGTATTTTGATAAAGGAAATGCAAAGCTTACTTTCGAGGAGATTGATGGGAAGTCTTGATGATTTCGCGAGGTCTTTTGCGGTCAAGAAGGGCTTTTGCAGCTCTGAAATTCTGTGAAATTCGAGCCCTTTGTTCAGCGGAAAGTCCTCCAACAGGCACATTCTCCTTATTCATTTCCAGGAGAGCAAAGAGTAGAGCGATATATATGTGTGTGTATCTATAGAGAGAGATTATACGTTATAACAAAATTCGACTGATGAATTTAACCCTAGAATAGGCAATTATTCAAACCGAGGGCAGTGTTCTTTTTTCCCTCCGATGCTGGAGTTTAAATATAGGCCTCAATGTATAATAAATTTTATAAAATAATAGCTAGATGATATTAACGTGGATGTTTGATTTTGAATAGTGAACTGGTAGTTTTGTGAGGTCAAAAAAACTAAAGACTGTTACGGCTTTATTGGGATGATCAGGGCTTACCTAGTTATTAGATTGAATTATAAAAAAATTTAGAAATGTAGAACCAAACCAAATCGGTGTTGTATGATTTGATTTGATTCTTTTGTTTCAGTGTTGAGTTAAAAAATAATTTTTTGCTAGACTTTGTTAAAGCGGAAGCTTTGTGCACTGAGTACGACCATTATATTCTTTAAACCGCTCTAATCTGAAACTTGTACTCCCCTCAAAAATTATTTATTATAGTTTGATCTCAATATGAGAAAATCGAATTATTAATGATAAACAAATATATATGTATACAATACACTTATTTTATTTTGAAAATATAAATTAACATTTTACCAATATATATAGGATCATCGTGTATATATATTTCATATTTTGAATTTTTCTTTGATTGGTATGAATTTATATATATATATATATATTAGTCACAAGTAGAAAATCCATAGCCATGAAATCAAATTAAACTTATATAATCGAGAGTTGTAGGTAGGGTTGATCGAACAAATTTTTTTTTTTTTAATATAAGATGATGATTCAAGTCTACATAAATAAAGCGGATGTGTGGTCATTCTTGCCATAGTTAAAATAAATAAAAAATAAAAATGATCATACAATAGACTTTAATTCTATTCTATTTGGTGAGAATAACATTTTAAAATTTTCTTAAAGAACTAAATAAATTATAATAATATTTATAGATACCATTATCAATTCTGATAATACTGTATTATCTCTTGATTTCATGTTAAACAAAAAAAAAAAATTTGGTTAAGTTCTCATGTTAAACACTGTTACTATAATTAATTTCCCCAAAAAAAAAAAAACACTGTTTTTTGGAAATTAATTATAACAATGTTTTTTTGGTACCGGGTTATAATTAAGTTCTCCCGCAGTTCTGCTCCTTGCAACCAGGTACCAAGGAGGAGGTGACGATTTAGAGAGAGTGCATATGGAAGCTCTGAGAGCCTCGTACGGAGTCAGTTCTTCGGAATCAGACTCAGACTCCGATCAATCTCCTCCACCACCAACTAACAATTCGAAATCGCAAGCATCAGCGTCTCTGCCTCCACCTCCTATCGCCCTTCTCAACCCTCCCAATTCCCTTGGTGACCAATCATCACTTCTCATGTACCCTACTCGTAAACACACACAAAGATTTAATGCCCACTAATTGTTTGGTCTTTTGTCGACGTAGGGACCTTAGATTGCTTTCAAAGCGGCGAGGCTAGTAGACTTCGGAGCTTCCCTCACGTTGAAGGAAACTATGCATTACATGTATACATCCCAGGTTTTTTCTTTTCAATTTCCCATTTTGAACTTTCTTGATTCTGATTTCGTTCATGGTTTTTGTTGGTACATTGTTTTCGTGTATTGATATTAGCTTAATAGTCACTACATATACAAGCCGTTGGATGTTTCTGTAAATTTCTGCTACAAAATGAAAATTTTTACCATTTTTTGAATTAATTGTTTAACTTGAACAACAATTTTTTTTTTTTTGGGTAAATGGCGTGGGGGTTCAAACTTGGTGAGTTATTTGTTTCATGTATGTATCGTAGTAACTTATGAAATGCCTTTTTTCATGACTACATTTGGGAAATTTTCTCAAAATTGTATTTTGTCATATGCAGGCACTTGATAGTTTTGTTGGTTTTACACTAAAATCCAAAGAGGCTTCTAAACAAAAATATATATATATTTTAGTGATAAATAAGTCTTTAACCAAAATATTGATTCCTGCTTACAACAGTGCGTGCGATGTGCTTCTGTTCCTATGTTATACAAAGTTGATAGTGGTGATGACAAAGGCCAATATGATGATAGCACAATGATGGTTGCATCCCAAATCAATTATATAAATTAGATCCGGGCAGGGATTGTATTAATATTCAAATGGAGCATGAGTTTTTTATTTAGAAAACTGATTTGGGCTGCAACCATCATTGTGACTAAACTATCCAATCCTTAAAATCTATCCATTCCTTTCAAATAATCCAATTGGAGCATGAGTTTTTGAAGTTAGAAAAATGCAGTAATTTTTGTATTTTCTTCTAGTTCACATACCTTCTGCACCAAAAAAGGAGATGACCCAGTTTCTGAAGAAGGTCACATCTGTTGTACCCGGCCTTCATGTTGTTGATGTTGATGTCCCACTGAACACTATTTACCAAGATGATCACAAGCTTGAACAAGTTGCCTTAGGAAGGGAATTCCACATAAGTTTGGGGAGGACTGTTCCAATCCGAGTGCATCAGATCGACTCAGTCGTGGCAATGCTTCGCCAGAAGCTTCAGTTTCAGAAACGGTCAGATTACAATTTCTAAAGTATACTTTGTAGTTAATTGTTGAGCACTGATAATTCGAATTTGCGATATTTTAATTTTCATGAAATAAGTTCATCTACTGTTTTGATGCTAAACAGGTACTGGATTGATTTTAATAAATGGGAGGTTTTTGTCAATGATGATCACACACGTTCTTTTCTTTCAACAGAAGTTTTAACAGGAGGCTTACCTGAGGTATGCTTGATAACATTCTTCCTGCACCAGCTCGTTTATGTGTTGATCAGTTTTCTCACATAATGGTAGAGCATCTATCCTTATCATTGGTATCACAGTTTTCGACCGAGTCTTTATGCAATCTCTTAAGGAGCAGGTAGATGAATAACTGCTATCTAATATCAACTTTATCCATACATTGTTGGCATGGTTTAATATATTTGTATTTACGTGTAATCGCTAGTTATTCTAGGATTACTATGCGACAGATGTTGAGAAAATGTTGGAAATGTGCATAAGCTTTTGATTAAACAAAACAATTTGTTCATATAATAGTGTTATTTACAAATACCACGAACTATGCGTGAAAATGCTCTACCTTTTTATTTTTTCCACAAGGTAGTGGAAATGAAGAGAGCACGTTTTTCCAAGTAAGCAATGGCAAGCTTAATTACATTAAATATATTATAGTAATGCAAAGTATGCCTCTATTCATATGATAATGATAATCCAAATTGTGGATAGCGATGGTTATATATAAATTATTGAAGTTTAAAAATAGGGTAAAGGAGACGAAACATATATAAACTCATTTAAGAGTTGAATTACTTTATATTTTATAATATGTTCACAAATCGCTTCTGACATTTCTTTCAAAACCACTACTTCGATGGAAAAGATCAATTTTAAGGGAAGCATACTTCTCTATTAAGCATTTATCTCCATAAACATTGAATGAGCAATTATGATTTATGTAAAATTGATAATTGAGTAAAATCAGTTTACTATGGTGACATCCACTTTACCATTAAAATAAATATATCACTCTCTTTTGGATGTTTGGGGTGCCAATTTGATGTAAGTTAGAGGTAAAAAACTTTAAAAAGAGCTGTAGACTGTTAAACTTATAATGGTTTAAGGTTATGAAAAGCTTACAGGTTTAAAATTTTAAAAGGCAGAGGACAAGGTAGTAGGTTTTTGAGATAAAATGGGATTGCAACTGGCTTGATTTTGAAAAGTGGCTGGTTGCAAGAGTTTAAGAAAACTGATTCTTAGAAATTTTGAAGCAACTATTTCAGGGTTTAGGTGTTAAACTAAAGGCCAAGGGTAGGAGAAAATGTTGGGGCTGATTAGGGTTGGGGAGGAATTAGGATTATTATGAGGCACTAAACAATAACCTTTTAACCATGAACAGTTTTTGAAGTGACGTAGAAGGGGGCAGGAGGGAGAATGATCTAGGAATAGCATCTAGAGGTTCTTTTAGACTCGGGCTGCATTATACATGATTGTCAATTTTCAAAAGCTACTCTATTGAGTAGAAACACAATGTCAATAGAAAGCGAAATGGATTGATCTGCCAAAATAAAGCTAAAGGGGATCGACGGAATAAACGCAAAAAAGTTGGAACTTCAATTAGTTGGTAAGTTTTGTGAGAAGGAAGCCAAAAATTGCTGTTACTACCAAAAATTGCTATTACTTTAACATCCAAGGAACTCTATGGTGGGATGTAGAATAAATGAATCAGTCGAATTCAAGCCGATCTGTATGGATAGCAATATAATATCTCTTGACAAAGTTTTATTGTTGGACCTAACTTTCATAGAAGTTTCTTTTGTATTCATTGCTTGCAAAACATTAAGAAAGTTAAGTTTTATTGTTGAAGAGTTTCAAAAATTGTATGGAGTTTGTAACGGTTGTGTCATGATTCTTTTGTCTTCTCCATTCAGTTATAACTTATAACAGTAATATTGTTCTTTCAAGTGTGATTCTTTCACATATTACACAACTTAGCCCCCTATATATATTTTTTACCTTGAATGAAATCCAACTGAATCCCACTGCTGTGCAGTCAAAACTGAGATTTATTTGTATTCAATTGATTTCAGATAACAAAGCAGATTCAAGCTGTTAACGAGGTTTATAAGCTTCACAATCTTCCTGAATTTTACAAGGTTGGGCTAATCATTACTATGGGTTTTCTGCAAGTCCATTTGATAAATATCAGATATTTGAAGTAATAGGTAAATGTGTCTCTTATTTTATTGCTGATGAAGATTATGTTCTGTATTGGATGTTAATTATAGGATCCACGCCCCCATATATCTGTAGCTTGGGCACTGGGTGACATTAGTAGCTTACTGAAGAGTGTGGTTGAAGAAGAAAGAAATAGATGCGCTATTGCTGGGGGATTGCAGCAGAAACGTATATTTACCAGCAAATTCAGTGGCATTGTGTGTAAGATAGGCAATAAAACTTATAAAATATGTAAACTTCAAGAAGAAGTCTGAAACCTAAAAATCTGGTTATCTTTCAGATATTGTATCCATTCTAGTTTTTATTTATTTTTTGTTAACTGATCGGCCCTTATCTTTCAGAAGTGTATTATGATTGATTTTTATTCAGGAAAAAAAGATTATGAAGAAGTGAAAATGGTGTTGATTTCATTCCGATGTCTAATTCAATGTGGATATTTTGTCTCTGTGTCTCACTGTTGAAAGTGCATAAATTTGCATAAATTTTTGTAGAATTGCTACAAGACAGACGAGTCACCAGATGAGCCATATACAAACTAGTTTCACTTCTATTTCAAATTCTGAGTGCTATAAAACCAAGGTTTTTCAATTCTATTTCAAGTTCTGAGTGCCATAAAACCAAGTTTCAGGCATTTCATTTCCTAACTAGTTACTATCTACTATTCATTCTGGTAGAAGAAAGCTCTTGTTGGAGGAATAAAATTGTCCTCTATTCAGACAGTGAAGAAAGACCAGTTAAAAGAATGAGAAGCCTTCGTGTTTCATTATTTAAACTTGTCTTCACCAGCTCGTTGGATGGCCGAAGACCTAACTAGACACAATATCATACTCTTTTTGAGTGCTATAAAACCAAGATTCAGGCAAAGAAGAAGAAATATGAAACTAGGGGTTGCTGCCACCCTTACTTCCTTATTATACTCTTCAGCATAAAGAAGGGGTCAAGATCCATCATATCAAGGATACTATGGTAGCAGCTCGATCACCAGTGTTGAATACAGCGTTAAATGTAATAGAGATTCAACAAAAAGACTCGGAAGTTAAAGCCCAATAAAAAATGACAACCATTGCGTCTTAACGGAACTATTATTAGAAAAACCATACAAGCTGTTCTTACTTATTTAGTTATTTACACAACAAAACTCCTGAGAAATCCAAAAGCAGTCAATATCTCGTTTCCTACTTTCAACTTCTGTTCCATGAAGGACGATTATGGTTGCATACTGAGAATAAAATATCATATATGAAGGTACAAAACAACAACAATCCCCACTAATTGGGTTTTAATAAATTGAGCAGAACTCTGCTGCCCAGCAAGAAATTAGAAATGAATTGAATCGAATTGCATATTTGAGCTTGAGGCCCAATAGCCATGGTGTATGAGCAGTTTAAAAGGGTGCTCAGAGTCCAGGTATGGATTCCAGATTGTATTTCTGAGAAGCTGAAGTTTCTGCCTCTCGGTTCTCTTGCAATTTAGGTTCCTTCAAGGCATCAACAGTTTGTAGATACGAGTAAGAAGCACCCCGATTCGATGGAGAGCCCGGATTGCTGATTCTGCTGGCAAGGAAGCGACGGATCAGACCCCTAAGGAATGGAGCCATAGTATCTGGCTCATGTTCCAAATAGTACATTATTCCACCCATACATGCGCAGAATAGAGCCACCTGTAACAGTTAAGATACCAGGATTCAGCCACTCAGGTATTGAGATTTGAGAAGGAAAAAAAAAACATTGAACTTCGCTCTGTACAGCTTTTTGCCATAATTCGGCTTCTCTTTCTGAATTTGATCTATTATTCAGATAAATTCAAAACTAATGGAAAAGAGAACAAAGCACCAATTGTGGACAATTTTCATGACATAAGGTAATTGTTTCAGCAACGGTCCATATGTTGAGAGGAAAACGAAATCAAGAAAAAATATAAATTATGATATAATTGAAGGATACACATGACAGTTGAGTATTTATATTTTTGTGCTGCAAAGCGTGAGAATCTTGGCAGATTTCTTCCTACCATTTCTGGAATCTACTTTTCCAAACACCAAACTAAGCTTAACTGGGTGTAAAATGGGTTTTTCAAGACAATGCAGAAAGTACTAGGATGTGAATAGAAGTACCTCAGCATTCTTTATATCTGGAAGCAGATGGCGATTCACTAATATGTACCACAAAGAATCTCCAGCTCGTGGAAGAACATACAAGGCAAGTTCTCCCCGTCTAGCTTTCTTCTCCAGTAGTACAGAAAGAGCAGCAACTCCACCCGAAACCCAGTAAACAAGCTTGTGGTCTTTTGAAGCCACCTTTCTATGCAAACATATAACTCCCTTGTAACATCAAAATAAAGTTACTAAACAGTCGTACAGATTTAAGAAGATGAAGAAGAAGACGAAGAAAGAAAAGAAAAGAAAAACATTGAGCATTAACAACCTGAAAGATGCCAACAAAAGCAGACAAAAAAGTTGTCGACCGAACAGCTCCTTTAACAGCAAGCCAACAAGTACGAACAGGAGTATCCATGAACTATAAGTGAACAGCAGTATAAAATAAATTAGTTCAGCAAATAAAATATAATTCTTGCCCAAATAAGTCAGAAGATACTGCAAATAAAAATATTTTCACTCTTTATAAAGGGGGTATAATTATGTAAGGCTTTGTTTATTTTATTTTATTTTTTGTTTTGATAAAGGGATATTGCCGAATAAATGGTAAAAGATGTTGAAGCTGCAATATTTTCATTTGGACTGGATTATTTTCCCATCACCCACAAACGTAATACTGAACAATATTAAATGTACTACTAGTACACTACATACAATTGAACAACAAAAGTAATAGGCGTACCTTTTGCAGGTGCAGAACAACGAATGGTACGAAAGTCAAAGAGAAGTAAAGTGGAAATGTTTTCCTGAAAGTAGTTGATGCTGCATTACTATTGTGAGCTAAACAAGAATTCGTGTCTGGGTGAATTATGGAACAGGGAATTATAGAAGGATATCCTTCCAACTTTACAAAGTTGGGTTCCCTTTTGTTGGACAAGTAATCAGACAGGGAGGCAACATCTACTGGGAAACCCCTACAACAGTCCCTCACAGCCTTGTATACAGGTGAGGCAACAGGTCCAGTCTTCTGAATAAAATCCTGATATGATTTTGGCAAGCTCTCAGGACGCATTACAAAGGAGTACATAACCTGAAACAAATTTCCAATGATTAAAATGACAACTAGTAACATAGGAAAGTAACCTTTTATAGAAGAAAATATTAATAATATAATTACACAGCCAAAGATTATTGGGTTTAAAAATGCAATCAAAATTTTTTTAGCTTTAAACATGTTCAAAGATTCAGGAATTCAATTTGCTAGACAAGTAGAAGACCACAATATATTTCACATTTGATGGAAAAAAAATTTCAACTGACCTATCCTGATATAACTTAATTTTTTCTTTCAATCAAAGAACTAGAACTGAAACTTGACCACTGAAAACCTCTTCAACCACAAGTCAAAGAAGGCGGCCACAAACACTAAACAACCCTTCGCATCCGTACTGATTCACTTGTCTGGATGAGGAGAAAAATTGGATAAAAAAAGGCGAGCTGTTCAATAAAATTGTCCATTTTGAACACTCTTGAACTTCAAATAAGAAGGTCATAATATTAATTATGTGGACAAATGACTAAATGAGCCGTGTTACCTGAGCAGATGCTAAAGCAAAGAGTAAAGAATCTCCATGTCTCCAATGGCTTCCCCAAAGGTGAAACTTGTTCTTGGACTTTGCAGAATTATAAGCACACTGATAGATTAATCACATTAGAATTCCATGGAAGAAATAATAATAATACTGATTTATGTAGCAGTGAGAAACAACAAAGGTTTATATTTGTACCTGCGCAAGCCTAGCCAAAAGATATAAAGCAAATGTACGCCTCCGATTAGGATCATTTAAAGCTAATATAGACAAACCTGCGACTGAACCTGCTAAAATGCTGCTCAATCATCCCCTTTAACAAGTCATATATATGGAATAGGATATAACATGCATCAATAGCTTTTAAACAACTAAAATGCATTCACACATACGTATTCAGCGGCGTCTCTTTTTTTCTCAACTTCCTCAACAAACATCTAAGGGCATGATAAGACCCGGTAAATCCCCCAAAAAGCAACCCAATTCGACATGCTTCCTCTCTCACTATTAGATCTTTCTCTGAGACAAGTTGCTGCAAATAGAAGTCAAACGTTCACTATTATTGCATAAAAATATCCTCAAAATGCATGCTTCCAAATGGTCATTAATTGAAAATTTTACACTTACTTTCAAACAGAAAAGGGATAATAAGCAAAATCTAGCATATAACCAGAATGTCACTGCTCCTTTCATCTCATTGGAAAATAAACCAGGAAAAGCAATTTGCCAATCATTTAGGATGAGACTGTGTATCATATGATCCAAAGTTGATAAGCTACGCGGAACGATGTCAAATGAGTGCCAATTAATATGGTAAGCAAAACAATAACTGGAACATTGTACACCATATACTCTAAATGTGGCATAATATGGGTAGCTTATATAGATGGCATAGTTGGGATATGATGAGGCAGCTCCAATTGCGATAGTGATTTGGTTTTAACCCATAGATATATAGCAACTATCGAGCGAGAACTAGTCTTATTAAGGCATGTACGTACTCCACAATTGTCATGGAAATGTAGTGCAATGGATGAATTATACAGAAGTTCATAATCAATAAAATGTCCAAAAACCTATTGTGTGCTTATTTCAGTGTAGTGGTTACTTCTGGAAAACCTATTGAGCTAGCATGTCATGCTAAGACTTACTTAGCATATATAATAAGAATCCTTATTTTATTGAGAAACTTATTGATCTATCTACTTGTCTTCTAACTACTACGGCAACACCTCACATTGGGGGGACCAACATTGGATATTATTAATGATATTTCAATGCAATATCTTAAACTGGATTCCAATTTAAATTGAAGGATTTAACTCGGCATCACAGTCGGATTTGAATCAGATTAAAATCAAATTTTGATCAAGGAAATAGAAAGAGGAATATGGATGATGCTTGATTTAATATTATATCAGTACTTTATCTCAATTGAATTGAACAATTGACCCAAATGCTTGATCTAGTCGAACCTTGAGATCGAGAAGGGACGAATAGGAGTGTCCGCGAGCGAGCTTGAAAGCGCGTAGCAAAATTCCGATGCCTACGCGAACACCGTAGGAAAGGAGGAAGCTTTGGCAGAGGTTGCCGATGGCGTTGGCGACGCACGACTCGTCGGCATGCTCGCACGGCGGGAGGAGCAGCCGCGCACGGCGCTGCCGGCGCTGCAGCTCCTCCATGGCCTCCCTCAGGCGGTCTTCCGCCTCGCGGAGGCGCCGTTCGACGGCGCCGTCGGAGGTATCGTTCATGTGTAGCGGAGACGGCGGAGAGGAGGAGGAGGACGACGACGACAAGGCCTTGGAGAGAGCAGGCATTTTAGAGAGAGAAAGGAGGTTTTCTGCATCTGCAGAGAGAGAGAGAGAGAGAGAGAGAGAAATTGAAGAAAGTTGTAAAAGGGTGCCCATGTAACTAATGAAATCTGATAAGTGGAACTGTGGAAGTAGCCATTGGGTGCGCTAATTTGCGCCGGTGGGTGAATCCAAGCGGGGATAGACTAGCCGGATTATTTAGAGGTTGTACGCACCTGGCTTATTTTAGAGCAGAGTATGTCGAACTAAGCAATCTATGCCCGTTTTGTCTCATTCGGAAATTATACTTTCCACCTCTTCACTCGACCTATCAAATTCTTGTCAAAACATTTTTCCTCACCTCACTTTGCGGTGCAAGTTTAACTCAAATGCTCAATTTCAACCACTATAATAATATTAAAAGTTTGCTAATTTTTATTGGTATAATTTCACCAATAAAATGAAATTCAAAGTACAAAATGATGTAATACCATTGAGTATATAGATTATACATTACTTCTGACCAGTGAATATTCATTCTTTTTTTTAATAGTAGAATAATTACGAACTTACTCTTTCGTAGTCTAATAAGTGAGTGGTGTGACTATTTTGTGTGTTTATTAAATTCACCTCAAGGAGAACATATAGCAAAGGGCTTAGTGACTGAATTTTTGTTGTTTATGTAATGCAGGTAGAAATGTCACCGGAGTAAGTTTCTTGCCAAGTTATTTAAAGTAAAATAAAATAAAAAAAGGAGATGGTATGAGTTATCTATTTAAAAAAAAAATTACTCTGCAGATAAAATCAATTTCCAAACATGTTTTACTTTGCATCAAAAGTTGGGATGAGTATGAAATATCCCACTGCATATTTTAGAGTAAATTTTGAAAAAAATCTAATTAAAAATAATAATTACTATTTTTCTTAACTTGGTAGTTAAAATCTATAAATTATCACCGGAAACAATGCCAGCTAAGAATATAACATATATTTATATATATTTATTACGTCACAACAATTTGCATTTGAGTCCGAATACTTCAATTTTCGGGTCGACCTGTAGTATACTTGTGCATGTATATATAATGTCACATATTCAACCATTGGAATCAGAATAGTTCAACCGTTTCAACACCATCCGTTATATACTTGTGTATGTATATATGATGTCACATATTCAACCATTGGAATCAGAATAGTTCAACCGTTCAACACCATCCGTTACATACTCGTGTATGTATATATATGATGTAACAACAATTCAATCATTGCATTTCATAATAGTTAACTGTTTAACACCATCCGGATCGAACCGTTATATAATCGTGCATGTATATATATATATATATATGTTGAAAAAAATAAAATTTAAGGCAATATAGGCCCTCCCTGCATCTATATCACACTCTGACAAGCATCTATATCACACTCTGCTTTATCCTCGACCTCCCTTGGTTCGTCAATGTATATATATATTATAATAAGACACTTTGTGGCCTTCCATGTCCAGAGTTGAGAACATGGATTGTTGTTCCCAAAAGAGATTGAAAGCAGTAATGGGTGCACATGCAATACATGTGATAAAAAAAGTATCAGTCTATTTATCACGAAGATATATCCATCCAGAGAGGAAGAAGATGAAAAATAAAAATAAAAAACACAATCACAAATAGAATTAATAACCTAGCTCATTCAAAAAGTAGCAAGTATAATAAACTAATTATTCAGGAAAATAAATAAATTAAATTTCGGAGTAGGATTGTATGTAGGGGAGCATATGGTATGATTCTTTACGGTTCTTGATAGAATCAGAACCGGAATCGTTTCTAATGGTTACTTAATTTTGGATCCGGAACCGAAACCGTTGAGTTCGGTTCAGTTCCGGTTTTTCAACGATTATGTCATTTTTTTTTTTTTTTAAAATATTGACAAGATACACGCTCATACTTGTGCACCCCTAGTTATAACAATAGATTAGAAGGTATTAGTATTTATTTATATATTTTATACTATATAAATATATAAAATATTATAACTTAGAAGCTAAATGTATTTATCTATATATTATATATTTTATACCTTATATATAAATATAATATTAGAATTTAAATGGTATTAGTATTTATTTATATATATATTTCTAACGATATCGTAGTGAATGATTCCTAAAATTTAGAACCGAAACTGTAGTAAACGGTTCGATTTGATACGATTTTTTAGGATTCATGTTCCATCAGTTTTTTATACACTCCTAATTGTACAAGCCCTTATAAGCAATTGATTTTTTAAAATTAACAAAAAACATAAGCAACAAAAATTCAAAAATCTTTATAAGTATATGAGATAAGAAAGGTGAAAGGTTCCTATATGAAATGAAATCATTTATGTATCATATTAATGGGAGTTTCTAGATGTGCAAGAGTCAAGAATTTGTTTTCGTACTTACGGCAAACAAGCTTCAAGTATATGAAATTTTAGTAATAAATTTTAAAAATTAGAGAATAAAAAAATAAGCAGAGAGAAAAGAAGGTTTTTGCACATATGTCATATATGAGTGCAAGAAGAACAAAGAAGAAGGAATATATATATATATATATTATATGAGAGAGAGAGAGAACTTTGAAGATGAAAATTTTATTTTTTAATGAAAGAGAGAATACAAATTTTTTTTCTGAAGAGAATAAAAAACGAAGAAGAGTAAGAAGGAAAAGAAAAAAAGAATTAGAGAATTTTTAGAAAAAGATAATTTTAGGGGGCATTTGTGAAATCTTGCAAGTTATATCCATGTGTAAAAAATATATTAATGGGCTAGCATGGGCCGGGGCACCCTCCTGGCCTATGCTGGTTCCGCCCTGATCTTAGTGGAATAGTGATGTTAAATGTTATTGATAAAAAAATGCATTAAAATTAATTAAAAAAAGGGCATGAAAATGTATATAAAAATAAAAATTTGCACACTTTTAATAATAGGTATAGGTAGATGATTAATTATTTATTAATAATATACATACAAATTTAAAATAAAATGTAAATATGTGATTAATTGGTGATATTTGATACAAAAAAGAGTAAAACGTTAGTAACATCAACAGTCTTCCATTAATAAGAAATAAACAATAATTTATAAAAATAAAAATAAATATAAGGTCAATAGAATTTAAAAGATGTAAAAGTTTAGAGAGAGAGTTTCAGTTTTTTAATTAGGAGGAAGAGATACGGTTCTCAAATAATAAATATAATATTAAAATATGTATATATACAATTTTTTTATTTAAATAAAATGATATAAAATGTATATAAAAAATAAAAATATCTTACACTTTTAATAGTATATATATATATATATATATCCTAAGTAATTCTTCCTTCTTTTCTATTTAACTTTAGTTCTAGGATAATAATTCTTCTTCCGTATTCTACTATTTCGGAATGATGTTATGTGATGGGATTTATCATTTCACTTTCAAAAATACGTCAGTTATGTGATAGGACTTACCACCTCACTCACAAAATTCACTTTAAAAAACAGTTCAAGCTTTTCGGAAAAAGTGAGAAAGAGGTCGAGGAAAATCCTGCTTGCACATTAACTTTTTAACCATTATGTTTCTGGAAAAACTGAGACCTCTATTTTTTTTTATCCAAAAGAACCACTAAGCCACAACTCTTGGTATTATGACTAAAATTTGAACTTAGCCCCCTTTAAAGTGAATGATCAATAATCTGGATTTAGGCCACAATAAACTACTTGAAACCAATTAGAATATCCACTCAAATATCACTATTTGGAAATAAGCCATCATCATGGGTGGCTTTTGCTGAAAGATAACAATGCTGCGGATCAATTTGTTGGGTGCTTTTGATGCTCACAGTCAGGTCCATGGTGCAAATCACACACAGTTCAAGCCTAATCTTTAAAGTAGTAAGTGAATCACAAAATAAATTGATGGAATGTCACATGCTTTCTCATTATATTGAACACCCCAAATAGTACAATGATCAATGTTTCTGAAATTTCGGTAGATCAAGGACAGAAGAAAACCTAAATAAGAATCAGAATGGGTATCAAGCTGTGCCTTCATTAGCTATAACAGCCAATATATCTGATGGAAGAGAGGAAAGGAAGTTAGGCTTCCCAACCCCTTAATAGGGTGGCACGTGCAACCCGATTCACCCCCAGCGTGAAGGCACCCATTCGGAGGTTACAATTGTGTGTCTGGCACATGTTCTTGATGTTGTGGAATGCTGTTGTCATATACCTCCGAAGCTCCTTGTTCACCTTTTCTTCCTCCCACATAAAACCTTGAATGTTCTGGAAGAGCAAAATTAGTTGTAATGTGTTACAATCATTTGATAAACTTGGAAGTTGGTTTAAGCACACAATAATTGGCAACAATAAAATAGCTAAGACCTTTTTTTGATCAAAGGAATTACACTAATTTCAAATAACATCACAAGATCAAATTGTTGAAAATAATCTATCTTTACTTGAAATGTTACCAGGAATTGATTTGTTTTATAGAGTAGACATCTTATATTTTTAAATCCACTTTTTGGAAAAACACAATCTTACTTTAAGTACAACATTTTTGATAGATGATTCACTGGAGATTCATATGAGTTAGCAAGTGTTTTGTTCATCTTTTACCTGAACCCACTCAAAATAGCTGACTGTCACGCCTCCGGCATTGGCATATATATCAGGGAGTATTATGACTCCTTTCTTAGATAGAATCTGCACCAATAGTAACTCATGTTTCAGAAAATGTACACTTCTTCTGGTAGAGCGTGAAAAGGTTCAAAGTAATGTTACCTCATCCGCTTCAGGATCAGTAGGATGATTTGCCGCTTCAATGATAAACTTAGCCCTCACGTTTCCAGCATTTTCTCTTCCAAGGAGAATATGAATAGATGAAGGTAAGATCAGTTGGGGTAACATAATCAGAAAGTTCTTAACATTTCAATGTTTTTCAATCCATTTAGAGTGGATCTAAATATCTAATGTCCCATACTTAATAAAGGATGATACTTAAAAAACAATTGGGCTGTGTCCATATGTAGATGGTGTATATTTATATTTTAACACTTCTCTTTTTAGCTCTGGAATGACACTATTTTTAGTTCATATTCCATCCAGTAGTCTAGAAACTGAAAAACAAAAAATATATAGAAAAAGGGAATCCAGATTGCAGAGTAACAAGGTAGAAGTAGCAATCAACATTCAACAACGTGCAAGCATTTAACAAGAAACAGAAGCAGTAAGTATCAGGATTTTCAGCAAAACAAGGGATAAACCTGTTCAGGACTCCACCTAAAGCACATGGGATGAGAACATCACATTCATGTACCAGCAATTCATTGGGATCCATGGCATCTCCACCATTGAAGTTAACTAAGCTCCCTGTTGTTTCTTTATGCTGAAGCAAAGCTGGAACATCAATCCCGTTTGGGTTATTAAGTGCTCCAGTGATGTCACTCACCGCAACGATCTTACCACCCATCTCATGAATAAGCTTTGCAGCCCAAGATCCGACATTTCCAAAGCCCTAAAAGATTGTATATTTCCTTTATCAGCATAATTCCTAAAAAATTGCACCTTAACATGGCAGAAGAATCTATAGAATGGACTGAAATTGACCAAAAAAAGAAAAAGAAAGAAATAGTGTCAGATTTACCTGAATAGCAAAAGTCAAATCCTTAATTGACTTCCCATACTCCGCAAGTAAAGCCTCTGTGGCAAAAACAACACCACGTCCAGTTGCAGCCTCCCTACCGAGTGATCCACCAAGATCCTAAAGTGCACATTATAGTGAGGTGCTTGTGGGAGAGAGGTGATGATCTTTTCCTTCTGACTTGCAGTATATTATCTTAAATATAATGAAAACATACTTTCAGTTTTCAGTCTTGAGTACTTACTATGGGCTTTCCAGTCACGATAGCTGGAGAGTGACCGTGGAATTTCGAGTACTCATCCAAAATCCATGCCATAGTCTGTAAAGGTTTTTAGTTTTTTGTTACACATAATATTTTAGCTTCATGAAGGTAAAGCGTTTCAAGAAAATTATACAACACCAAAGCAATCAACAAGGATTATGAAACCTGGGAATTAGTTCCCATATCTGGTGCTGGGACATCTGTATTAACGCCAATAAGATCGTGAATCTTTTGAGTGAAGACACGAGTAAGACGCTCCAACTCACTCTTACTTAACTCCCTTGGTGTGCACCCAATTCCACCCTTAGCTCCACCATATGGAATGTCAGCTACAGCAGTCTTCCAAGTCATTAATTGAGCCAGAGCATTTACTTCATCAGGGTCAACCTAAAAAAAGAAGTATCAGAGAAAGAAATCCATGTGAAGTCACTCCCAGAAAAATTGCAAAAAATCCAGAAGATATGTGACGGATACATATGTTAAACTTACGAAAAAAATCTGACTTCCAATTAAAATTATTTTAATAAAAAAAAATTCTGTAAATTTTATAAATGATTCTGGATGCTTTTGCAGATCAGTAAATTCAAAGTTATATCTTATAAAGGAACATTTACTAACGCCTTTTGGGAGATAGAGGAAGGGGATAGAGTCTGAATCTAAAGAAGGGCATACTTAAGAAGCTAGAATATAGTAGTCCCAGCAGTTACTTACCATTAGTACTAAAGGACACCATCTATACTAATCACTATGGGAGAAACATCATCTAACGAACTGCCAAAGTCATCATTTTCTACCAAACCTTAATGCAATGGTTTAGATATCACAATCAAGCACTTTAAAGCCTCTCTCCTTTTTCATTTAATATCAACATCAGGTGAACGTTAGTGCAGAGCATACTAGGTAAACAATATTTTCATGAATTTGTATGCTGCAGTAGATCATAATGCAATTCCATTGAAACTGCTGCATACAATACGCTGCAATCAGAACTTCTGTGATACCTTGGTAGATCAATTAAGTACAACCCCAGGCATCACATTTTATGCAAATGTTTCACTTAATATGATTTTCCCTCTAGATGCAATTATGCAGATCTTAATACCATAATATAAAATTTTGGTGGATCAAAATAACCACCAATAGGCAACTATTTTATGAAAATTCAAAGAATATGAAATCAAACTAAGCGAACAATCTTGTTTCAAGCAACCAGTTACAACATACAAAAAGGGTGTTGTACAGAACATGCACCACCATTCTCTGCTAATGGGATTGGATCTTTCCACTCAAATGCTATACAGTAGCATAAAATAAAATCATTCTATTTCAACGGTCATCCAAACACAACTTAAGTAAATCAAACTATATCAAGATCAACCAAGAAGTCTCAAGGACCTAAAACCCAAAAACCCAAAACCAATTCTACACAAAACAACCAAATTATCAAACCCAAAAAGACAAAATTCAAGAGAAACATAACAATCACCTCGGGATGGTATCTGATCCCTCCTTTCATTGGCCCACGAGAATTATCATGTTGGACTCTAAATCCAACGTACGACACCAGAGTTCCATCATCCTTGGGAATCGTGCACTCTACCTGATGAAATTGAAACCTCAAGATCAAAACTCTATTTAACAATTCTCAAGAAAAAAAACAAAGAACCCATTAACTGAAAGACACAAGCTCTTTTACCTTGATTTCTCTGAATGGGATCAAAAGACTCTTCTCAATCTTAGCGTCCAACCCAAGAATGCGAGCCGCACGACGAAAGTTGCGGTTTGTGGCGGCGAGAGCGTTCATGATTGTGTATGTATCAATGAAACAAACAACACTCAGAAGCTAAAACGGGTCAATCTGTCCAAAATTACAGGAAATTGAACTGTTTGGTGAGAGATTAAATATGGGATTAGAGAACTGAAGATGAAGTATACGGCAATCTATAGTATATATATAGAGAGAAAGAGAGACTTCGATGAGAGCTGGCTAGATAATCACAGACGAGAGAGAGAGAGAGAGAGAGAGAGAGAGATGAGTAGAAGTCTATTGTTGAATACAGGCCTACAGGGAATGCTGGAGGGTGGAGATTTATGCACGGTTAAATAGAGAAATGACTGAGCCACGTGGCCACTCATGAAACTACTTGTCAAATTACAAGAAAACCCCTTGCCAATAAAACCTCTGTTTTAAAGAAAATATGAAGAGAAATAATTTAGGGACAGGACTCACAAGGTATCAGCATTTCTTTTTTTTTTTTTTTTTTTTAGAAAGACTGACAAATAATAGGTCTCAAGAGATTTTCGATTAGGTAGGAAGTCTATGATTTAGAAATAGTGAGAGTGTTGTGAATTTAAGAGTCTATGCACATGGAATGCTATTGATGATAAATTTGGGCATACAATAATTTATAGTTTTTTATTTAACACTCTAACTAAGGAAGACAGTGTGTGACTTATATGTGTTTCAAGTTTCAACTTAAATATCTTTTTTCCTATTAATTGGTGTAGTTTGAAAAAAGAGTATGCATAATTTAAAGTTTCAAATTTGAATTTGACTTGATAATTAAACTGTTAAAAATATACATGAAGTGATAAAATATATATTTATCTTTTAGTTTATGTCTTTGTATGCGTCAAACAAAGTACACTGGCTTTCTTATTTACAAAGTTTTTAATTCTATTTTTTCGATTAAGTAAATATATTCACCAGCATATGTTAAATGTGAGACTCGATCTCTCTCCTTCTCTTCGAGAGAGAAGAGGTTATATTGATTGACTTAATTAATACGAGACACGAACTCTCACTTACTTCAAAGATTATACCTGATGCTTTGGACACTCAATCTTATATTTATTAAGTTTTTCGTTAATATGTCTTTCTCTTGTTTTATATTTCAAAACCATCAATAAAAATTAACTCTTTTTATATATTTCAAATCGGTCAATGAAAATCAAGGGGTAGTTTTGGAACCTACCCCCTCCCTATCTATCTATTTTTAAAAATTATTATATGATTTAAGATAATATCTGAAAGCTTACACAAAATTAAATATATAAATTTTGTTCGATATTTAGTTGTATGGCGTTGTATTTGTTTTTTGTTAGGCGACATTTGTGGAATATACGTTGATTATCTATTTAATAGGGATAATATCTGGACCTTTAAGAGCCTATTAGTCAATGTTTATCTAAAAGCCCTCCTCGTGTGTCGTGACAAGCAATATTGGTGTACGGGACAATTTAAGCATATCTCCAACGGTTCAAAATGGAGCTACGCAATTAAATAGAATCAACGTGCTCCACGTGGCTGGCTTAAGATAGATGCTACGAATAACCTTTCTTTTCTTTCTTTTTTATAGGGTACTAACCGGAGTCCAGTGAATGTGATTATCAGCTTTTTAAACGTCTACGAGACGCCGCGCTGGCAATACCTAAATTACAACAACTTGCGTGGTTCGCCGCGTCTAAGAAAATGACATGAAAATTAAAAAAAAGAAACACCTCATCGATGCCCATTCCAGTCAAACTCTGACAGATACTGTAGAAAGGAGTGACTGTCGCCACGTCATATCTGAAGTACTTTTATTTGAAAAGGATTACTAAACTGCTTCTATTTCAAACAACAAAAGTGGATTATAATGTCGTGAGATTTTTCTACGAACTTAGGTGAGATGATAGACTCGCTCACTCTTTCAGTTATATGCATGTGCTTTTATTTATTTATTCAAAGATGTGGTATTCGCACTTTTTATTTATTTATTTATATTTATACCACTATTTGAAAATAATGTTCATTCTAATCTTAACTTCACATATGAAATTTTTTTTTTTTTCCAAATACTAAATTACTATTTCAGATATTATCTCTTTGTCTCTTAATTTTTAATATTTTTGTCTCTTTTGACTAGTTCCAACAAAAAAAATACCTAAAAGAGAATACTCGTTAAAAATAACAAAAAAAAGAAGTTTTCCAAAAAAAACTATTTGTGTGAATAAATTATCTCTTTTGACAAGACTAAAAAAAATTAACTTTGCTGAATAAATTATCTCTTTTGGCAAGAATTAAAAATTAAAAAGTACACAAAAAATAGTTATTATTGTTGAATAAATTATCTCTAGGACCCAAAAAAAAAAGTACCTAATTTTTTTTATTTTTGTTGAATAAATTATCTCCATTGAGAGGACTCAAAAAAATGTTATCTTTATTAAATAAATTATCTTTTTTGACAGGATAAAAAAAAAATTATCTCTGTTAAATAAATTATCTTTTTTGGAAGAAGTAAAAAAAAAAAAGTTATCTTTGTTGAATAAATTATACTTTTTGACGAGATAAAAAAACCTAAGAACTAAGTTATCTCTTTTTGACCAGATAAAAATAAAAGCACTAAAAAAAGTAAAGATGGTAAATTTTTTTTTATCTTTTTTGGCACTACCCAGGAAAAAAAAGAGCAATAAAAAAAGTAAAGAATGTAAAACGAGTTTAAATTTATAGTATAAGTGGCAGTTGTGGTATTATAAAATAATAGATGATGTATTAATTAATTTAGAGACATTCTTATCTTTTTTTTTGAAGTGCAAGTATAGAAAATAGGAGTACGAATATCTTCTCTCTTTATTTAATTATTATTATTATTATGTCCTGGTAGGTGAAATAATCTTGAATTATCTGAAGAAGTAGTGACAAGTTCAATCTTAAAACCCAATGATAAGATCAAGTAGCATTTGAGTTGACCCACAAGTTTAATAAAGTACCCATTAATAAAACAAAATATCTACTTTTTATATAATTTATGCCTGAATGGAAATGAACCATGATTATTAAGTGTCCCACCTAAAAAAGTTTTTAATTTAAAATCTCTCTTTTAGTTGCGTTAATAAAGCAAAAATGTTTTCTAGTGGTACCCATTGTTGGCTTAGTAGAGCTTTTAACCAAAACTAAAACTTAGAACTCTTTTTGCCGGTTGAGGAAATATATATATATATATATATATATATATATATATAAACTCAATTTATGCAAAAAGAATATTTATTAAAGGTTAAAATTGATGCTACTAAGAAGAAACAAGCCTCTAAAATCATTTTTTATGCCGCTTTTAACCTCTGTTTTTGGGTATGTAACACTAAAACAATCACAATTCACAGTTATCCTGAAAGCCAACACTTCAAAAGCGTCCCCGTTTCACAACCAACCTAGCAAAAGATGGGAGTGAATTAAAAGTGAATATCATCATTTATTATGCTTCATTTTCAATATTGACAGAACAGCAAACCTCTCTGATTCCAAAAGTTCCACATGAAATTGAAATCACAGCAAACCTATCTGATTCCAAAAGTTCAACATGAAATTGAAATCACTCCAAATCCAAGAACAGCAGCATTTCATCCCACTTAAATGTAAAATGAACTTTCAATTCATTCTCACGAAAATGCAATGCTATGCTTTTACAAATTGCAACATGACCATGTTAATCGAAAACCAGTTTCATATATTGCAGAATGCTGTGCATCATATGAACCAGAGCAAATGCCCTCACTGAATCCTATCCAAGTAAAGAACGGAATCAGTAACATTTCCACTGATCCACAATCTATCAATTTTTTTTTTCCTAGTTTGTACACACACCCAAAGAATTGTTTGCACCCAAGAGGACTTGATCCTTAGACCCACAATCTAAGAAACTTAAAATATCCAATCTCAAGACTTTGAATTCAAGACAACCAGTATCTCAGAATAATTTCGACTACGACAAATATTTGTTTTATCCGTCTCTCTTTCTCCCTAGAGCAGGTAAATGCCTGCAACTAAAGAACATAAAACTATTTCCTCCAGGTCAAAATGGGGAAAAATAAATAAGATTCCCTTTTTGGCATGCAAATGATGGTATAAGGGCCAAGGAAAATGACACCCCACATTACAGAGTTATAGATATAACCATCATAAGCCGAACATGGCAACTGCTGCATTACATCTGAGGCAGCTAGTCGAACAAGATCTCTGACCTTCAGTATGGTCTGTACCGCACAGGACGCCTGAACCTTGGAACCCTTCTGCACAAGATGAAACGGTTAAATAAATATTCCTCTAACAAGATGAACTGTAAATGCGAAAAGGCCAGCTCAATGCAAAAAAACAATACTCATTTTACCCCTTAGAGCAAGGGCAACAAAAGCAACCAAGCAGGTTGCCTTGGTGATGAAATAGAACACACAAAAATACCAAATAGATATAAGTATACAGGACAAAAAAGAAAATTGGATGTAATGATCCATCCTGCATTCCAAACCTGCCCTAATGGGGTAGCATTGAGTGCAGTGCCCAGAAAACCCACCTCATTGCATCCTTAATTCTGTATATACATATAGCACTGCTGCATTGCCAACATAAAGCTCTAAAAGTTTTCAAAGCCCAAACCAGCTCACAGACCTTCAAAACCTTCTACTAATTCCTTTGGAAAATTAAGCCATCAAATCTTCAATAAAAGGAGATTTAATATGATTCTGTAAATTGGTGAAACTGCAATCTTCTGATTTTTATGAAAGAGATCAGCACATTTGATTTTCTATTTTTGTTTGAATTTTATTATGAAGTGATGATTTACAAAGCTACCTTTTACTTCTTCATTCTTTAGTTCTGGACAAACAGAAAGCTAGTATATTTAGCACATATTTGTAGTTCTTGAAGTCATCCAGCCATCGTTTGTAATTTTTGTGCACGTGCGTATCATTTTCCTTCTTTTGTTCTTCAAAATTTTTCAAAACAAGATTAAACACTAGAACCTGGGGAGTTCAAAATCAATTTTAAAATATGTGGGAGATGTATGGCCCATAAAGTACATACATGGAAGAAAAATAATTTTCCTTTCAACATCAACATTACTTTTTGGTAGTTTCACTTTCCAGTAAATTTGGCTCATTTTATTTTCCAATTTCATGATTGTTTAAACAGTAAAAGAAGACATAAAAACTAGGTAGATGCAGCTGAACCACTCTTTGATTCAATAGCGCATGCACTAAATAATGAGGAATCACTAACCTCCAAAGGCAAGAGAACAGTCTTGGGAGAAAACTCGTAATAACAGCCAGACATTTTCCTATGTACTCAACAACTTACATTGCAGTTATAATACATTTTCAATACAACATTTTACTAACAAACACCTACTTCCAACAAAATATTTCAAAACCAACTGATGAAGAAAGGGGTCTCTGCCGTTTGATAGAAAAAAGAAGAGAGAATAAGGGAAGTTATCCAAAGCGGGTCTACGAAGAAATTCTAGAACATATATCAGGAAAATGGTGGTCCCATTTTTGGGAAATGAGGAATGGATGAAAAAAATGCACTCTTGAAATATTCAAACGATTAATAGCTGCACCACGGGAGATATTTAATACCAAAAAGATTGTACACAACCATTGAAGTTTCTACTCTGACGTCTTAACACCTAAGTTCCCGCGAAACTTTAGTGCAGCAACAATAGCAAGGGCTTGAAACATTTTTTAATTTAATACAAGCTGCGTATGCCCAAATTATTTCTACATTAAGTGCACAAGAGCAACCAAGCAAATTATCAGAATGTTTCTTGGGCTAGATAGACATGTAAACAGAATCAAATATCTCTCCAAAATCTTAAAAATACAAATATGAAATATCCCAAATGATCAGGGACCTCCCGGAGACCCAAAGGATGGCAAATGGAATCATTTCTTGTCCTCAATGAGCTAGATCAACAGGAAAGTCTTATCAACATAAATTATTTTTGTCTGCTCGAGCGCTAAAAAGATCAGGGCTAATTTAACTACGGACACCTTAAACCTTCCAACCAATGATATTCATTGGGACACTTGAGTCCACTTGCTTTCACTAGGTAAAAGACATTCTGTGTTGTTAATAAAAAAACATAGCTTCCTAAGGTTTCACTTGCCTTTCCAGGCTTACAGATTTTCCTAAAGAGTTCCTGTGGCAAACAAAAGATATCCTCTAGCCTGACATTGTCCCTAACCTAATAATTAGATATAAATTCTATCTTATCTAGAATCTCGCAATACATCAATTTCCCAGGCTAAGACCTAGTTGAGAAGCAGTAGAATTTGACAAAACTCGTCAAATTCTCTACAAGGAAAATCTTCTTCAGTCTCAATGTTCCATAAATTAGAGGATGAAGGTTCTAGCTCTTGGATAAAAGATTGGCATTCCACAAATACAACTTTGGTGTTTGCCATAGTCCCCTTATCCAAAAAGCTCTTTCCGATTGAATATAGAGTTATAATGATGCCCAAGAGCATCAATTGATGGTGAGACAATTACATTTTGGGGCCTTCTCCACAAAATTCCATATCAACCAAGGGAAGAAAAATGGAAATAGAGTTTAGGACAAAAAATAAGGAGAGTACAACAACTAGCTTAAAGAGTGAAGAAATTGAAACAGAACTTTGCATTATAAAGCTAGAATAACCAATAGCCTTCTTCACCCAAGCTTTTTAGGTCTGGACCCAACATTCCATATAATGCCCGATGAGCGGCGTTAATTTCTTTTCATAAGATGTGGCTTTCATGAGAGGGTTGTGAACCCAAAGTCTTGTGCCGCGTAAATTGGTGAAAAGGTTAGCTTAAAAACCCCCACCCTGAGATTATAGTACTTTCCACCAAACAATGACCAGGAAAGGGGAGGACATTATATTATTATTATTATCGTTTTGCTGTTGTTATTGGCATTAACTTAGATGAAGGAAATCAAACAATATCAGATATAAGTTTTCTTAATTTTAATGTATATGCCATGTGTATGTTTCTTGAAATTCTAAAGTGATTTTATGTGTCCATAACTGATCAAATAACCAAAATAAAATGCAATGTTATGGACCTAACATTGTCAATAGAAGAAAATTTATTTTTCTAGCTCGCAATCTTCCTGCATCCAGATTTCAATTATGTTTGCTTATCATATTGAATTGATTTGGATTTGGCACTGCAACTCCCTAGAAAGTAAAAGGAAAGGATCCCTTGAGAAAGTTCAATAAAGTATTTGTTTGCTCATTGAAACCATTGTCAGCACTATAATTCTTCCTATTGTTCTCTGAGCATAATTTATCTAATACTCTGAGCACTAAATTATACTTACCCTATATCGGGCACTTAGCTTCCTTATCAAGGTTCTCCTTCTCTTTCATCTTTCCTGACTATTAAAGCTTATGACGGGAGTTTGTATAGCCTCATTAAGTAAGTTGCTACTACGGCCTGTAAAAAGTTTCTAAGAGAAGCTCTCTAGTCCTCTCTAGGATCTAATCTCTTCTATTTTATAGCATCAGAGTCTGATCCTAGTAAGGAAGAGTTGAATACCAATACGGTGGAGGAAAGAGAAGATAACTGGGATTTTATAGTTGCCACTTCGACTCCAACCTGTTATGAGATTCCACTTTTCCCCATCTTTTTGTTTGTCTTCTAAGCAACCAAAAAGCTCAAAGTATTTATAATGCTTACCCATAAGCATATGGAGGATAGAAAGGCGGTCCAGGCATGAAGGGCCTTCTGGAGCGAAAGCCAAAATATGGGTTGGGGCGGCGGCCCCGATACTGTTTCATTCCAGGAACATTAGTTCTTTTAGCAGATACCTGCAGGAAAATAAAACCAACCACCATAATTAAAAAAGTAAAAGCACAGTCTTTCAAAGTTACTAACTTCAACCATCATTAGTCTGAAAACCTTCAACTGACGGCCATGCAGCTCTGATTCATTTAAAAGAAGAGCATTCTGAACAGCATCAATTTCAACAAACTCCACATAGGCAAATCCTTTGGGCTGACCAAATTTATCTGTCAATATCGTCACTCTATTAACTGTTCCACAGGATTGAAAATGCTGCTGGACTTCCTCAGGTGTACATGCATAGTCTACCTGAAGTTTAAAATAGAATAAAGAGGAAATTGATTATCACTCACTCCTAGACAATGTTTAACCCTAGGTAGATAAGCATCAAAACCTAGAAACATATGAAATACAATGAACATGGTTTCAATAATAATAATAATAATAATAATAATAATAATAATGGATTCTAAGCCACCAAAACCGCATTAAACTTGCAATTAACAAACTACGCTGATTCCATCTAACTAAATTCCTCATATATAACTTGTTTCAATTACAATTGAACATAGATCTTTGGTATGACTGAATCAAAGCCCTTCATTAACCATAATAGCTCCTCATACATTTTCCTTTTCTCAATACAAACACATTCCAAATGAATGTGGAAAAAATAAGATTAATTATTATTATTTTTTCACAACAAAATTTCTTTAATATCAAAATCATATGTAGACCCCAAGGGGTTGGCTCAAGTGGATAAAGAACTTGGCCGTAGTGCCTAGCAAGCATTAGGTCTAAGGATCAAGTCCTTTTGAGTGCAAACAATTTTTTGGGTGTGTGTGTGTGTGTAACTGTGTATCAACTAGGAAAAAAAATCATATGTAGACCTGTCAACTAAAAAATTCAGATAACATCAAGATCCGAATCTTATAAGGAATATTTGCTACCTGATCTGATCCAATAATCCAACGGATGAACCCATATCCAATTTATTGTTTATCAAATATCGAATCTAATAAGCAATTTCTTAATGGGTCTAATTTTTGTAACAAAATTCAGTATCAAAAGAGATGGAAAATAAATATTAGAAAAAGAGAGAGACAGAGCGAGGACTACAATATTTTATGGACCAAGAGAGAGAGAATAAAATTAGGCCTTTAATCTTTGTTACGGAAAAAATCAATATGGGGTATAAACTGAGAAATGAGGAAAAAACTAAGATAATTAAGAGCATGCTATACATAAGAGACCACTATTTTATTATGTATAAAACAATTTCATTAATCTTTTCATCAAACACTAATCTAACTATAGATAATTAATGCACACATGCTATATCAAGTTAGGTCGGATTGGATTGTTAGCAGATTGGATCGACCAAAGTCCATATTTGATTTGTTAATAAACTGATTATCAGTTTTAGATCGATAATTATCAAATTAAATATTTCAACCCCCATATCCGAGTTTTAGACTTGAAGAAATTACGTGCTAAGCTCAGTACTCCATCCATGGGCTCAAATGAGCCGAGGGCCTTCTTGAGCTTGGCTTGTTTATTCATCAACCTTCAGTACAAGGCTTGGGCTCTGATCATCTGCTAAATAAATGAGTCCATGGTTGAGCCTAGCTGTTCATGAACAGCTCAACTTATTCAGGAGACCTAATTAATTAGAAGAAGAAGAAAAAAGAGAGTTTAACTGCAGATTTTGTGCATGATAATAGCTTATGGATTGGCATGAACCATAACTGTAGTGAAGTACTCAAACCCTGTTACAAAATGATGGTATTATCTGAGAAAATTGCATGGGGGATGAAGGGCCAAAGAAAAAGAGTGGGATCTTTGAAATATGAGATAGAGCTTAAGAAATGTATAGTTCTAATGATTATGATGCGAGAAGTTGCAGGGGGTAGCCTCTGTGTAGGATTTTGGTTTTGGTTTAGTTTTTCCTTGTATACTTCATGTATACAAGGTTGCAATCTGGTGCTTCTTTAATTGCATTTTATCTACAAGAAAATGTCTTAGTTGTCTCAAACAAATCTGACAAATAGATGCATAAAGCAACTAAAAGAACGTATTGGAATTGAAAAATTAACTAAATTTCCAGCTGCAATAAAGTTGCATCAGATGTGGGTGGGTGGTGGGGTTTATGCAATAATAATTTTATTACTAATAGGTAGTGCCATACTTTTTTACAGTCCTTATTACTAAACTTCACATATCCATTTGGGTTAGCTGAGAAACATTTCATCCAAGAAAAACAAAAATTAAAAATAACAGAAACTTATCAAGAAAAGTTGCATCAAGGGTTGAATTGAGCACATTATTTTTATATATTTTACAGATTATAATGACTGCGGGTGCAAAGAAGATACTCTGTCATGTGTTGATGAAACAGCTAGTTGATGAGGAAAGTGTGGTTAAAATTTCCCACTAACAACCAGGTATCTTTCAACAGATGGTTTTAGAAGGAATTGTCAGACAACCAATTACCCCAAAGGCTTAAGCTGTTAAGGAATGAGCCCAACAATGTATATCGAGCTCTCTAACACCATCTCTCGTGTGAGATTCGGTCTTCTATATGGAAAAGCAAGTAGATAGGCTGAACAAAATGTAAACTTGCACACAAATGGGGAAATAGACGAAAATGTGGAGACTTAAACCCAAAACCTTCCAGAATCAAAGAATCGATACCATGTTACCATGTTGTCAAATCATATATACTAGGGAGAATACTATTATCTTGGTGAAATCCTAATGCAGACTCAGGAAATGCTAGCAATTTTGCAACGAAAGAATGAACAATTTAAAACCTAATTATTCTCCCAGAATGGCTGAAAGGAAATCTTGATGAGTAACTATTACTGGCAAACATTAAGCCAAAGTTAGAGGACAGGCACCTAATGTTAGACTGTACGCTAAGATCACTGATGTTGAAGGATTTATATATTTAAGTTACACTCTCTCTAACAGCTTAATGTCACGTCCCGCTAACTTATAAGAGGAGGTTTTGCCACGCAGGCGCAACATATGCGTTGAGCAGGACGCTACTTGGCGTCTGCATGGCATAGAGAGAGCAAAGTTCTAGAGTCTTCCGGAAGAGTCTAGAAAGGTGTGGAATATTCTAGAGAGATGTGGAAGATTCTAGAGTATTCTAGAAGTATCTAGACAAGTGTGGAGTATTCTAGAGTGTTCTGGAACATTCTAGAAGTATAGTGAAGTTTCTAGAGTTGTCTAGAGAAGTGTAGAATGTTGTAGAGAAAACTAGAAAGTTCTATAATGTTGGAGAGTATTGTAGATATTTGTAGAAGTTTAGAGAAGAGTCTAGAATAGTAGAAAGTTCTAGAATTGTAGGGTGTAATTAATATGTAAGCATTTATGAAGAAGTTTCTAGAGAGAAATTAGGATGCCTATAAATAGGCAAAGTAGTCATTTGTAAGAATCAAGCTACAAGTGGGAGAAGCTCCAAATGTGAGAGCCTTGTAAACACTTCTTTTGAGTACTAATACAAGTGGTTTTCCTCTTGCCAACCAAGTGTGCTCAAGTGTGAGTGAGTGTGCAGGCTGAGTGAGATAGCCATACACTAGTGAGTGGCACGAGTGGAGTACGTTGGCTAGAGAGAGCGTGGAGTTAGGCTGACCAAGGCTTGTGTGAGGAGTAACAACATCTTGGTGCCGCACGGGTGTGGTTAGAGTGGTGGAGAAACTCTAGGCCCGTGACAGTTGGTATCAGAGCAGAGGTTTCGATCAAAGGCACGAGAAGGAGATTTTGGCCAAGTAGACATGACTAGCACGCAGCAGAGTTTGGAAGAGCAGGTTGCCACATTCGTTGTTGTGGTAGAAACCAGGCTATCCAAGTTGGAGAAGAGGGTTGACGAACTCACAGAGATGTTTGACACCTTCTCTAATAAGGTGTATGAGAAGCACCAAGACTTGCAAGACAGGGTTTACGACTCGAGAGACGAGCTTGGTGAGTGCAAGGAAGAGCTGTCTCGAGCACGCGAGGTCATTGTCAAACCAAGGAAGAAGAAGGCGCCAGAGCCCAAGGAGTACGATGGGACAAGGGATGCGCGCCAGATCGACAACTTCTTCTGGCACATGGAGAGGTACTTTGATGGCATGGACGTAGAGGAGGATGAGGAGAAGGTCCAGACAGCTACAATGTACCTCACGGACACTGCTGCACTATGGTGGAGGCAGCATTTCACAGGCAGAGGAGTTCGGTTGGTCGAGACATGGGACGAGTTCAAGAGGCAACTCAAGAGGCAATTCTACCCGGAGAGCGTGGAAGACCTCGCCATGATCAACCTCAGAAGACTAAAGCAAAAGGGGAGCATTAGAGAGTACGTGAAGGAGTACTCGACCTTAATGTTGGAGATCCCAGAAATGCCAGAACGGCAGCGCTTGTGCTTCTTCATAGATGGGTTGCAGCCTTGGGTGGCCACGGAGCTGAGGAGGAGAGAGCCCAGAGACTTGGCATCTGCCATGGCAATAGCAGAGCGCCTTGGTGACTTTAAACGCAATGATCACAGGGCCCAATCTCCAAGAAGGGACCACGCCAAAGGTGGGGGAGACCGACGACCTAAGAGGACTAGCACACCCAAGTCTAGTGACGACGAACACAGCGATGGGGAGAGATGCTCGCGACATGACAGGGGCAGAGACAAGGACCACGGGCGACGGTCCAAGCCCGCTGGCAAGGGAGGAGAGTATCGTGACAAGGGACGCATCGAGCTGAAGTGTTACTTGTGTGACGGACCACACATGCTGAAGAATTGCCCTAATAAGAAGACGATGAGTGCCCTTGTGAAGAAGAAGGACAAGAAGGTGGTGGATGACTCGTCATCCTCCGGCAGCGATGAAGACAGGTGCATAGGGGCCATACAGATGCTGAGCAGTATGGCACATGACACGAAGAAGAGGGGTAAGAAGAAAAAGGTTGCTGGAGTGCGCTACGTGGATATAGAGATAGGTGGGAAGGCTGCGCAAGCGCTAGTGGACACGGGCGCCACACACAACTTCATCACCCCAAAGGAGGCGCAGAGACTTGGCCTGGAGACGCACAAGACGGAGGGCTGGATCAAAGCCGTCAACTCTGAGGAGGCGCGCGTGAGTAGAGTGTGCAAGAATGTGGAGCTACACATGGATGGGTGGAAGGGCAAGGCCGACTTCCAAGTAGCAGAAATGGATGACCACGACATGGTGTTGGGGTTAGACTTCATGGATAAGAGCAACGCTGCGCCAATACCGTGCCTTGGGGCAATGATGATATTGAGAAGCGAAGAAGGCCAAGCCGCAAGTATGGTTCCACTAGTGGGCAAGATGGAGAGTCCGGAAGTGGCAGTGAACACAATGGAGCTTGTGAGGACTTCTCATCTACCGCACGGAGCACGCACGATGGGGCCAAGGTCGTACGCACAAGCATTGATGACCATGAGTAGACTAGGTCAATTAAAGACACCGTGACGAGGGCGTCACGAGCATGGGTGGGGGAGAATGTCACGTCCCGCTAACTTATAAGAGGAGGTTTTGCCACGCAGGCGCAACATATGCGTTGAGCAGGACGCTACTTGGCGTCTGCATGGCATAGAGAGAGCAAAGTTCTAGAGTCTTCCGGAAGAGTCTAGAAAGGTGTGGAATATTCTAGAGAGATGTGGAAGATTCTAGAGTATTCTAGAAGTATCTAGACAAGTGTGGAGTATTCTAGAGTGTTCTGGAACATTCTAGAAGTATAGTGAAGTTTCTAGAGTTGTCTAGAGAAGTGTAGAATGTTGTAGAGAAAACTAGAAAGTTCTATAATGTTGGAGAGTATTGTAGATATTTGTAGAAGTTTAGAGAAGAGTCTAGAATAGTAGAAAGTTCTAGAATTGTAGGGTGTAATTAATATGTAAGCATTTATGAAGAAGTTTCTAGAGAGAAATTAGGATGCCTATAAATAGGCAAAGTAGTCATTTGTAAGAATCAAGCTACAAGTGGGAGAAGCTCCAAATGTGAGAGCCTTGTAAACACTTCTTTTGAGTACTAATACAAGTGGTTTTCCTCTTGCCAACCAAGTGTGCTCAAGTGTGAGTGAGTGTGCAGGCTGAGTGAGATAGCCATACACTAGTGAGTGGCACGAGTGGAGTACGTTGGCTAGAGAGAGCGTGGAGTTAGGCTGACCAAGGCTTGTGTGAGGAGTAACAACATCTTGGTGCCGCACGGGTGTGGTTAGAGTGGTGGAGAAACTCTAGGCCCGTGACATTAAGCTTTTGGAGTAAATGGTTGTTAACATGGTATCAGAGCCAAGTGTCTCGTGTTCAAACCTCATTGTCACCCTAATAATTAAAATTGAAACACTTGTTGGACCAAAAGAAGGCCACACGCGAGTGAGTGTGTTGAAGGATTTATATATTTAAGTTACACCCTCTCTAACAGCTCAAGCTTTTGGAGTGGATGGTTGTTAACAATTGATAGTAGAAGTAGCTGGCCAGCAGCATCACCAGAGCTTTATAAGAAGCTTACTCCAAACATAGAAACATCTTATTCTTTTTCCATGCGGCAGAAGTGAAATACATACATATTTACCTAAATTGTTGAATTTGCATCAACTAATTATCAAGTATCAAAAAAATATCAAGTAGCAACAAGATCACCAAAACCATTGACTTGATGTCTGCTGTGCCTACTTGGTCAATGGATATTAAAAATTCTGATTGAAGGGGCTTAAACATCTTAAACAATAAAAGAGACATAATCACCTTAAGCCATTACTGTACGTGCATTGTTAAAACATCAAGAACAAGAACTACTACACCTGAATTAGGAGCGGAACTTGAACTCAAATTTAACTAGATTAAAGGTAGAACTGGCCCCTCCCCCTCTGGAACCAAGGAAAATGTTCAAGAATTCTGTCTCAAACAGCCTTATTATTATAGGGGTCAAGTTAATAATGACTAATGAGGGGCTAAAACCTATCTATTAGGATGTATCATTTATAATCAATTCCATTATTTTTATTTTTTGTTTTTCTTGGATGAAATGCTTCTCAACTAACCCAAATGGATATGTGAAGTTTAGTAATAAGGACTGCAAAAAAGTATGGCCCTACCTATTAGTAATTAACTTATTCTTGCATACAACCAACCCCCCACCCCTGCAAAAAAATAATAATAATAATACAAGAATAGGAATAATTAAGTATAAAATTAGCCCAAGGGGAAAAAATTGGCCTAAAAAAACTAATTTCCAAAACATTTTAGAAATGAATGCAGAATGATTTGATAGCTCAATAGTCACTGAATGAAGTCACTTTCTTGAAACAAAAACAAATAACAAATTAAATGGCGCGAGATGCCATGGATCATTTAATACCCGCATCTTGCTACTAACAACATAGCAATCATTCTTCACACAACATTTTGCTTAGTGATAGCTTGAAGCTTTCTAATGACATCAAAGAGCAAACCCTGAGAGTATTTCATAGACAATAACAATGAGACAAATCTTTATCATATCTTTCTAATTTGGTTCTTGGTCCCATATCTCAAACTAAAGCTTAAACCACATGCAGGTGTTGTTATAAATCAAGCATACTTGAACATAGTTAACATTGTATACAATCGATGGGTCTGCATTTTTGCAATCAAACTGGTTCATCTGAAGACCATGTCCGACCAATTTGACACTGAATTTGATAAAGGAATAAATAACAAAATATTAACAGATATAGCATAAAAAGAGAAAATGACCCATAAACACCATCCATGGATCACTTAAACTGGTTTATTTACACCTATGCTCACTCTTATGTTACATGGACCTGTTTAAATGTGGGATAACATGTGTTTGACACACATGCCATGAAGGTGAGCATAATATAATCATTCTTTGCATGGTTGCTTGAAAAAGAGTGAAGTGTCCAGGCTGAAAATTTTATGTAATATAAATACACCATTTTATAGTATGAAATTGAAGAATAATAAAATATTATTTTAGCGGTGATCCCCCATTATTCTACCCACCCACCACGCTCATTTATAACATAGCTCACTTTTAGGAATTTGAGATATAGTTATTCTTAATATGTACTCCCTTCATCTCATAATTTTAGTCTAGTATTCCATTTTGGGATGTCCCAAAATACATGTCCATTTCCTAAAATGGATGTACTATCTTTTATATGATTCCTAAACTACCCTTTTCAAACTCCACTATCCTAAAAGTTGGCCCCACTATATAATAATAATACTCACCTTTAAACAAGGACTAATATGTAAATTCATTCATTACCACTATAAAAAGTTGGCCCCACCATAAAAAGTTGGATTCCCCAAACATCCCAAGAATCATGGGACGGAGGGAGTAATTCCTCCTCCCAATCAAAAGAGATCAAATGGATCTCTTAAATACTTAGTCATTGCTACATACAAATTAATTGGATATCGACAAAATGCATGCAAAATCAACTCAACTTATACACCATTACATGGAAAGATGAAAAATAAACTATTCAAGAGAAGGGATTGTAAACCTCACATTACCAACATATATTGACCGCGCATCCACCTCTTCCTTTTCAGCTTGAGTAGCAGAGGCACTAGAGGAATCTTCTTACATGCACAAAAGAAGAAGAAGAAGAAGAAAGAAAGAAAGAAAAATAATTATTTAATTTAATAAAATATCGGCAATATTAGCAGACTTTTCAAAATTGCAGAAACCAAAGTGACAGGCCCCAAAAACAGATGACATTATGACAACTTCAGAAAGCTCAGGTCCCTCGTTGTCTACAAATGCTACATAACATCCTACCAATCAATTTCTGGAATATATGTAACACGTGACAAGACTTAAAAGGATACTTAAGAACTTTTTAGGGATGCCACCAGTTCAAGTGACATTTCAGGTAAACTACTGACATAACAACCATTAGCCATGTATGAGCCCAATCCAAACTTGGATATCTGGATTTTGGACACTGTGCTTCCCTGCCCACTTTTCCCAGGGTTTAAAAGAAACCGTAAGATGGATTTCCAAGCATTTTAATAGAAAGAGGTCCAGGTTGGACAAATTGCAGGCATTAAATTTTTTAGCCATGTCCAAAAGCAAGGAATACCATAAGTTAGAAGAAGAAGAGTTTCTTTTGATTAAATTTTTTTGAACCAAGGCCTATTACCAAATTGTTGGTGTAGCTTTCTTGCAGCTTGTTCCAGTATTTTCCATTTATCTTTGGATTGCTTTCTACTTCAGATTGTTTCCTTTTTAGACACACTTTCTACTTTTAATTAGCCTCAGATATTATATCATGATTTTTTGTTTCTTTTAGTTGAATGAGCATTAACCTTGTAAAGAAAAGGAACTCAACGTCTTCACTTAAGTTGTCACAGAGTGCACAAGGAACTTAAGAGTAAAACCATTCAGAAGGAATTACAGATCATCATAGATCCAGCACGATCTAGAGGTCGAGCCCAAATGCCCAATTATTATCTAATAGACTTCTTGGAATGATGCTCCCCAGTAGATCATGCATACACATAGGTTTTGTATTATTTTCAACATATGTTGTCAATTCTAACATACTTTTAGGGTTGTGATCTGTTAACGCCACGAAGACCCAATTAGATTATTTTAAAGTAGGCCAATTAGATTATTTTAAAGTAGGGTTTTTGCTGCAATCAGTAGATTGTGAAGCTGTATTGGAATTTGATATGCTAACTTTATACCAAAAAAAGAGCCTCCATGTATATTTTGATTGCACCACAATTGTGTAAAACCGAAATTACAGTAAAAAGAGGATGGTATTTAAGGCCAAAAGAAGAGAAAACAGAGAAAGAAATTATTGGAAAATTTCTTATAATGTTTTTTATCCATCTAAAAAAGAACATTACGGGTATTGTTTTGTCCAAAAAGAGTTAGAATTTATTAATAATTATTTATATATTTAGGCGTTGTTTGATAACTCAATTAAGTACACAATTTTGAATATATCAAGTGATTATCCAATTAAGTGCATTTGATAACACATTAGATACCACTTAATAGAATAACTTCCACTTATAAATGACCTACACTTAAGAGAGGCAGACCTCACTTTTCACTGAACACTTCAAATTTAAACAAGTAACAAAAAAGTTCTCAATCTACAATTAACACTTAAAAATTCAACATTTAAAATCAAGGTCTTAATTTTTTTAATGCTTAATTTTGTGTTTTATCAAACAACACCTTTGGAGATAAGAAATTATTATGAGCTACCTTGGCTAGGCTCAAATGATGTAATCAACCATAACTTTCATATCCTCTTTCTTCTGTAGATTAAAAAGAAAAACCTACCTCTTTCTGCTTAAGTTGTTTGTCATTAAAAAAAAAAAAAAAAAAAATTTAAAGAGGGCAAGAAACCTACCAGAATTACCCATAGATGGCTAGAGAAAAATGAAATGTTGTCATCAACATGGAGAAAGATAAAACGAACAAGAAAACATAAAGAGATAAAGGAATATTATTTAGCAAACCCTTAAAACTTGAGTTGAACCACAAAAATGAAGTATGTTGAGCCTTCATAACCCATAGCCCTCGTCCACTCATTATTCTTGAGGATATCTAACCTTCTGGTCGATCTATGGAAGCCCATTAATGGAAGAAAATGAAGGCTTTGGTGTCCACCAAGATTCAATTTTGACACTGATTGATTTATAAGATTGACAAATAAGGAGAATAGAGGGCAAAGATCTGAACTGAGAAGGGTATATAGGGATAAAGTAAAAGACAGAGAATCCAAGATTAAAACATGTCACATCTAATTGGCACACATTTAGCTTGTATTCCTTCTCATCTCTTTCCTTATTGATTCATCCACTAAATACATGTGATAGCCTTGGTAAGCTATCAGCTTATATTCAGATACTCATTGATCCCGCCTATGTTCATGAACCTGGCTGAACCAAACTTGGAGTTGCTCAAGCTCAACTCATGCAAAATATTAGCCCAAAGATATTAAGGCTCAACATCAGTTTGTTTATTATTGAACAAGCCTGAATGAGTGCGCCACCTAGCTGAATTGTTCATGAACATCTTAATTCATTCACAATCCTACTCATAGATAGGAAATTCTGTCAGGCAAATACTTTACCTTGCCTTAATGTCCTCATGATAAAATGAACCAACTCCTAGACATATACCAACACATGAGACGTGTTACCAAATTTGTTGACATGTTTGGTAAGACAGAGACTAATCTTCAAAACCTTAAGCTAGGCATAATTTTGCATATTTTTTCCCTTAATTCCCATTTGTTGGTTCAATGATTTTGTGAATTTTAGGACTTGTAAGATGACATTCTAGTTCTTTAAGTACATAACTCGGAAGCTACAATAATTTCCACAATATGTGATAGCCTCAATTGCTTTTAATGTTCTTTCTTTCTTTAAAAAAAATTTATTGGTCATTATTTTTAAGACCACTTTGCCCTGTTCATAGGATTAAGCTATTTTTAATTTTTAAAGAGGGGGCATCTGGTTGGTGAAGGTGAATGTAATTTCTTCCTTGCATAACTTTTTGGACTCTGTAGAGCACTTAGATTCTTCACCTTGTTTAGGGATGTATAGGCATTTTGGTATTCTTCATTATGTGCATGGATTGCACCACTTCTAGTTCATTTTATTGATGATTATCTTTAATTTATCAACAAAAGAATCCTAAAGGAATCTCAACCTATTGATTGTAAAACCTATTTTGACTTTTCACAAATTACTGGCGTTAAGTATAATTATCACATTTTCATTTCATAGATCTTTTGCTGCATTTGATATAAGATTGCAATCTGAACATAGTTTTTAAACTTTTATAAAGTGTTATTTCATTTTTCTATCCATGGCATGATTTTTTGGGGTTTTCTTGGAATTTATCATGTATTTCAATTGTTAACATGATTGTCACCTATGCTATAAGAGTCCTTTTCCATTTATGTGCAACCTCAAAACATCTGTAACTTTCTCTACATTCAAAAAGGGTAGAATAGCAATATCAATGAGCAGTCACAAACATGAAATCCACTTCTCCATCAACCACAATCCCTACAACACCATAAACACTAACTTTCTTTAGCTCAAGTTCAAAGAACACAACAGTGTAATTTATAATTGAATGGGTGATCCAGCTTAATTCCAACAACAATTTTGCTGGATTAATTTCCCTAAAACAATTCAGGGTTCATATCGTTTTTCCCCTTGCACCTAAAAATTAATTTTTCCTTGTAAAAAGTTTTGCTTTTTAATCATAACTAACAAAGCATAACAAAATATCCAAAACAGAAATCGAATTCAAACAACAATGCGACAAGAACGAAGGCATACAACGAAAAATATTCAAAACCACATACACACATATCTATATACACAAGCTAGAGAGTGATACCTTGCACGGCGCCCATCTCCTTCTCGACTTTCGCCTGCATTTCGCGAAGAGCGCCTGCTTCCTGTTCAATTTCTTTAAGCCTCTTCTTCATGTCCTCCAAGTCCTGTGAAAGGCCAAACCAAAAATATTAGGGCAAACAACATATATATATATAGATATATAGGGAGAGGAGAAACTAGAGAGAGAAAGTTGAAGGACCTTGGAGTTAGGATCCTCTTCTGCAGCAGTGGACATCTCGATATCGGCGTCCATCTCTCCCTCATCGGGTATTTCTCCTCCGTACACTTCATGTTCCTGCTCGTGCTCCTGATGTTCCATCTCTCTTTACGCACTCTCTGTGTCTCTATTGATTCTGTACATATGCATATACATGTGTATACATATATATATTAGTACAGTATTCTGGACTTGTATGTGTCTGGTTTTATTTCGAACACAAGCAATTAAGAGAACGGATTAGGAGGTGGGTCGGTCATTGACGGAAAGGAGGAGGTGTGTATAAATACGTGTGTCATTTTACAAAGTGATAGGGGTAACAACGGAATTTGGACAAGCGAGGTTCTAGTCTTCTGTAGGCGAATCATTGAATCAATAATTATTCAATACCAACTGCGCTGCACAAGAAACAGTTGGAAGGTAAATCAGACACGGCAAAGTGAATTTATGATATTTGATCCTGTTCTATTACTGGATGAATGTATTCCAATACTAAAAATTAAAATTCATTGATTAGGTTTCAAGTTTGATTTGGGGTCCAAAAATACCAAATTGAAGTGTTAATTATATATATATATATATATAATACACTTGTTGAATTTTGATTGGTAAAAAATATAACTTATCATATTCCGTAATTCATAACATAATCATGTGTACATATATTTTTCAAATTTCATTTTTTTCTTTTGATTGATATATACAAAATAATAATAATGATAAATTTGATTTATATATAAAAATAATAATAATGACAAATTTGATTGATATATATATATATAAATATAAGAAAGTCCAAATTTGTAAAACAGATTCCACAGAACCGATTAACTTTCTATTTACTCTTGCAAGAAGTTAAAGCCTACAAAAGCCCAAGGCCCGAGTAGTACATCCATATCTGGGCCATCTCAACCTGGCCCACCCACACATATGTATAATACTTATATGTGTGTATATATTTGAGAAAATTAGATTTTAATGATCAAATCTAAACAAAATTTTTCAAAAGTAACTTCAAAATTCAAAAAAATGGGCAGTAGCTAAATTTAAAAGTCAATAGCTAGTAAGTGACCACTCATGATTTATTATCAAAATGTCCTTTTTATAATAAATCATTTTATTATTGAACAAAATAACCCTTTCCTTATTTTTCCTTACCTTGCGTTTAATTTTTTGTCATGCTCCAAAACTCCTAGTTTAGCAACAGAATTCCCAAATCATAACTTTGAAGCCCAGGAAGGTTAATATGATCCAGCAAAAAAAAAAAGAAGAACCAAGGGCCACGATTTCTTATATATCATCTCATAAACGTGTCATACAAGTTTTCAAGAGATTAAAAAATATCGTCAACCAAGAAGTATCATCAAAATAAACCTCACTCATTCTTCAACTTCAATATAGTCTGATTCGAGTACCAGTGATATTGCATCCCAAAGGTCACGATTTCTTCGGAGGGAGGGGATGGAAGTAGGGGTGCACACGTTCTGATTCGGTCTGATTTTGATATTTTTTAGAATCAAATTATACGGTTCAGTTTCACTAAAAATAAAATTAAATCGAATCGTGAAGTACCGGTTTTGTTCGATTTAATTTCATAGTTCCATTATTAGTGTCTTAGTGAGTTATTATATTAATATAAATGGTATAATATATATTATATAAAGTATAAACAATTTTCACGTTAAGATTATTAGTACATTACATTATTAGTTACACACTTCCACTTATAAGTTTACAACTTACTTATTTATATTATATATTTTATATATAACTATATATAAATAGTCCGGTTCGATCCTGAGGGATATGAAACCAGAATTAGAGTGTTAATTTACGGTTCTAATATTTTGAAACCGTGACCAAACTGAACTGTAGAAAAATTGGTCCGATTTGATTTTTCAGTTTGGACAGATTTTTGTGCACCCCTAGATGGAAGTGAGGTGTAAATGGTGTAGTGAGAAAATTGGGAACAAATTTTGGAGGGTAACTTTATCCTCATAAATTATTTAATTATTTTTTATTGAAAGTTTGATAAATTTGACAAAAATATCCTTGAAAGGTCACTCATTAGAAATTAAGTTTTAGATTTAGTGACTAATAATCTTTTCTAAAGTCATTTTAGAGCAATTTTGTTTAACTTTGGTCACTAAACTCTAATATATATTTTACATATTAGGCTATAAAAGGAAAGAGCATAACAAAAATTGAATAAAAAATTGAAGAATTTTGGAAAGATTAAAGAAGCATGATTTAGGAAAGGATGACAGCAAGATGTCAACTTTATTTGTTTAATGCATGGTTCATCTTGAAATGCCACTTACAGTCCAGGCAAAGAATTAACTTTGTGTTTGATACTCCATCACAAGCTAAGAAGCATGGACACGGACACGGGACACGGGTACGATACGACACGGACACGGCGACACGGCAAATTTCAAAAAAATAGGACACGACACGGCGGGGATACGGCTATGAAATAATATATTAATATATATTCAACAAGTTAACCAATATCCACAATACCATAAATTTAACAATAAAAAAATAATAAATCACACAAATACTTCAATTTATTATCAAGTAATTAATGTATTTTCAAAAAGGATGTCCATTATATTGGCTTTTTTATTTTTTTTGTTTCTAAATTTATTATTTAGGAATTTTATCTAACTATTTTTTATTTTTAAAATTTTTTATTTTAGAAAATACTATATTTATATAGAAAAGGGCATAATAGTCATATTAAATGATATATGTCATTATAGTTATTTCAAGGGGTCAAAATGTCAATTTTTAGAAGATGAGGGGTTGAAATGCTAAAAAAAATAGTTCAAAGGGGTCTTTTTGTAACTTTGCAAAAGTTCAGGGGTTTTTTTGCACTTTTAAAAATTACAAAATGTACCCCGCGTGTCCTTGCCGTGTCCCCCGCGTGTCCTTGCCGTGTCCCAGCCGTGTCCTAAAAAAAAAAATTCCAGGACACTTCTACGGAGTGTCCGACACGTGTCCGAGGAGTGTCCGAGTGTCCGACACGGACACGGCACCCCTATACGAAGTGTCCGTGCTTTCTAGATCACAAGTATATGATCTCACATAATTAAACAGATTAGACCTCTTCAACATTCCAATTATCTTTCAAGTTTTGTCCAAATATACTGTAGTACTGTATATAATTAATATATTGACTTTGCATGATCTTAGTCTTTTGCAATATTGGGATGTTTGGTGACTTAATGGTTAATCTCGGTGATCTGGTCGCTAAGGGTGCACAAAGAACTGGTAAAATAGGAATCGAAGACGGAATCAAAACCAAAAC
Source organism: Cornus controversa (assembly GCA_026545225.1). NCBI lineage: Eukaryota > Viridiplantae > Streptophyta > Magnoliopsida > Cornales > Cornaceae > Cornus > Cornus controversa. The sequence continues at coordinate 45,891,881 of CM048852.1, read as the reverse complement.
CGTAAGGAATCGTACCTGAATCGAACCGAACCGTTCACTACGATTTTGGTTCTGGTTCTAAATTTTAGGAACCGTTCACTACGGTTCCGATTCCAGTTACAAGTCAAGGAACTGGAATCAGAACCGTTAGAAAAAAAAATGTAATATATAATATATAAATGAATAATAATAGCTTTGAAGTTCTAGTATTTTATATAAATATATAATATATAACGAATAAAATATATAATATATAAATAAATACTAATACCTTCGAAATTCTAGTGTTCTATTTATATATAAAGTATAAAATATATAATATATAATATATAGATAAATAGATTTAGCTTCTAAGTTCTAATGTTTTATATATTTCTATAATATAAGATATATAAATAAATACTAATAACTTTTAATTTATTGTTATAACTAGGTGTGCATAAGTATGAGTGTATATCTTGTCAATGTTTTAAAAAAAAAAAAAAAAGTTGACAAAGAACCGTGAAGTATCAGAACCGCAAGAAACTGGAATCGAACCAAAGTCAATAGTTCCGGTTTTAGTTTTAAAATTAAGGAACAGTTAAGAATGGTTCTAATTCTGATTCCACCAAGAACTCTTGAAAATCGTACCATGTACATCTCTAATTACGGTTACCCAACATTGTAAGTAAGTGTGCAATATCAATTATTATATATGTTTGGGCTACTGCGAGCCCACGTTCTCATAATCACACGAGAACGATTTTCATCAAATGCGTTTTGGAAAAAAAAAATAAGTGAAGCTAAGAAACGAAATTACATTTTACGAGTAAAATTAGAAAATTAAAAATGAGAAAAAAAAAGGCTAGTTGCATGTTTAGATATAAATATTATCAAATTTGATATCAATATGATGAGAGAAGGGAGGAGTACTACTAACATTAGTATTATTCTGCATGCAATTAACAATTCTCTTATTGTAACGAACTAATAAAAAAGGTGAAAGCCTAGGTGCATGTTTAGATTGGATGTAAACAGCTACTCTTTTATATATATATATATATATATATATAATGATAACGGTTGATTTGGATAAGTTTCAAAGGAAATAGATATGTGTTTTAGAGATGGTATGAATTAAACCGATAGGCCTCCACTTCTATTTGAGGATATTTGATTCCGAGCAATGCTATACGTCATGAAATTATTTCATGAATTTGTATCACGAATGATGTGACAAGTAATGTAGAGAATTACTATTGGTAAGATTCCCCCATACACAGAGTCCTATGATATTATCACTCAATTCCACCAATACTAATTCTCCACGTTATCTGCCACATCATTCATGATACAAATTCATGAAATAATTTCATGACGTTTAGCATTTCTCTTTGATTCCTAAGGTTTACATAGAAAATTAAAAGAAGACAAAGAAGTACTTAAAAAAGGTAATAAATTCTTAAAGGATGACTTGTAGAGAAATCTTCTTTCTGGAGAGAAGTGTGGGTGAAATCTTACGTATGGGGTTTTCATGTCCCTGAAGCTTTTCTGATGCACATCATGAAGATACTAATTTAAAAATATTTTTTATTATTTTGAATACTTAGACCCTGTTTGGTGACGTTTTCGATTCTAAATTTCAGCTTTTATTTTTATTTTTTTAGAAGTCACAGCAAAAATTGCGTTAGGTAACGCAGTTTTCATTTCTGAAAAAATAAAAGTGATGTCAAAATTTTGACAATTTTTAGACATAATTTGAAAGTTTCATAATGAAGATTTTAGTTTCAGATTTCATTTTTAGTTCAAGTTATCATTTCTGATTTTTTTATAAAACACAATAAATAAAAATTTGCTTGTTCAAAAATATAATATAATATAATAAATTAAAATTTTATAAAAAACAAGAATAACACAAATATAAAAGACGATAAATAAAAAATTAGTTACTCAAAAAATATAAATATAACAAAATGAAATACAACAAATATAAAATTATAAGTCAATAAGAATAAAAATCTTTTATATAAAATACAATATATATATATATATATATATATATATATATAAAGATATATATAAGAAGAAAACACATGATAATTTGAATTTATGACACTTACCAAAAGTATGCAAATGCAAAAAAATGAAATTTTAATTAAAATAAAGTTCTAACAAATACAATTTCAGAGGAAATAATATACATAAAATATGTAATATCATATTTATGTTGGTTAAAATGAGTTGGAACCATATTACTCAAACACAAGTTTTAGTCAAATATACTACTAATTTAAAAAAAATAATAATAATATTAGGTTACCAAACATATTTTCAATTTTGTATTTTTAAAATTTCAATAGCATATGATATTACCAAACTTATTTTCAATTTTGTATTTTTAAAATTTCAACAGCATATGATATTACCAAACTTATTCTGTTTTTGATAAAAATAACAGCACACCACAGCAGAATTTCAAATTTCATTTTTCAAAAATCAAAAAATGGAATCCAATAGGTTTACCAAACAGTTCCTTAGTCCACAAATTCCAAACACTAGACCAACATATCCAAAACTCTTTGCCTTATATAAAACAAACTCACAAAAGTCTTGAAAATTACATTATAAACATACATCAATTAATATCTATAAAGAAACAAAAACGTAATTATAATGACAATATATGATAGTAATATCATATATAAGATAACATGTTTTTTTAAGCGTAAATTAGTTTTATTTTTTATTTTAGTTTTGATGATGTGGCGCTGCTTCCACCGCTAGATTTACCAGCGTCGATTCCTTCATTTTCGGGGATAAAGTTAATCTTATATATTAATTTGATACGATAAACATAAAACTTTATAGTTTAGGTGAATTCTTACTTGATAGACATAAACTTAGGTATTTAAGTTTAGTTGAATTGTTACGATAAAAAGTAAATGACTTCATAGCTTTTTCAACTCATCGGAATCAACTTCCGTTCTCTCTCCTCTCTACCCTAGAGATGGATCATCGGAATCAACTTCCTTTCTCTCTCCTCTCTACCATAGAGAAGGATCGTTACAGCCAGAAGCTAGTTTTGCTGCTTGTGCGTATTAGCGAGGTGAGTTTACTTTCTTCTCAATTACTTTTAGCTGAGACATAATGCAAAATGTTCATTTTTTTTTTCTCTGTCACTGTTTAACATTATTTATTTATTTTTTATTTTTGGGCTTTCTTGTTCGTTGTTGTTTTATTCACAGATGAGTCGAAAAGAATTAATGAAGCAACTTATATATTGGTTCTCAAAAACGTTATACTATTGCAGAGAAAAATATACAAGTTAGTACTCCATATTTCTTGCCCAGTTTGGTTTGGTTTGGTTTGGTTTGCATTAATTAATTCTGTCTATTTCTTTTGAAATTGAATTTTATTGTATTAAATGATGAAATAAATGATTAAACATTCACTACAGACCTACTTTGAATGCAGGAAATGCTGTAAATCTGTGGTCTCTCTTGGGTGTGGTGTCTATTTTAAGTGGGACATTAAGCTTTGCTATGATAGAGGAAATTAAAAATATTTTAGAATACTATAGTGATATTGCATATTTTATCTATTTGTTTGTGATTCCGATGATACACCTTTCAATTTTAATCCACGCACATCTGGCACATGAATACAGAAAAAAAATATTATTTATGCATGATGATCACCGAATTGGGTGCTTGGCAAAGTCTATGAGGTCTGTGATTACTCTGTGTGTTGTTTTTCTTTTGCGACACTTGTGGGACAATATATACTACTCTCTCGTGTGGGTATCGCTTACTACTGAATATTATGTGTTTCGAGAACTACTTTATGGTTATAGTGATTTCAGCTTATGGGACGCGTTAATGGAAGCTCTGATGCAGATTACTCTGATTTATCAGAAAGGCAACAATATATGTCTATCTATCACCAACTTGATATTGTGTACTGCTATTATTTACTACAGACATTGTTCGTATTCAACCTACTACAGTGTTAACCTCCTCGTCGAACCCATGGAAGAAAACACTGGTTTTCCATCGACGACGGCTCACACTTAAAATAGGAAGAGAATGGAGATGGAGATTGAGATACAGACTCAAAGCTGTTAAACTTTTCTTTCTTTGTGATTTCTGTGATTTCTATTTCTCTCGTTATCCTTCTGTTTTCTTTTTCTATCTTCCCTTCAATTAGTCTTGTTGTTTTATGGATAATATATCTTTTTAACATTTTAAGATAAGATTGTTTTATGTTTTTCATTTCCATTATTTAGCCATATCGATCGGCTTTAGATTGTTGGAGAAACTCTAGCTCAGTTTTATTTATGTCCCACATTTTATACAAAACCACATATACATAAATTATACAATTAGCAATTAGAGTAAAGCGTGCTTGAAAATGTAACAAAACTATAAATTAACTTTTGAAACTTCAGAGATCAATTCCTTAACAAATAATAACCTACCAAAGTTTTAATTTATTTAACATTTTTTATGGTAATATTATATAAAAGATAATTAAACAATAATGAAAAAACTAAGTGAGCATTTTTTTTTAGCTAATTGTTAAAACAAATAGAAGTTTTTTTTTTTATATTAGTAATGATCTCTTGCTTACGGGTGAGCAATAAATTTTTTATCAATCATATCCAATGGTTACCATACATGATGTGGAAGAATTTCTTGCTCACTGGTGAGCAAGAAATCATTTCTGATATATATATATACCCAATAGTGTTCAACTGCTATCTGGTGAGTAGGGAGTAGTCTACACACTTTTAATTATAAATTTAGGATCTAATCCTAAGACTGTTAATTAAAATAAGGTTCTTTACTCTTATATTAGGAAACTTACTAAAATTTTATTTCTATTAAACACTAATAATGTAAAATGACAACAATGGACATTACTTAAAAGAAGAAAAAAAACACCGTTATGGAAACCCAATGACTTTATCAAAGTCCTAATCGCATACTCCCAATATTAATCAAAAGAAGAAATCATTTTTCAATCTTTAACTTGTAAGTTATTCTGTTACTCGTCAATTATTATTTTACTTTTTTATACATTCCATGACTTGTCACCTGGATATGTCACACAAGATGAAGCTCTATTCCCACTTTTAAATGTTGAAGAAATGCTCATGTATATTGCACGTCTCAGGCTGCACGAAGGCCTTCACAAGGCTGCGGCTAGAGTGAGAGAGCTGTTGAAGGAGCTTGGATTAGACCATGTTGCTGGTATAAAAATCGGCAGTGAATCAAGTCGACGCATCTCAGGTGGTGAGAAGCGTGGGGTTTCAATTGGTGTTGATCTAGTTCATGACCCGGCTGTTCTTCTGATCGATGAACCAACATCAGGATTGGACTCAGCATCAGCTCTTAACGTGGTTTTGCTGCTTCACTCTATGGTTAAGAATCAAGGTAAGACAATTGTGTTAACCATCCATCAAATTGGCTTTCGAATTCTGGAGCTTTTTGATAAAGTTGTGTTGTTATCCAATGAAATTGTTCTCCACCATGGATCCTTGAACCTCTTAGAGGAGCGAGTAAAGTTTGCAGGCCATTTCATCCCTCAGCATGTCAATGTGCTCGAGTTTGTCATTGATGTCAATCATGTCATAGATAGCCTGCCTATAGCCATGGAAGAAAATGATATCCAAGAGATTGAATCTAAACAAGAATATGAACACATCAATTCTCGACTTAATGAGATACTAATACTGAGACTGAGATTTTCAAGTAACATTTTTAGAACCAAATAGCTATTTGCTGCAAGAATACCAGTGCTTGCCGGGGTTCTACTAGGAACGATATTTATGAAGGTGAATAATGACCTACGGAGATTGATAAAACCAATTGAATTTATCTGATAAACATGACAACTCATGGCTTTTCCTTCCGATGTATGCTTAACATGACGATAATTAATTTATGAAAAAAATAATAATTGACGAGTAACAGAAAAACTTACAAGTTAAAGATTGAGAAATGGTTTTTTCTTTTGATTAATACAGGAAGTACGTAATTAGGACTTTGATAACGTCATTGGGTTCCATAACAGTTTTTTTTCTTCCTTTTAAGTAATGTCTATTATTGTCATTTTATATTCTTAGTGTTTAATAAAAATAAAATTTTGGTAAGTTTCCTAATATAAGAGTGAAGAACCTTATAGATCCTAAGGCTATAATTAAAAGTGTGTAGACTACTCCCTACTCATCAGGGAGTAGTTGAACACTATTACATATATGCACGTGTACATACATAGATACAAACACATTTATATTTGAATTTAATCAAGTTTATGAATTTATAGATTTTTTTTTCATTCAAGTAAGGTCACATATGTGATTTAGGTCGCTAACATGAGATTTGGGTTGGAAGGGTAATGTTAGAATATTTATATATATAAAAAAGAAAATACACATTTTTCTAATATAATTTTTCATTAGCGTAAGCCCAGATAAAGTATTTTTTTTTCACTATAAATGAATGCATGTGTACATACATAGGTACAAACACATTTATATTTGAATTTAATCAAGCTTACGAATTTATAGATTTTTTTTTTCATTCAAGTAAGGTCACATATGTGATTTAGGTCGCTAGCATGAGATTTGGGTTGGAAGGGTAATATTAGAATATTTATATATATAAAAAAGAAAATACACATTTTTCTAATATAATTTTTCATTAGCGTAAGCCTAGATAAAGTATTTTTTTTACTATAAATGAATATTTAATTGATTTTATTTAATAACATTTTATTATAAAGAAAATGAAAATATTGAATTTAATATTCTTTATAAGCAAATGAAAAAAATTAAATTAAATCATTATCAACATCTAACTAACATAACCATCCTTGTGAAACAAGTCATTCATTTTGATCTTTATAAATTTAGAACCAATTTTTACATACTTCAATTACGAGTAGTGGACCACTTATTTAGTATTAATATCATGAATTGACATTGTTCAATAATTCGTTTCATTTGTGGTGGTACGAAAAGCTACATTGCTCCAATGGCATCCCAGTATCAAAATTTTTTTTTGTTTTGTTTTATTTAAGGTATGTCCATTATGGTCATTTTACATTAATAGTGTTTATAAGAGTAATAATCAGTACGTTTTCTAAAATGAGGTACAAAAGTCTTGTTTAATTAATAGTATTCGGATTAAATTCTAATGCTACTATCAATAGTACTAGGGAGCAATTGAATACCACTGATATTTTATATTATATAAATATATATAACATTAGAACTTAGAAGCTATTAGTATTTATCTATATATTATATATTTTATACCTTATATATAAATAAAACACTAGAATTTAGAATGTATTAATATTTATTTATATATAGTTTTATAAAGAACACTAGAATTTAGAAACTATTATTATTTATTTATATATTATATATATTTTCTAATGGTTTTGATTCTAGTTCGGTTCCAGTACTTGGAACCAGAACTGTAGTGAATGGTTTCTAAAATTTAAAACTTGAACCATAGTAAACGGTTCGGTTCAATTGAGAAAGGACCAAAGGAAACAGCAAAGCTATAAAGGCTAAAGAGTGGGTTCAGGATTTGCAATCCCCAAGGGATATTCCTATGGCAAAACAACAGCACCATGTTATCCCTTAGGTCTTGGTTCATGTTGATCAAAATTTTTTTGTGGCCACAACCCTACCTTCAGTCTCTTCCCCGCTGCACCTAAGTTGCCCCACCACCACCCCAGCCTCCCCTGTTAAGCCTTTGGTCAACAGGTGTGCCATTATGGTCACAGTACTCTCCACTGTCTCTAAAGCCCCCACGTGTGAGGTTGAGGACAATAGTTGTTCTATCACTACTACAATCTCCACCATCAATAATACTAACTCCACTCTCATATACCAACCTCAAATTACAATACAAACTCTTATCACAACTTAAAAGAGAAAAACAAAACAACATAAACAAAGAGTAATGCTATAAGAAAGTAACTCATAAAAGAGTAGGCTACTCCAAGTAAAGCAATTTTTGCTGAAAAGATCCGGTATGTGCAGTAGATACCAATAGTTACACTCAATAATCTATCTACAATAGTCATTAACTACAACTCAAAACAAAAGCCAAAACCAACTACCAGTCGTGTCTTATCAAAAGCATTCAACTTTAAGAACATAAACAAGCCGAAAAAAGGGCAACATCCAAAAAGTCAGGGCAATCACAATCTGAAATTAGGTAAAATTAAGAGGAAGGTGGCAATCAATAACCTATTCACTGCACACTAACTCCCCCAATTCATCAGCAAACAATGCTTGAAAATTGGGCAAAATTATTATAAGGTGTGACAAACAAAAAAATTAAGATAAAATCAGACATGATTGGAACATATATACTGAGTAACGCTGGTACATACCGAAATAAAACAAATTGGTGTCTGTTGTCCCGGCCTGTTGAAGACTTAGGGTTTTAGATAGAGACGGTGGCCAGCAATGGAGGAAAGAGGCAACGTGCAGTTAGGGAGAGGCGGCGGAAGATGGCGGTGCACCACAAGCAGCGAGAGAGACGAAGAGACGAGCCACGATTGTGATTCAGAGAGAAGAAAAAATTCGGGTTGGATGTTTTTAATTTTACCCGATTGAAATGGGTTCTTTTTTTATTTTTAATTAATTATTTATTTATAAACACATGTCTAAATTTTATTGGGCTACATCAGTTAGGTGAACCAAGTTTGTTCACCTAGGGTTGGACCCAAGTATTGTTCAATAATTAATCCAAAAATATCAATAGTCACATAAACAGATTATACACTTGGTAACTTTGTTTCTTCCTGGTTCGTTGCCGGAGCACAATTAAAATAAATGACAAATGAGCTATCAAACACTAACTATGAAAAATCTAGAGAAGAAGAATTAGATTAGTTAATAGGATGTAGGGTGAAGGTAGAAATGTTTGTCTATGTTACAGTTGCCAATTTGTTGTGTCTAGAGTTAATCTTTTTGTCTTGCCTTTAATGCTTGTCAAGGTACACATATTTATAGTGCAAGGCTTCTCGGGTATTTTCTGAGGGATTTGATTTGTCTCGATTTTTGTCCAATACCTAAAATGTTAGGTAATAATTTTCTAAACACCTAAGAGGTCAAATATTTAACCTTACCTTGCCTTCATGTGGTGTGACGTGTTAACCTTTAATACAAACATTAAATGCATCCGGCTATGTTATAGTGGCGGTGGTTGAAATATTAATGGCTTAAGATAGAGCATTAACGGTGATTGTAACACGGGACGTGTTCACTATCCCGTTACTAGGCCCATAAGATTGTGCTAGGAATTTTCTAACTTCTTATCCACCAATTTAAATTCCTTTTAAGTATTCCAAAAGGGAGTAGTTACCGTCGTGTGAGGAGACCTTGTCATATCTCACTATACACTTGGTAACTTTGTTTCTAAAATCTTGAGGCGAGACTCGAGATTGTAATTATGACAATTGATATGACGTCTGGATTTTAATGATGCTCGAGAGAGAGACTCTCGAGGCTTTGGTGACCTGACACGACATCAATGTTTCAATAGTGCTCAAGAGGGATGCTTTCGGGACTTCGATGACCTGGCATGACGTCAGGATTTTAATTGTGCTCGAGAAGGATACTCTCGAGGCTTTGGTGACCTGGGATGTAAGGGTTTTGATTGTGCTCGAGAGGGATGCTCTTGAGATTTTGGGTGACTTGGCATGACATTAGGGTTTTGATTATGAGCAAGAAGGGTGCTCTCGAGACTTTGGGTGACCTAGCATGATGTTAAAGTTTTAAATATTGGTCTCGAGGCTTTGGTGATACTCGAGAGAGATGCTCTATATATGTATATGATCCAAATTAGATTACGTCATACATAAATCACAAATCCATGCATGCATCATGAATGCCGGAACAAGACTAACTAGCAAGGTGGAAGAATGAAAGTATTAGTATTATTAATGGTGTCCATAGCACATAAACCTAAAATACAGCAGGAAAAACATGGAATTAAGTTACAAATTCATTGTCTAGTTTGAGTTCAATAGTGTAGTTTGAGTTCAATATGCTTTCTGAAGCAAAGTAATAGGTAAAATTTCTTCTATCATCTTCATTCGAGCTCTGAATTACATACCTGCAAGCAAGAAGTAACAAGCAATAAACTGCTGTCGCTACCTAATAAAATCTCCTTAACCATATATAGGAATGACCATTCCATTTCCTAGTAATTTTTTTTTTAAAATAATATTTCCAATAAACCTTTCTACATTTCAAGTCTGGTCTCTTATGTTATCTCTCACAAAAAATCACCTCCATCACCACACCACTGCTGTTGCCACCTTTCACCATCGCCATTGGTACCGCCTCCACCACCACCGCCGCCGCCTTCCACCAATACCACACCGCCACCGTCGCCATGACTGTCACCACTGATATCATCCTCCATCGCCACAGTCATCGAGACAAAAACTAAAGATTAATTTTCTTATTAAAAATTATAGAAAAATATTATTTTGTTAGTTTAATTTATTTCACTGAGTGGGGTATTTTGGAGGATGCAATTTAACATTCATTCCATTTAAAATTTTAAATTGGTCTAACCAAACACTAGAATGGTAATGATCATTTCATTCCAAATCATTTCATATTTGCAATCAAATAATAGAATATGAATTACCATTTCATTTTATTTTTATTCTTATTCTATTGTCACTTGTATTTCATTCCATTCTTGCCTACATAGGTGAGTTCATTTCAAAATGTACCATGCACTAAACAAGTAAAGTTGACATCTCGCTCTCATCCATTTCTAGACTATGGTTCTTAATCTTTCCAAAATTCTTAAATTATTTAATAAAATTCTAGAATTCTCTTTCATTTGTAATTTTGTAGCCTACTATGTAGAATATATATATATACATATGTTTGGTTGGGCCACATTTAGACCGGCCAGATATAGATGTACCGTTGTACCTGTTAGACCTTATCTAGGCCTTTGGGCTTTTGTAAGCTTGGGCTTTTGTTTTTTTGACGGAAATGCACTACGGCTGTTAATTTCAGATTTGAACACATACAACAAAAAGAAACGTCGTCGTTTCTTTTTGTTATATATTGTTGGCTTTCTTATTTGTTGTTGTGGTTTTTTTATGACAGATGAGCCGGGAAGAATTAATGAAGCAACTTATATATATTGGTTCTCAAGAACGTTTTACTATTGCAGAGAAAAATATACCAGCAAGTACTTCATTCACATTTCTTGTTCAGTTTGGTTTGTTTTGCACTTCTATCTATTTCTTTTGAAATTGGATTTTATCGTATTAAATGGTTGGAAACTTGAGTTAAATATAAAAATATCAATAGTCTATAACATTACACACTAAAATAATAATAATAATAACAAAAAAGAAAAAAAATATAGTGTGTTGTAATAGAAAATAATTAATCCAAAAATATTAATAGTCACATAAACAGATTATAACCTCTTCAACATTGCAACTATCTTTCAAGTTTTGTCCAAATATAATGTCATATATATTGTAGTAGTATTGTATATAATAAATTGACTTTGCATGATACATTGATACTAATAGTGCATGCAAACTTGCTTTACCAAACAGCCCCTAAAAATGTCATGGTAAATCATTTCATTCAATCCCACTCTTCTATAGCATCCACCGAACTTTCATTTGAAAGTGGGTAGCCTTTTCCTTTTTAGAGAATATAGAAATGAAAGAAAAAGCAACTTGATTATACACACACGAGACACAACTAAAAAGTTACATATAGGTTCCACCGTAGACTTGGCCCTTTGATAACTCCTTATACTTCCGCTCCTTATACACCCAAAGCTAATAATAACCCTGTGATTATAATCTTTGATTTAATTCAAATGATTTGTTTGAAAAACAATTCTAAACAACCACCCTATAAATTAAAACCTACAAAAGAAGATATAACTAAACTCGATCAAAATAAAGTTTTATTTTGTTTTACAATTAATTGTGATGGTGGATTTCAGTTTCTGTGTTCTTAGGTTTTACGCTGATAACTCCTTATACTTCCGCTCTTTCGCTCTGCGTCAGGTCATGTGGAAACCCACATGTAGAAAGATAACTGAAAACTTCAGATCACAACCAAGCCGTATTTATGAGCTCAGAAAGGAATAAGATGTAGGAAGCTAGTAGGGTTACCAATATCACCGCGGGTGAGTCCAAAAGTTCAATCCGTACCTTGGGAGGATGTACAATCACCTACATGAGGAAACCACTGGCGCACAGCTACAAATCTTCGAAGGTAATTAATTGTTCTACGCTCGAAACTCCAAATTCTATTCAAATAATTATTCTATGCCGAGCAGTTGTTTTTGTGGGATTATGTATATGAAATCAATCTCAATTCTAAATCAAAGATTGTTTCCATGTTGGGAATCTGTGAGAGAAGTTGACGGCAGAGCACTTTGAGACTATTTCCAATAATTTAAGGTTATTTCTTTACATATATTTGAAGTGCATAGGTTATTGAGGAACACTACCGTATATTCTAATTTCTTAGATGATTTTTACTTATTATTATTATTTTTTGTATTCTAAGTATCTTATACATATAAGGTGTAGCTATATATATATGATTTTGTAAATTGGTGAGATGGATATTTATATTGGAATTTAATATTGTCAATTTTACCTCATCTAAAAAAATCAGGAATGTTTTAAATGACATTATGTTCTTTTTGCTTATCTTTATTATTGGGTTACTATGTATAATATTCCAGAATCTATTAAGAATGTTTTCAATAACTCCTTATTATTGTGCTGTTGTGTATAATATTCTAGAATCCATTTAGAATGTTTTCAATAATTCCTTATTATTGGGCTGCTGTGTATAATATTCTAGAATCCATTAAGAATGTTTTCAATAACAGTATTAAGAGTTTCTTATGGATTCTCATGGTGACTCAAAGAAGTGCGGAGGGACAGTTGGGATTGAAGGTGATGATGGGTCTGGTGGAGAGAGTCACGTTGGACTCAGATTTTAATCGACTTTTTTCAATCGAAGAGGGTATCATTACTCAATTAAAAATTACCATTTCACTCCTAGTGCATATTCGGATGATAGATTTTGTGTGATATTAACGGTTAACTTTAAAGCTGTCCTAACAGTCAGAGAGCGATTACCGTAAAAATCACTAAATTTTACTTTTCCAAATATACAACTGTCACTTATTATTATTGAAAAGTTCTTTTATTAAGTATTCCCTATTATAAAGTTACAACTGTCACTTATTATTATTGAAAAGTTCTTTTATTGAGTATTCCCTATTATATGTTGCACCAAATGGTGTGTAACGTACCGTACTTGTGAACTTTTTGGGAAGCAAATAAGTTGTCTGCTTGAAATGAAAAATAAAATGTTGCACTTGGAAGTATGAGACAAGTGCTTTAAAATTGAAGTTAATAATAATACTAATAATAATAAAATAATAATAAATTTAAACCATCTTTCCTCACCACTTTTATTTCCAAACTTGTAATTTATGTTACTAAAAGTAGCATTAATATTGTTTACAAATTAGTGATAGTCTTCTCTTTATTACTTCAATTCCCATTTCGCCTAGATTTAAAGTAAAAAGTACTGCATAATCCACACAAATAGAGCATATTTCACTCGTACATGTGTTGCAAAAGACTATAAGTGGGTTCATTTCAAAATGTTCCAAAATTCTTCAATTATTTAATAAAATTTTTGAATCCTCTTTGATCTGTAACCTAGCAGCCCTAACTAATGTGTGGATGGGCCAGGTTTAGATGGCCCGGATATAGATGTACTTGTAAGGCCTTATCGAGGCCTTTGGGCTTATGTAAAAACATATATTTAAAATAATTATCAATATAATATCATATTTTATTCTGCTTTCTCGTGGATTGAATTTTAAGTAAAACAAGAATTATATCCATACCTAAAAATTAGGAAACAGAAATATATATATATATATATATAATTTATTTTATTTTAAAAATATCTAAAGGAAAAGAAGTCAATAAATCCGAACACAAGAAAGAATTAAACAAATTAGAATTAAATTTATAGGTCAATCATACATGGATACTTATTCATAATATTTTATATTCATTTAATTTCCAATAAAATTAATAAATAAAACTAATTGGGACAATGTACAGGAATAACCAGCTCTGTTATTAGACTTATGATAACGTTATACGCATTCTATTCTCAAGAGAGACTAAGATAAAAGATTGTATTCAGAACAAAATATATAAAAAAGGGTGAATTCTATGACCATGCTATCATGCTAAAGATGTTTAAGTCCAAAAATCTAAAAGCTCAATGCATAACTAATTCCTCGAGAACATCTATAATCGAATTGCCTGACTTCGTTTCACTCAATATATTTAAAACTAAAACATATATATATTTTAAGTATCAATTACTTTATATTATAATAATCATAATAGGATTATTTTCAACTTTAAGTAGACTAAGACATTTTGAGCAAATTTTTAGCCACTTTTCACACAGTTAGATTGACTTTTTTATCTTTTCATACCAAATTTAAGTATATTATACATAGATATATCATCAAAGAGAGATTATATATATCTGCTGCTACAAGGGAGTCTATTAGTCTCTTCACTTTTTTTTTTTTTTTTTGTTCTTTAAATGTTAACAGAATTCCATAATGCTTTATATTGTCAAGAAGGAGAAGAAAAATATGATAGCATGAATCGAATATATATATATAAAAGGAAAAATATTTTAGAAAATAAATTGCTAATTCCCATTCTTATTTTAAGGAAATAGGAAAAGAAAAAAAAGAGTATTAGCGGTAATCATTCATCTTTGAAAAAGATGGCGGAGAAAAAAATAATAGAAAAATATTTTTATTATGTCGTGTAAATGAGAAAATAAGAAAATTTGCTTGTTATTAAAAAAGAAAAAATAACAAAAATAAAATGGTAAATTATTCAGCTGCGGTTGTGCTGGTGTGACATTGATGGAAAAAATATATATATAAAATATGTTAATCTCAGTCAAATTATTAGAAATTAAAATTTTTTTACAAATAAATATTATAATTTAAAAAAACCTTTTATAATTGTATATTATATATTATTTTATTTAACGGATCCTTAATTTTACTACGAGTAATTTTATAAAAGCTTTAATTTAAAGATAATAAATCAAATCTTAGAAGAGGTCGAAATAATTTACCAAAATAAAATTACAACCTCCACCGCAACAAACATGAATATTTACCACATATTATTTACACACATGGATTTGAAACGTTGTAAAACGTTAGTTATTTTGTGCTCAAACTAAACTTTATTGTGCAACACACTAAAAATGTATCACATAAATCGTTTTAGAGCATATTTTTCGATGTAAACTTTCTAGAGAGAGAGAATATACATTCAATTCTTTGATCCTCTGAATCCAACACAAGAAAAGATTTCTAAATGCTCGTTTTTAGTTGCTCTATTTGCTCTCTCTAGCTTTGGACTAAACGATCCATTTGACAATCAAAGATATTCGAACTGATCTGACCAAGGTGTGTGTGCTTGTGTGTGATATTTGCTGCAAATACTTGGTATAAATTTATTTTTATTTTTTAAAATTCACGTTAGTTGATTTATGAAAATTTGTACCCTTACTATTTTTTACTTGCTAATAAAAAGGGTACACTTTAATTTGTACCCTTTCCAAAATGCTCTTTTAAGAAAACATGAGAAGCCAAATTGGTGTTTTAACGAAAGTTTTAAAATTTCAAGCGTGCCCTTTTTACTAGTAAGTAAAAAAAAATAATTTCAAGTGTGTCCCTATATAATAGGGGTGCACAAAGAACCGTCGGAACCGAAACCGAGGGGAACCGTACCAAACCGTGGCTACGGTTCCAATTCCGGTTCCTAAAATTAGGAACCGTTACCAATGGTTCAGGTTCCGGTTTCAGGACCAGTAGAACCGTACCGGAACCGGAACCGTTGGGGGTAACGGTTCCTTGGAATCGAACCGAAACCGTTTTATATTAAATATGTGTATATATATATATAATATAATAACTATATATATAATATATATATAATATAATATATATATATAATAATTATATTATATATTATATTATAATATAATTATTATATATAATATATTATATTATATTATATATAATTATTATATGTAATGTATATATATATAATATAATATATAATTATATATATATAGGGTGCCATTTTTAGATTGTAGGTCTCACATTTTTTTAATGAATATATATATATATATATATATATATTTTGTATTTTCAAGTTTTATTGAAAAAAAAAACTAAAGAACCGTGGTTCGGAACTGGAACCGAACCGAGAATAGCGGTTTTGGAACCGGAACCGAACCGAGAACCGCGGTTTGGTTCCTCATGGTTCCAATCCTTAACGGTTCCGATTCCGGTTCCTAAAATTAGGAACCGTTGGTAACGGTTCCGGTTCCGGTTCCACCAAGAACCGTGGGGAACCGCACCGTGTGCACCCCTACTATATAACACCCGTTTATTTTCTTCCTAAACCCTAGTATACGACAAATCTATCGAACCTGAGATTTTAAAACCCTAATAATTTCAACCTCTAGTTTGTACTAAAATGGAGAAATAACATATACAATTTCTTTCTTGTTTTCTTTAACATGATTAGGGTCACTCACCCACTCTGTTTTCTTTAGCATAAATAATTTGTTTTCTCTTTTCTTTAATATACTTATTTACTTTGTTTTCTTTAATATAATATGGACCACCTATGATTAGGGGTGCACACAGTTTGATTTCTTATAGTTCTTAGTGGAATCGAAATCAGAACTGTTCTCAATGGTTCTTTAATTTTGAAACTGGAACCGGAGCCGTTAAGTTTGATTCGGTTCAATTCCGGTTCCCTAATTGTTCTTTGTCAACTTTTTTTTTTTATAAAAAAAAACATTGGCCAAATACACACTCATACTTGTGTAGCCTTAGTTATAATAATATATTAGAAGTTATTAGTATTTATTTATATATTTCATACAGTAGTATTTAACTGCTCCCTGGTGAGTAGAGAGTAGTCTACTAATTATTGATTGTAGCCTTAGGATTCAATCCTAAGGTTATTAATTAAATAAAACTTTTTTACCTAATTAAACTTACTGAAATTCCATTACTTTATTAAACACTATTAATATAAAATGACAAGAGTGGACATTCCTTAAACAAGTGTGTGTACATACATAGATACAGACACATTTATATTTGAATTTTATCAAGTTTACAAATATACAATTTTTTTTTTCATTCAAGTAAGGTCACATCTCAGTAGCATGAGATTTAGGTTGGAAGGGTAATGTTAGATTATTTATAAAAAAGAAAAGAAAATACATATTTTTATAATATAATTTTTCATTAGCGTAAACCCAGATAAAGTTTTTTTTTTATACTATAAATGAATATTTAATTGATTTTATTTAATAACACATTTATTACAAAGAAAATGAAAATATTAAATTTAATATTCTTTACAAGCAAATTAAAAAATTAAATTGAAACATTATCAACATTTATTGAACAAACTGCTACTAAAGTAACTAACATAACCATCATTGTGAAACAAGTCATTCATTTTGATCTTTATAAATTTAGAACCAATTTTAACATACTTCTGTCATAAGTAGTGGACCACTTATTTAGTATGAACTTCATGAATTGACATTATTTTAGTTTCATGTATGGGAGTACGGAAGCTACAGTGCTCCTATAGCATCGCGGTATCAATTTTTTTTTGGTTTTATTTAAAAAATGTCCACTATTGTCATTTTAATTAATATCATTTAATAGAGTAATTGAATATCAATAAGTTTTCTAAAATGAGGTAAAAAAAGTCTTATTTAATTAATAGTTTTAGGATTAAATCCTAAGACTACAATTAATAGTGGGTCGACTATTCTCTACTCATTAGAAAGTAATTGAATACTACTGGTATTTTATATTATATAAATATATAGAATATTAAAACTTAAAAGTTATTAATATTTATATATATATTATATATTTTATACCTTATATATAAATAGAATGCTAGAGTTTAGAATGTATTAGTATTTATTTATATATATAGTTTTATATTGAACACTATAATTTAAAAACTATTATTATTCATTTATATATATATATATATATATATTCTAATGGTTCTGGTTCCGGGACTTGGAAACAATACTATAGCGAATGATTTCTAAAATTTAAAACTGGAACTATAATAAATGATTCAGTTGAGTTCAATTACGATTCCAATTTAAATTCACCGGTTTTTGTGCACCACATTCAATGACATCTATTCTGTGTGGATGCAGGAACAGATACCAAGCATTAATGGTGCACGTCTGCATGACCTGTGCTGAAAGAGAAAAAAAAAACTAAGGAAAGAAAAGGGCAAATCACTGACAGTACTACTACAACAACAATAATAGAGAAGAAAGGACCAGAGGAAGACAACAAAGCGACAAAGGCTGAAGAGTGGGTTCAGGATTTGCAAGCCCCCAAGGGACATTCCGATGGCAAAACAATAGTACCATGTTGTCCCTCAGGTCTTGGTTCAGGTTGATCAAAATTTTTTTGTGGCCACAACCCTACCTTCAGTCTCTTCCTCTGTTGCACCTCAACTACCCCACCACCACCACCCTCCCCCCGTTAAGCCCTTGGTTGACAGGCGTGCCATTATGGTCACAATACTCTCCACTATCTTTAAAGTCCCCATGTGTGAGGTTGAGGACAATAATTGTTCTATCACTACCACAATCTCCACCACCAACAATACTAACTCCACCCTCATATATCAACCTCAAATTACAATACTAACTCTAACTTAAAAGAGAAAAACAAAACAACATTAGACTAATGAGGGGCTAAAACCTATCTATTAGGATGTATCATTTATAATCAATTCCATTATTTTTATTTTTTGTTTTTATTGGATGAAATGCCTCTCAGCTAAACCCAAATGGATATGTGAAGTTTAGTAATAAGGACTGCAAAAAAGTGTGGCCCTACCTATTAGTAATTAACTTATTCTTGAATACAACCAACCCCCCACCCCCGCAAAAAAAATAATAATAAAAATACAAGAATAGGAATAATTAAGTATAAAACTAGCCCAAGGGGAAAAAATTGGCCTAAAAAAACTAATTTCCAAAACATTTTAGAAATGAATGCAGAATGATTTGATAGCTCAATAGTCACTGAATGAAGTCACTTTTTTGAAACAAAAACAAATAACAAATTTAATGGCGCTATGTGCAATGGATCATTTAAATTTAAGAGCAATGCTACACGTCATGAAAATATTTCATGAATTTTTATCTTGAATGATGTGGCAATTAAATGGTGAGTTAGTATTAGTGGGATTCCCCCCATACACAGAATCCCAATGGTATTATTACCTGCCACATCATTCATGATGACAATTCATGATAAAATTTCATGCCGTTTAGCATTTTCCTAAATTTAATACCCGCATCTTGCTACTAACAATATAACAATCATTCTTCACACAACATTTTGCTTAGTGATTGCTTGAAGCTTTCTAATGATATCAAGAGCAAACCCTGAGAGTATTTCATAGACAATAACAATGAGACAAATCTTTATCATATCTTTCTAATTTGGTTCTTGGTCCCATATCTCAAACTAAAGCTTAAACCACATGCAGGTGTTGTTATAAATCAAGCATACTTGAACATAGTTAACATTGTATACAATCGATGGGTCTGCATTTTTGCAATCAAACTGGTTCATCTGAAGATCATGTCTGACCAATTTGACACTGAATTTGATAAAGGAATAAATAACAAAATATTAACATATATAGCATAAAAAGAGAAAATGACCCATAAACACCATCCATGGATCACTTAAACTGGTTTATTTACACCTATGCTCACTCTTATGTTACATGGACTTGTTTAAATGTGGGATAACATGAATTTGACACATATGCCATGAAGGTGAGCATAATATAATTATTCTTTGCATGGTTGCTTGAAAAAGAGTGAAGCGTCCAGGCTAAAAATTTTATGTAATATAAATACACCATTTTATAGTATGAAATAGAAGAATAATAAAATATTATTTTAGCCATGATCCCCCATTATTTTACCACCCACCACGCTCATTTATAACATAGCTCATTTTTAAGAATTTGAGATATAATTTTTCTTAACACGTACTCCCAATCAAAAGAGATCAAATGGATCTCTTAAATACTTAGTCATTGCTACATACAAATTAATTGGATATCAACAAATCGATGCCATACTCCAGTGTGAATCTCCTTGTCACAAGTCGAGTTTTATAGTGCTCAACAGACCTATCTGAACGAGTCTTGATTTTGTAAACACATTTACTTCCAATGACAGACTTCCCCTGAAGGCAATTCAACTAGAACCCATGTATGAATCTGGGCAAGTGTATATGACTCTTCTTTCATTGCTTGCTGCCATAAAGAGTTAGAGAAGGCCTCGTGAAAAGTGTGAGGTTCATGAAGGGTTGCAAGAGCATGATAACAATGATAGTCATAGAGATGTGCAGGGAAGGTTCTTACTCGAGTAGATCGACGAGGATCTAAAATAGTGGCAGTATCAGGAGCCTCAGGCAAGGCAGATGATTGAAACTCAACTACAGGTGGGTCAACCACATGTGATGAACCAGAAGGGTCAACCGTATCTGATGAGCGAGCAGGAGGAAAATTTAGAAAAAGATCTGCAAATGCATTTAAAGGAAGAATAAAAAATTAGTGATCAGAAATACCAGTGAATTTGGATAAGGTATGAAACATTTTATGTTCTCAAAAACTAACATGATGAGAGACTCTAAATCGTCTCACAACTGGATCATAATACCTATATCCCTTTTGTTCAAGTGCATACCCAAGAAAACAACAGAGTTGAACACGAGGTTGTAATTTTGTTTGCTCTTGAGGATAAAGAAGAACAAAATAAGCACACCCAAAGATTCTAAGATTACTATAATCAGGAACTTGCCCGTAGAGACGCTCATAGGATATTTATTTTTGTAAAAGTGGTGTGGGTACACAATTCATGGCATAGACAGCAGTGAGAGATGCTTCAACCCAAAAAGATGGTGGCATTGAAGAAAAAATAACAAGCGATTAAGCCAAATCTAAAACATATCAAAGTTTTCGTTCAGCTCGACCATTTTATTGTGATGTACCTGGGTAAGAAAAGTGAAAAATAGTGCCATAGTATTTGAGAATATTTTGAAATTCATTTTATCTGTATTGTGTAACATTATCAAAATGAAAATTTTTGATATTTGTGAAAAATTGAGTTGAAACTATTTTAGTGAAATCACGAAAAATGTTGAGTAATTCAGAATGATTTTTCATTAAAAATATCCAAATGAATCATGAAAAATTGTCCAGAAATATAACAAAATATCGTGCCCCACCCATGGTGGCTATAGGAGAAGGTCCCCAAACATTAGAATGAACAATATCAAAAGGAGAAGAAGCAAATGACTCACTGTTATTAAATGGTAAAGTAGGTTGTTTGCATAATTGACAAGAAATGCAATTAAAAGACTCGATTTTAACTGATCCTAACAAATCATTAGATGCTAATTTTTGACTCGAGATACTGATGTATAACCCAAACGAAAATGCCACAACTTAAGAGTAGGTATACTACTTTGTGTAGATGCAGCTGTGATAGATGAAGTAGGCAGATGTAAGGAAAAAAACTCAAATAGTCGTCCTGTCTTACGACCTGTTCCAATGATCTAACCTATTTGAGGAACCTGTACAACACAGCCATTAGAGAAAAATATTATATTAAAACCTAGCTCAGTCAATTAACCAACAAACAAAAGATTAAGAAAGATTAAGAATAAGATAAACATTAAAAACAGACAAATTTGACTGAGAGACCGTGCTTATGTGACTAATGGCCATAGTGGAGCCATTAGCTGTGTGAATAACAGGTGCATGAGATGTAAGAGTCAGAGTAGTGAGCAAAGTATGGTAATGTGTTATATGATTGTAACAAGCAGAGTCCAAAAACTATGAATTAAATGTGGTGTGGTTGAGATAATAGAGTTAGATGAGCTTGAACCTGAATGTTTGAATAGAATCTGGTTCAGAATTATCTCCAGATCAACAACAGAAAATGTAAATGGGAACTCTGCAGAAGGAGTAGTAACTTGTGGAAAAGGAGAAGGTTGAGATGACACTGTCTCCGTGGTAGCTATAGTTACAGTATTGCGAGGTCTAGTAAGTTTCAAACACTCCTTAATTGTATGTCCTGGCTTGCAACAGTATCTGTAGGACCGTTCACTAGTTTTGGTTTGAAATGACTGTGCTCGTTGTTTGTTACTGTAGTAACCCTTGTGGACGGGTGTGAGTGGGCGGGTGCATAGACAGACACTGGGCTGAGCTACCACACTGACAGGGTACAAGGTGCTCAATCCCATATCGCCTGGGTGTGGAAAAGGGAATGTGCTTATATGTAGTATGTTCTCTTCAGATGGTATGAGGCCTTTTGGGGTAAACCCAAGAGCAAAACCGTGTGAGCTATGGCCCAAAGCGGACAATATCATACCATGTGTTGGAGCGGGGTATTACAATTGGTATCAGAGCCTGAACCCAGCCGGAAGTGTGCCGATGAGGACGTCGGGCCTCGTAGGGGGGTGGATTGTAGTAACCCTTGTGGACGGGTGTGAGTGGGCGGGTGCGAAGATAGACACTGGGCTGAGCTACCACACTGACAGGGTACAGGGTGCTCAATCCCATATCGCCTGGGTGTGGAAAAGGGGATGTGCTTATATGTAGTATGTTCTCTTCAAATGGTATGAGGCCTTTTGGGGTAAACCCAATAGCAAAACCGTGCGGGCTATGGCCCAAAGCGGATAATATCATACCATGTGTTGGAGCGGGGTATTACAATTGGTATCAGAGCCTGAACCCAGCCGGAAGTGTGCCGACGAGGGCGTCGGGCCTCGTAGGGGGGTGGATTGTAGTAACCCTTGTGGACGGGTGTGAGTGGGCGGGTGCGAAGATAGACACTGGGCTGAGCTACCACACTGACAGGGTACAGGGTGCTCAATCCCACATCGCCTGGGTGTGGAAAAAGGGAATGTGCTTATATGTAGTATGTTCTCTTCAAATGGTATGAGGCCTTTTGGGGTAAACCCAATAGCAAAACCGTGCGGGCTATGGCCCAAAGCGGATAATATCATACCATGTATTGGAGCGGGGTATTACAGTTACCACCAATATTGCAACGAAAATAAGAAGAATATCTGTTGAATGAAGGTCGAAAAGAAGAAGAATATTTGTTGAGTGAATGCCCAGACTAAAATCTCATTTTGAGTCATTTACAAATTCCAAATGACAAAACCGATTAAAAAATTGGAATCAGCGTGAAATTTTAAGCAGGGTAGGCCCAGGAGAAATTTTCAGTGTCTACTGCTGACGTGGTAGACACGGGTCAGGCAAAGATGACGTGGACGCTGATGTGGCAGCCGACGTGGCAAAAAGGCGACGTGTCAGATGATGTGTAGGAGCTCTACTTAATTCCTTTGAATTATCATAATGGTGACCTATTTGCTCAATTTGTTTGCATATTAGGTTGCAGATATACTATAATCAGTTATATAGTTATATAAAGTTGACCTCATCTCAATGTTTTTTCTATTTCTTTTAACTTCAAATACTCTGACTATTAAAGATAAAAGCATAGTTGAAGAGGTTAGAATGCACCAAAACACATACATATGAAACCAACATTTGATCAGTTGCAGACAACAAACAAAAGCTGATATATATATATGAAATCATGATATGATGCAAGCACAAGGCTGATTGCTTCCAAAACCAATCACACGGATCCTATTTAAACATGCTTTCATTTTGATAAGAGATACTAGTATAGTTATTTTTATTTACTTATTATTATTATTATCTTGAAAAATAACACACACAACCACTTTCTCATAAGGACTTGAACCCTCAATATTTCACTTTAGAAAGTGAGTGTATCATTCTTGATTATCATAAGTGGAATGTTTAAGATGACTGAGGTTTCACTAATGCTCGACATATTGTTTTTTTTTTGACACATCCATTGCAAATTTTTGTGGATGGGGTGGTAACCTATTAAGATTGAATTTTTAACAAACAAATATTAAGGTAGGAGATAGTATAAATTTATGTCATATAATGATATTATTGTTTACTTTTTTTTCTCATAATTGCAGCTTGGTAGTTCAAGTGCCCCGTGGCACTCCTCTTATTCAACCATCGAGAAATGTAGAAAGCCATGAATGTGATTTGTTAGATTGGTTGGGGTCAGGGCGAGTTATTGCTATTGGTGAGGTTGCATCAACAAATCCTACTACAATTGTAAAGGGCGTTCTTCTTGCCCTGGTTGCTGGAAGGTATGGGTGAGCAACGTACAAGATGATAATTCAACCTTGTATATGGCAAACCCCAATTTCTTTTACCTCAAGGATGCTGAGACATATCCGGTTGCATGGCCTTCCAGTTCATTAAAATGAAATAGTCACTTTTCCTTGGTCCTGGTTACAGCAACAAAGTCTTGTTGAACTTTTTAGTTTCTAAGTTAACTTTCTTGTCAAAGTAGATAAAAAGATGATTATGTAAGGATTTGTAGTGGCCTTTTTTTTTCTAGGCTCTTTTCTTGAGATATTATATTGTGGAGATCTATTTCTATTAAATTAGAAGTTATGAATTTCTAGTTTCTGCTCATGTTATTTTCTTTTTACATTTATTAAGATGTAGTCATCTTTGTAATTGATATGTTAATGATGGTTATGCTAAATTGTAATAATGACCTCCTTGTAACTCCTTTTACTATTGTGCGTTAAAAGAGTTGGTAATTGTTACTTTTTGTCTTTGAGGGTTGAAGTTTTGTATGTATACAGGATTGTGGTGGTTTGTTTCTTTACTTTAAGTATATGCAGGTATTCAATTAGTTATCCATGCATTATAATACAATTATTTTTATAAAAAAAATTATATCTTTGACAACATGCACATGTGAGTTAAGAAAACATATTGCTTTGTTGTGTAAAATATTTTTTACTATAGCTAGAAAATGTTGAGATAAAGACATTTACAACGTCCAAATAATGTTGCTAAATAAGCCAAATCTATTTGCAACAGGCACAGAAAGGTTGTAGAAAGGCAATAACAACGGTTAATCAATTATTAACAACCTACAATGCGTGTTGCAAAAGAATTATTAATAACATTCACTGGTTGTTAAAAAAGCTTAAAGTTACATTTTTGGAAATTTTAAAACAACATTTTTTTATGCTTATTACCACAGGCACTGAATGTTGCAAATATGTATCAGTATTCATCACATTGGATTTTACCACACACAGCTGTACATTGTAAAAACCTTTTACAACGTTTTCTGAAATTTGTGAAAAATGAGTTTCCTTGTAGTGGTAGTAGAAAATCAAAGGGAAGCTTTTATCTATTTTTGAAACATGTACTATCATGCGTTAAAACTAAGAAATTATTAAATCAATAAATAAGACATCATACAAATGGAGAAATCTATTTGAAAAAAAAACGTTGGTTTGATATGTGTCACTCAATTCTTAACTATTTCTCTTAATATTTTTTTACTTTTCAAAATTTTATTTTCCACCATAATCAAAATTTCTTTTATTCTTTTAGACCCTTCTACTATCTAAATTTTATAATTTCTATCACCACCTTATATATTATTGCCCCATTCCAATTCCAATTCCAATTCCAATCCCAATACTTGACAAGTTGCACTAAACCCACAATTAATTTTCTAAAATTTATAATGAGTAATTGAAATGAACAAAAAGTTAATATAAAAAATTAATCAACCCATCTCATTGGAGAAATTTAACTCTTAATACATGTTAATAAGCTTGAAATAATAATTCAGTATATTACAATTCTTGTCTGGAATACTTTTAACCACATCAGCCACCGTTTTAAAGTCACCCTTTTCATGCTTTCTAACCTGGATCACTTTGTTACCAGCTTCGGTGGTCACAAGGGCAGGGTCCAAAATGCACTTTCTAGACGTGTAAGGCTTGACATTATTTTGGTACCAACTCTTCACTTGAGAGTTTGCTGTCGGAATAGGTACAGTGTCATCGGAGATGACAATGGGAATGATGAGAAGAATGGTCATCATAACAGTCTCAATGATGGTTATTGTCAACTTTCCGGCCATAGTGTATTTTTTTTTGCAGTGGTGAGTTTGTGTTTTTATTTTTAGTGTTAATTTCTTCATGAATAGAGGGTGTATTTATATGAACAAATTGAAGAAAGTGATATGGAGTGTTGTTAATCCACCATTTTGGATTTCTTGTAGTAACTGTTACGTTGTCATTTAAAACACCCTCCAAGAAGGCGTAAACAACGAAAATGCCATTAATTCCTTCCACATAGGGTGGGCAATGCATGATTCTAGCTAGGGGTACTTGGGGAAAATGATTATGCATAAGTTGTATTGTTAGAGTTTGTTTGAACAATGCCCATGTGTCCAACTGTGCATGTCTAAACTAAGACAATGGCTATACCAAAGACTGCTCGCATAAGTCTACTGAATTGTGCTTGAAGGACAACTCATTACTGTTGATAAGCACAAATCATTGCACAAAGGAATTTGGTGAGAAATTGGAGTTTGGTGAGAAATGATAGTGTTGGTAGTGATATTTGTTTTTGTTCGTGTTTGTTACGTTTGTGAATTAATTATGTAATTCGTATAAAATTTGTATAAATAAAATTTTTGTTGTTATGAAGTTTATGAATTAGTTACTTAATTTATATAAAAATTTTAAGAGTGATTACGCGAGTGAGTAATTTGAACTCTATTAGTATGAGATGAGGAGGATGGAGGAGACCTAAATTATTATTAATTTTTTCTCTAAATTTTAGAGATGAAAAAGTTTGTGTTGGATATAACGTTTGAGAAATTAAATATAATTAGAAGATAATACGTTTCTGAGTTTGTTATGTTTCTATATATTTATTGTAATAAATAATTAATAGTATAAAAAATAAAAATATAGAGTAATAATACTCACAGTTAGGGGTACACACGGTTCCGTTTCTCACGGTTCTTGGCAGAACTAAAATCATTCTCAACAATTCCTTAATTTTGAAATCGGAAACATTGAGTTCGATTCGATTTCGGTTCTTGCAGTTCCTATTCTAGTTCTCCAACAGTTTTTTGCCAACTTTATTTTTTTAAAAAAAAAAAAAACTTTGGCGAGATACACATTCATACTTGTGCACCCCTAGTTATAACAATAAATTAAAAGTTATTAGTATTTATATATATACATATTTTATATTATATAGAATATTAGAACTTAGAAGCAATTAGTATTAGCTATATATTATATATTATATATTTTATACTTTATATATAAATAGAATACTAGAATTTTAAAGGTATTAGTACTTAGGGTAAATATCACTGACACCCTCTGAGATTTGATGTATTGACATGCGGCTATAACTTGTGTGAATTTTTATCACTAACACCTCTTGTCAGCTTTTTTATTTTTTTAAATTGTGAAATGTCTTGATTGTCCCTGATTATTTAAATATATTTTAATATAAAAATATCATAATAGAAAAATGACTACAATTCCCTTCATGATAATATGCATTGACAACTAATTTTTTATTTTATTTTAATACTATTATTTATGGAAATAAATAATAATATATATTAGGTTATATATATTATAATGTATATATATAGATGAATAGAAAAAAAGAAAGAGAAATTTACTTACTTTTTTATTTTATGTTAACATTATTATTTATGAAAATAAATAATTATATATAGATTACATATATTATAGTATATATATATAGGTATATTCAAAGGGGTATTTTGGTCCATTAGACAGGGTTAAATGGGTAAATTTAATATTTAAATGGGTTAGGTCAGAAGTCAAAGGGCAGCATAATCATTTCATTATCAAAAAGTGTTCTAACATGGTATACTTTTGATAGAAGAAAGTTTATGTGATATACGACACAATCGTAAGGGGTCTTAGTGAAAAAAATCACAATGTTGTAGTTGCGTGTCAATACATCAAACCTCAGGGTACGTTAGTGATGTCTACCCTAGTTTTTATTTATATATTATATAATTTATACTTTATATATATATATATATATCTAATGTTCTATATATACATATATATTTTTTTTCTTCTTCTTCTAATAGTTCTGATTTCTTGACATAAAACCAGAACTAGAATAGTAGAGAACAATTTTTAAAATTTGGAACCGGAACCGTAGTGAACGATTAGGTTTAGTTCAGCTACGATTCCGGTATGGTTCTGATTTTACTGGTTCTCTGGTTCTTTGTGCACCCTTCCTCACAGTTAACCAAACATTTACCGAATCTCACGTCACGTCATTCACTTACCAAATTCAACAATCCTTAACAACAAATATAAAGACAAGTATACCTTCAGTATTTAACTTTTTCTTCATTTCATACCCTCCACTTTTTCTCTCTCTAAAATTTATCCATATCTTTCTCATGAAATTTTCTTCATTTTTTCTCTCTAAAAATTTACCGCATCTCTCTCTCTAAAATTCTCTTCTCCGTCTTTCGCTTTGAAATTCTATTCACTTTTTCTCTCTCTAAAAAATTACCCATCTCGCTCTCTCAAATTCTCTTTACTTGACATCTCTAAAATTTGGGTATTCTCTTTACTCGCTTTTTGCTTAATTTTTCAGATTACCAATTTTAAGTCCAATTAAAAATCTAAGCAATCCTATAAAGCAAGTAAATAAATAAAGTGCAGTAAAGTAAACGAATGCACCAGATATACGTGGAAAACCCAGATCGAAAAAAAATCATAGGTGAGACTTTGTAGCCCTAGAAAAACAAATCCACTATCGTCGAAGTAAAGTACAACAGACTCTATCCCAAACTCACATCCACTCTACTCTGATAAGAACTTGATACGGAACACCTCAGACTTACTATTGCTACTATTTCATCCAATTGTTGCAGATTCTATGCGAGCGTCAATATTCTTGCAGAAGAGTAACTGGAAGAACACGAATACTCAGTAAGTATTCTGTCCCATTCATAGCACGATCTTTTTTTCTTTCCTCACCAACGAATAGTTGTAGAAGAAACCAATCCAATAACTTGATCAAGAAGAAATATCTGAAGTAGTCTTCGAACAATTGATCAAGTAAATAAAGACACCCTAAATCACTCAGTGAATGTGTGTGCTCTCAAAAATATAAACAAATAATTAGAGAAAAAAAATCAGTTGCTAGAAAAATATCTCAATTCTATCTCTCTCTGGAATATGAGTTTCTTGTCTGTTGAAAGCATAATGAGAGAGAAACCATATGAGGTTTTTATAGAGATTAAAAACCCTAATTTTCCTTAAAAAAATAGGTTAAAAATCAATAGAAAATGAATCACGGTGTTTTAGGAAAATTCGAGGTCAAATTCAGGTCAAAACAGGACACTAGAAGTCAAAATTCGTAGAGCAGAAGCCTTGGACCGGTCCAGCTCTGTTGAAATCCCAACACGAGATACTAAGACCTCTTGGACCGGTCCAGCCTAAACCCTGGACAGGTCAAACTTTGAATTTCACAGTTTTTGCTTAAAAGCCTTTTTATTCAAGGCCAGAATCTCCCAGTTTGAAATATATGTGTCTCACCACTTTACCTGGACTACGTAACTCTTATATGTGATCAACAAAATCCTCATGCAATTGGAACCATCTCGAAACTTTAATCGATCAAATTCTTCCGAAAATTCAAGCTTCATCATTTAAAGAGCACTTGCATGGTTGGTGTAGAACTTCATGCTCACTCTGAGACTTCAATTAAATGATCAATGATAAGAATATAAATCAAATATTACAACTCGATCATGTATATTTTTGACACCGAAAATTGCCAATTACAAAAACATGTCACAAAATCCACCTTCGAAATACTCTCCCTCTTTTCTTTCTTAAAAACCATATTAAGCATATCTAATATTAGTTGAAGACAGCCTTATCGGAAAAAAGAAAGAAAGAAAACAAGGGCATTTCCTGAAGAAGAAAAAAATTGATTAGCTGATTATAACATAGGGAGAACCCTTATTCAATAAGTGATACTTTTAATAGTAGTATATATAAATATAAATAGAAATAGGTTTTTTTTTTTGGTAATGTAAGTCAGTTAGAAAAAGAGAAAATTATTACAGCAAATTTCAAAAGACGGATCAAAGTTACAACAACATGCATTGCATCAGAAGCAACAGAAGAATCAAACTAGAACACTGAAAGAAATAGATTTATTTATTTGATACGATAAATATGAACATAAGTATTTTAGTTTAGTTGAATTCTTACATAATAAACATAAACTTAAGTATTTTTAGTTTAGTTGAATTGTTACTTTTATGACAGAAAATTCAATGAAAAATAAATCACTTCACAGCTCTCTCAACTTTTCGACTTAAGTTCCAGAGTCATCTTCTGAGCACATGAGTTCCGAATCAATCCCTCTCTCCCTCCTCTAAGATTGATCTTCTCAGCATGAAGCTAAATTTACTACTGCTACGCATTAGAGAGGTGATTTTTCTTCCTTCTTAATTACTATTTTACTACACAATAAGTTTTTTTTTTCTTTTTTGGGTTATCTTTTCCTTTTGTCATTTAATTTTCCGTGTTTAATTTTTTTGTATCATTCTATCGAATGCACGCCTGACATATCATTCATAGAATATTTCATATATATTTTTTGTTATCCAAAAATTTTAATTTCTTAGAAAAATTTCCAATTAAATTAAATCATCTGGATCGATTTCTTTTAGAAATGTTAAACGTATGCTATGCGGAACCCATCAGGTTCAAAGTTAATTGGAACTGAAGTACTTTATATATCATGTGGGCAATATAATATATAGCTGGAAACACAAACCGCGTGGTCATCTTGATTGAAGCAGAGATATTATTAATTGGTATCCGTTGTAGTGGACAAGTGACAACACTTCCCACTTGTGGTGATATGTGTCACATAATTCTTCACTATTTCTCTTAAAACATTTTCTTTTACTTTTTCAAATTTCTATTTTTCACCATAAACAAAATTTCTTTTATTCTTTTAAATCCTTCAACTATCTAAAATTTATCATTCCTACTACCTTATATATTGTCCCATTCCAATCCCAATTTAATATATTTTATCCAAAAACTTGACAAGTTGTACTAAACCACATTTCTAAAATTTATAATGCCTAATGAAATGAACAAAAAAGAATTAATTTCGAATTAAGTTATGCTATCTGAAAATTTTAACTCTTAATACATATTAATAAGCTTGAAATAAGAATTTAGGATATTACATATTTCCTAACCTGGATCACTTTGGTACCAGCTTCGGTGGTTACAAGGACATGGTCCAAAATGCACTTTCTAGACGTGTAGGGCTTGACATTGTTTTGATATCAACTCTTCACTTGAGAGTTTGGTGTCAAAAGAGGTATAGTGTCATCGGAGATGACAATGGGAATGGTGAGAAGAATGGTCATCATAACAACCTCATTGGCAGTTATTGTCAACTTATAACGAAAATGCCATTACTTCCTTCCGAAGAGTGTGGGCAATGCATGATTCTAGTTAGGGGTACTTGGGGAAAATGATTATGCATAAGTTGTATTATTAGAGTTTGTTGGAGCAATGCCCATGTGTCCAACTGTGTATGTCTAAACTAAGACAATCGCTGTACCAAAGACTGCGCGCATATCGAACACCTTACATGCAGACTCCTCCTTGCAACAACAGTTTACTTTATTTGAAAAGAAAGAAACAGCAGAATTTTCAAGAACAAAAGCTCAACTCCTTAAATTATCATTTGCACCATCCATGAGACAATCAAGCTAAGATTACACTCTTGTAAATTCAAGGACAGCAAAGCTTCACGTCTTCTAGCAGCATCTTGGCATCTTCCGAGCTCATGCATAAGACCATCACGGAAGCCTCCTGACCTATGAAAATGGATCCAAGCTTCCAAGCTACCAAGGTTCTGATATCTTGTTCAACCTCCAGGTTCCTATCCTCTTCAATCTCTCATTGCTCCAAGCTCCAATGCCATTGCTTCAAGACATTGCTGCTATGTTCTCTTGTTGCTCATCTTATTTAAAATGTCAATTTGTTTACTCCATTGTGAGTTTGTTCACCTTTTAGGTGTTTGTTTGATGTACATTCTCTTTTAATATACTTGCTTACCTTACCAAAAAAAAAAAAAAAAATGACTGTGCGCATAAGTCTAAGCACAAATCATTACACAAGGAATTTGGTGAGAAATTGGAGTCTGGTGAGAAATGATAGTGTGGCAGTGATATTTGTTTTTGTTCGTGTTGTTATTAAATTTGTGAATTAATTATTTAATTTGTATAAATAAATTTTTTTGTTGTTATTAAAATTTTGAATTGGTTATTTAATTCATATAAATTTTTTAATAGTGTTTATGGGAGTGAGTAATTAGAACTCTATTAGTATGAGATGAGGAGGGATGGAAGAGACCTAAATTATTATTAATTTTTTCTCTAAATTTTAGGGATGAAAAATTTGTGTT
Organism: Cornus controversa; assembly: GCA_026545225.1. NCBI lineage: Eukaryota > Viridiplantae > Streptophyta > Magnoliopsida > Cornales > Cornaceae > Cornus > Cornus controversa. The sequence goes on along the minus strand of CM048852.1, from coordinate 45,859,229 downwards.
GGGCATACAGTATGAGAAATTAAATATAATTAGAAGAGAATACTGAATTCATTATGTTTCTATATATTTATTGCAACAAATAATTAATAGTATAAAAAATAAGAAGATAAAAATGTTAGAATTTAATCCATACTCAACTTGTAGAAATCAAGAATACTGCAATTAATTAAAGAGGAGATTTTAATTGACATACCTGAATGAAGATTAAACTGTAAAATACCTTTGTGTTCCTGCAAGAAATCCTTAGAGAGCTCTACCCCCTTTCTGAGAGTTGTTCTTCGATAGGGCTGAATAAGGGTTGTGAAACCCTTATTTATAACAACAACAGGGGGGGGACGACTTCTCTACAAATAAAATACCCAAGTCTCCCTTCCTATCATGGAGACCTAGATACCAACGGCTAGGATTAAATCCTATCAAATAAAGTTGGAAAACCACAATCCAACGGTGTAAATATTATACTGCCAATTAGACCATAATTGACAAGTATAACCCCAACCCATTAAGTAACAATAATTACATTGCAATCCAATTTTAGAAATAATGCATAGAACCACAAAAAATATTTTATTTATTTAAAATATTCCAACAATCTCCCACTTGGTTCATGCACTTTAAATTTTATAAAACGACACTATGGATTGCAACACTTTAGAAAAGTCGAGTGACCACTCATTTTATTTTAGAAAAATACAATTATTGAAACAGATGGGTTGAAACTTTAAAACACTCTCTTCCATAGACTTCCTCAATAGTGGATCATGGATGCATAGACAAGTAATATATTAGTCTAAACAGTTCCATGGTCTCAAAACTAATTCCATCTACGATTTGAGCAAATATAGTGATTTTTACTGCATTTCATGAGATGTGCAAACTGCATGTAGTCTAAGCGCATACCTCACTATCCGTCCTACTTCATACCATCATGGTATGTCACCTGAATATATTACAGCAAACCGCCAACCTCCTGTCCAGTATGAGGGTTTACCGATATGGAGCCAATCCCATATCTAGCCCAAGCTCTCCTCATGGAGTGTGAAACACTCCCACATGCACTTTAATAATTATGTTTGGATTTACCAATGTGGTGCCAATCCCACATCTAATCCAAACACCCTCATGAGTGTAACATCACTCCCAGGCAAACATAATAGCACGTGCATAAACTATATATAAATGAAGATAATAATAATGATACATCATAACTTCATTTTGCATGCAAATAACTGTCACCAAAAGGCGTAAATAAACTGAAGGAAAATAACTATCACCATAAGGTGTAAATTAGCTGAAAGCTAACTGCAATGTAACATGATATAAAACAAATATCAGACGTCATAACACAATGACTCTCGAACACCTATCCGGATCACGTGCTCCTTAAACAATTTGCAATGTCACAGAAAATGTCATAGGCTTGTGTATGGAGTCCACAACCTTCAAATCCACAATAAAAATTTCTCAGTCACATGGCATGATTGGTTGTTTCACAACAACTAACCAACTCTGCATACATAGTGAAATATGTGATAATAGACTTCTTAAAGCTTTTCCATGAAACAGCTCCTTAAGCTAGCAAAAAAATAAATTCAGAAGTGAATTTTTTACTACTCGAGCAATCTGCAGAGTCAGCATCGGAATAACCAATTATCTCAAAGTAGTCTAATTTCCTATAGATCAACATGAACTCTTTAGTTCTCTGGAGATACCTCAAGACTTTCTTCACTACCTTCGAATAAATAATGTGCAGATTTTGCTAAAATTAACTTGACTTCTCACAAAATCATTATCGAGACACTTTTATTCTGACAACATATTTTCTTTAACACCTTGAACCTCACTTGGTACACAATATCTTCATCTCAAAAGTTTTCAATATTTTGTCAATACATGCCTTTTGAGAAAGTCCAAATTTTTCTGTAGTGCATGTATTACATGAATGTCATTACTAACTAACAAAATATCATCAACATATAAGACAAAGATAACAAATTAACTCCCACTGAACTTGAGGTATATGCATTAGATCACGATACTCTTCAGGTTGAAACATGTAAATCACTTCCTTAATGTCTCAATTGAAGAATATTGTCTAGCCATCTATCTAATACAACTTAACATCATTAAGTATAAAAGAAACCACAAAGTTCTAGACTCCCATTGAATTCACACATCCTCAATAAATTTTGCAATGACATGTTTCAACAATTTTCATAGATTTAGAGGGATAATAAAAATTATAACCGAAAGGTCTCTCAAGATACTCAATAAAATGACAAGTGACAGTATAAGGATCAAGTTTCTTAATATCTGGATTATACAATTTCACCTCTATAAGGCATCCTCACACATGTAAATGTCTGAGACTCGGCTTATGACCCATTCAAAACATTGAGATATGTACTAAAACACTACGATTCACACCCTCCATATCTATAATCTTAAAAAATTGCATTTCTTCTACATCTTCTTGACACAGTCAACACATAAATTATAATCTGAAAAATTAGTAGTCCAATAATCTCATCCTTAACCTAGCGTTTATGTCTCTTTCAAGAGATATGTCCCAATCTCCTATGTCATAGCACATATTAATTATCTCTAACAAAACACGATTTTATCCGGAATGTATCGAGCCCATAGATAAACAAGAGGCATGTATGATCTATTTCGAATCAATCCTCAAATATATTCAGGCATGTTAACTTAATTGGGCTAAAAAATTACCACAATAATTTTCATACATGCGTTGTTTTCCTTCAACTAAATCTTAAAATTGTGACAGTCTTTCTTTTGATGTCCTTTCATTTTGCAGAACCAACATTCATCATTCCTATGATCATGCATTTTTCTTTATCGTTCTACTTTTAACTTTTCTGTTCAGTCAAGTTTCCTTTTTTGCCGCTTATTTTCTTCTAGAAAATATTCTTACTGCTATTATTTACGACAAGATGATTTGACTCAATTTTAATTCCCTTGAGTCGCTCTTCCTCAATCACACAAAGTGCTAATAGCTGGTTAATATTTTATTTTGTCTCATGTGAATTATAATTCACCTTGAATTTCTCAAAAAGACCTAAACAGAGAATTAATATATCACTATGTGGACTAATAACTCATCATCAAATGTGATTCTCTGCTCCCTTTAAAGCATTAACCAGTTTGCACATCGTATAAATGTGCTCCCTCATTGAACCATTGTCATCATATCTGGCTGACACAAGTTATGTCAGATAATAATACTGTAACTGCTTCTTGGTGCCATGAACTACTTCCTAATCAGATCAAGAAGTTTCTTGGCAGTATTAAATACTAGAATACCAACCCACAAATCACACCAATAGAAGCATAAATCAACCTTATGACAATTGAATTACCTTTAGTCCACTTAAAATGTAACAACTTTACTACCACAGAAGATTCTGCAACCAGTATAGAGGGTTTCTCCTTAAAAGGTACAGACTCGTAGTCTAATAAACCTAATATAATATCAAAACATGTCTTCTAGGTAAGTATAATTTGAACCATCCAGTGGTTCAATTCCTGTAAGCTATATCTGAATTGCGGAAGCGTTAATAACCTCAAAACATGTTATATTAAATAACACCACATAAACAACATATAAAATAATATGTCACAACTTTAGGGATTATCACTTTAATTCGTACTTGGAGTTTTAAGCCGAATTTATCAAGGTGTTTTACTATGTGCAAAACCTTCCACCCTGCGGGAACAGGTAAGATGTTATTTAAAAATCACCTTTGGGCAGAATTTTAAATACATTTACCCCCCAAATTTGTGATTAAATCGCACATAGACCTAGTTGATTATGTTTTAATTATTACTAAACACTTCCACTACCTTTGGGCAAGAGGGTTATTTAGTTTTAACCCAAACACTCTCAATATTCTACTCACTTATCCTACATTCAGACACTGATCACCTTTGGGCAGAACTAATGTCCCAATATAGGTAAGTGCACTGTAAGACCTTAATAAGACCAATATTTGTCCGTAAAATTTTTCAAAAATAATAACCTACATGAGTGAATGTCACCTTTGGACAAGCATCACTCACTTTGGATACTACCTTGAAACGGTCACTTTATCGGTCCTCCTAAACTCCAAGGAAAGACCTAAACTTTAAGATTTCATTTTATTTAGGTTCAAAAACTTTTTTATAATGCACATAAAAATAAACCCAAATATAATGAGACAAAATATAAACATGGATCCAACAAACTTAAATATAAATAAAAGAAATATATTTATATTTATCCATGCACATAAAATCCACTATTCACAATTTATTGAACAATTAAATTAAATGTTCAATCACTCTGTACATATAAAATATATATGCTTTAAACATGTATAACTGTAGCCTTTTAAAAAATATAGCACATGTAAAGTTGCTGGACATAATTGGTAAACACACTTGTGCACGCCACTCAAGACTCACAACCTCCAGAAACTTGGTTTGCAAAGAAACCAAAAATTCATATATGTTATATATATTCTTTAATTGCACAAGTCTTACCAATAATTGCCACTTGTTAATATAGTGTGTAAATATACATGTCATTTGATACCATATAAGCTGGCTCACATATGTACACATGTTGAACTAAATTCAAAAATTAACCCAAAATTATATCAAGACACAATTAATGGGAACTCACTCTATCATCATGCATTAGAACATTATATTCTAATAAACAATTTAAAAGAAAAAATATTTGAATCAACTTAATGAATTAGATAACAATAAAATAAAATAAAACTATTCAATTGTCATCTCTATATACAAGTAAATATATATATATATATATATGCACACACTGGATGAAAATTGTTTCAAATTGTGCACAAAAATCGAGACATGCAATCTCATCATAACTTTTAAAAAAAAAACAATTTTTAACATTAAGAATGTGTATCAAAACCTTTAAAATCTGAATGTTTAACATTCTGTGCATCAACAATTTACTTAATAAATGATAAACTATTATGCACGGAAATCAATATAAACAATATGTAAAAGTAATGACACTTTTTTCATGTCATCTAACATCGTATCTGCTGGCTCCCAAATACACGCATGCTGAATGAACTAAAACACAACATAAGCTAATCTTCCATGAACGAAATTCAAAGGTTAACAAAATTGACCCACAAGTGTACAAGAGTATCTCTCCCCATAAACAGATACTCAGGTTTCATGCTAGATTATATATATATATATATATATATATATATATATATATATAGTCTTGATTCTACAAAGAAAAACTCTAGTCCTAACCTTGGCTCTGATACCAATTGTTGGAATTTAATCCATACTCAACTTGTAGAAATCAAGAATACTGCAATTAATTAAAGATGAGATTTTAATTGACATACCTGAATGAAGATTAAGCTGTAAAATACTTTTGTGTTCCTGCAAGAAATCCTTAGAGAGCTCTACTCCCTTTCTGAGAGTTGTTCTTCGATAGGGCTGAATAAGAGTTGTGAAACCCTTATTTATAACAACAACAGGGGGGGACGGCTTCTCTACAAATAAAATACCTAAGTCTCCCTTCCTATCATGGAGACCTAGATACCAACGGCTAGGATTAAATCCTATCAAATAAAGTTGGAAAACCACAATCCAACGGTGTAAATATTATACTGCCAATTAGACCACAATTGACAAGTATAACCCCAACCCATCAAGTAACAATAATTACATTGCAATCCAATTTTAAAAATAATGCATAGAACCACAAAAAATATTTTATTTATTTAAAATATTCCAACAAAAAATGATCTGACATACCTTCAAGTTTTCTTTTATTGAAGATTAAACTTGTGTTAAAAATAACTCTTAACACCTCCCAAGGATTGATTAAAACTTGCCCTAACACCTTCTTTTTCCATTATATCATTATCTTATTTTAAGAGATTAAATAAGAATAATATATTATCTGAAAAATATCAAAAATAACCTTTTATCTCCCCTTCCTCTCTCTTTAAAAACTTTTATCCCCCCCCCCCCCTCTCTTCCATCTCCGTTCAACAAACAATCCACTGAATTCATCTTACACTGTCCAACTCCAACAACCGAGCTACAACTTTCTCTGCATCCACTTCTCATCACCGAATCATCAACTACTAAATGTTTCCGCCACAGACTGTCGTGAGTGGCTGTCCAACTCCACCATCTTTCCCGTCGATCAACTAACAGAACCACAGTGAGAAAGCCCAATTAAGGCCCCAATAACATCTTCAATCTCATCTACACCACTGATCATTGCCGAAACACCATCAATCAAGTCCATCATCATCAACCAAAGACCCTTGGTTACCGATGGTGAACCCACTGCCAACATCTTCTGCCATCGTGAGTGGTTGTCCAACTCCACCATGGCCACCCACCTTCTGCCGCATCGTGCAAAGACCCATCTCCACACAACCATTTATAACCGAAGCTTATCTGCCACCATTAAAGACTCCAGCACTCCTGGGTCTTCTATACACACCGACGAGCCCCACTCCACTATGCCAGCTTTAGCAAGAGAGAGTCAATTTGGTGAGAGAGAGATGTGAAGTTAGAGGAAGAGTGAGTCGGGCAGCAGCGACAGAAGTCGCTGCCCACCATTTGTGCCATCTCTGCTGGCCAGCGACGGCGAGTCATAACTAGGCGAAGTGGCTGCTGCTAGCGACTTCCGTCTTGCTGGCCGGTAACAACAGTCATTTTGTGACCAGCGACTGTTGATGCTGAAAGCCACATGCTGGTGACCGGCGACCCATGACCCTATTCTTTTTCTCTGTCTCCTCTATTGATGAGCTTGATGTGGTATGTGTATTGAAGATGAGTTGAGCTCGACAGTGGATCTTCTCATAGTAGTACGATGGGTGAAGATAGTGGTGAACAATGACTTATCACAGTGGGCTTCACCTGTTGATGAAAGGTGGAGCTCAGGTGAAAGTGAGAGACGTTGAAGCCGAGAAAACTGAGAGTGAATGGAGAGGAAAAGAGAACAAACCGAGCATCACCGCCCTCTCGGCTGCCCCATGCATAACCAAGTCATTGTCATCACGAAGGAAGCACTCGAAACTCCACCCTTGTGAGGGAGGAGAGAGAAAAATTATAAGGAAGATAGAGGATAGAGAAAATCAGGAGAGAGATCAAAGATGGGTTTGAGGAGAGAGTTTTGATGTGCTAAGGTATTTTTGTACTTGAGTGAATAAGGTTAGTTTTGTTATTTTACTATACTTAAGGTATTATTGGTATTTAATTTTAATTTTTACAATAAGGAAGTATCGCAAGTTTTAATCAAACTTTCTCAAGGGAGTGTTAGAGTATTTTTTAACACAAGATTAATCTGGAGCAAATAAAAGAAAATTTAAAAGAAGTATTACAGCATTTTACCCCAAACAAAAATATAAAGTAATGATACTGTGACCAAACGACCCAAACATTCACGGAATCTACATTACCAATTTCAACAAAGACGATCCTTAACAACAAATATAAAGACAAATATACTCTCAGTATTTAGCTTTATCTTCATTTATGTCTCACTTTTTCTCTCTCTAAAATTTATCCATATCTCTCTTATGAAATTTTCTTCATATTTTCTCTCACTAAAAATTTAACTTATCTCTCTTTGATATCATTATACTTCCAGAGGAACTCGACGCTTCTCTCATGGATGCAGATAAGGCAAAACTCATTCTTGCCAATAATGATCTAAGGACGCAACTTGTTATTGCTAATCAGGAATTTGACAAACTCCCGGAAGCAAAGAATATTAGAAGCTCTTCTAAAATAAAGTTTTTCAAATACTAATGTACAAGTCAAATGTAAAAGTAGAAGCAAAAGTTATATCAAACACTTGAAAGTTGAAAACGTTGGTTGTCAAAGAAATTAAAGGATATCGTCTTTGATTCGAGAGATTTTTTGTATACTAGGGTTTGGGAAGAAAATAAAGGGGTGTTATATAGGGACACACTTGAAATTACATTTTTTATTGGATAATAAAAAGGGTACGCTTGGAATTTTAAAACTTTCATTAAAACACTAATTTGAATTCTCGTGTTCTCTTAGAAGAGCATTTTGGAGAGATCGGTGTGGATTTGCTTTCTAAATGCAACTTTGGCTTTTTGGGCTTGAAAGCTGTTTTGATTAGTATTTGGATATTTTTTTTAAAAAGAAGAATATTCATCTACTCACCGATGAGTAGGTAGTTTCTATTTACCACTGATGTGATCCAATAAAAATTAAACACATATTTATTAATTGCAAAGTTAAAAAAGTAATAAACAAAGATAATGGATCCGGATCGACCCTATTGAATCACTATGGTTAACTAATCAGATCACCACAAAAAATTCACATGCCCTCTGTCTACATATATGAAGCGCATATATATATATATGTGTGTGTGTGTGTGTGTGTGTGTGTGTGTGTGAAGACTATATATATATATATATATATATGCGTGTGTGTGTGAAGACTAGAATCATAGAACTCTTCATCCAGAGGATGTATTAGAAAAAAGCAGCACTACTGAAAAAAGAAAAAGAGAACAGACATCAAGCAAAGTATCAAAAAAGATGAAAAGCAAGAAAGAGATGAGAGGGCTACAATTCAGAGAAATATGGATAGATGAAAAGTTGTAAGAGAGATGAGAGTCAATATTTAGAGAGAGGTTTGAAAGATGCACAGACAGAGCAAGGGAGGGGATAGGGTTGAATTTGGAACGCCGTTAGAGCAAATGTGTTTGTCATTTAAATGTAAAGGGCATTATTTAAATTGTTGTAACAAAATGTTGTAATCCACTCGATTGATTGAAACTCGTAGGTGCACACAAAAGAGATTTTAGGAAAGATAGCCGGATCAAGAAGAAGAATAGCAGAAAGGGCATGAAGTAAATACAAAACGTGATTGCCCTGAATGAAACCTGATCTTATTTTTATTACTTTTCGGAGTTTGCAATTGTTAAAATGTGGTCAATTTTTATTATTTTACATTAGTGGTCAGAAGAGGACACTTACTCACCGGTGAATAAGTAAGTATTATTCTTCTAAAAAAGCTTACTTTCTTGCACGCGAGGAGATATCCTCTCTTGACGCCCAACCATATTCTCTTGATAGATGATATGGCACAATCATCCACTCTCTTTCATTAAGTTGACAAGCAATTGCTGTAATACACGCATGAAAAGTTGACAAGCAATTACAGTAGATACAAAATAAACATGAAAAAGTGAAAATTACAGGTTAGTGTTTTGTCATAGTTAGAACGTACACCATCCGCTCAAGACCCAGGAAAACCAATATTCAGACCTCCATTATCAAGATTGAGATTGTAATATTGTATGTATACATGTATGTATATTAATTAACTCCACCATTAGGTTTATGTCCTTCCTGTGACAATGGATTAATTTAAACCTTATGGGGAGGAAGCAGCCACTTGGAACCCTCTATAAAACCAAGGCTGATGAAGGGTTTCGCATCTACATCTCTTAACTTTTTTGAAAACCCGACCCGGCTATCAGTCTTGGACCCTGAACCGGTGCACATGTATTCTCCAAAGTAAACCCTGCAAAGCCATCCATCATCACCTTTTTAATTAATTCGCTAGCAAAAAATATACATATATATTATTCTATATATGACATGTGAAAGACAATGCATCCCAAGGGGAAAGAATGAGCTAGATTAGGAGTTTCATTACTTTATCGAATGTCAAGTTTACATTCGATCCCTCAATGCAATAATATATATATATATATATGTGTGTGTGTGTGTGTGTGTCTTACTTGTCTTTTTGGGGATTATAATGATCTGACCAGCCTTCAGGGGTGACCACATTGCTCATGTAGGTGTAGGCATATACTACTCTAGAGAAAGTCCTCCAAGCTCTTCCTAAGAAAGTTCCGTTGGAACCACTTATTTTGCAATGGACAAATGAGTAGCCACTCCCATCCGAGCTACTTTCCCTTGCTTGTGCCGTCACTATTCCACCTTTTTCACCTGTCACAACATGTAATTCCGTGTTCTGCATGCACCAAAAACATCCACGTTAATTATTTAATTTTCAAGGGAATATCTATATGTACATACACACATATATGATATATGTAGGGCAGTAAAGGAGCGTGGTGCAACTCCAAACGTTCTATTTTTGTTTTGTTTTTTGTTTTTGAAATAACAGTCCCTTTGTGCAAATAGCTAGTGCTAAAACTTAGGTCTCTGTATTTGTTGGCATGTCTTTCCAGCAGCCTTAATTAATAGGAGAGCACACTGAATAATGAATCTAATGACCATTAATACACACACAAACATGCGCGCGCACACACACATATATATATATATAAATGAGAGATCTAGAGAGAGAAAAATTGAGATCCATTTGGTACCAAATATAGAGATTTCCCATTGCCAAAGATGAAATCAACAGTGCCCTCAATGTAGCAGTCCTGAAAGAAATGTTTGCCCTTGTCATCACAGAGGGTGTCTTGAAATCCATGGAATTTGCAGTTATAGAATGCGGCCTTGTCGCCGGAGATCCTTAATGAAACTGCCTGCGCTCCGACACTTATGCCATCCGGCCTTGGTGCCGAATTCTAAAACAACAAAACCATAAAAAATTTAATTAACATATCAATATATATAGGGGTAATGATACAAACATTCTTAATTTTCTAGTTTTTTTGTTTATGAATAAGCAAGTAACTCACCACAATTACAAGATTAACAGCACTGAAGTAATCAGATTCTACAATCAAGGTGGCGCTATCAACAGTACCACTCTTCTTTGCCGTATCATCATAAACCAAAGTTGGCATATCTTTTCGTGCCCCATAAAATGTGACAAACGGCTTGTTTCGGTCTATCCTAATTTTCTCGGTGTAGTTTCCACCACCAATCCACACTATGGCACGACGAGTATTCCCCTCCGGAATACTTTTAACCGCATCGGTCACCGTCTTAAAGTCACCCTTTCCATCTTTACTAACCTTGATCACTTTGGCACCAGCTTCCGCGGTCACAAGGGCAGGGTCCAAAGTGCCCTTTCGGGCTGTGTAGGGCTTGACACTGTTTCGGTACCACCTCTTCACTTGAGATTTAGCTGCCGGAATAAGTACCGTGTCATCGGAGATGACAATGGGGATGGTGAGAATAATGGTCATCATAACAACTTCAATCGCGGTGATTAATGTCATTTTTCCTGCCATTAATTGTGTACTTTTTTTTTTTTGCCAGTGGTGAGTTTCTGTGTCTTTTTAATGTGAATTTCTCATGAATGGGAGGGTCTATTTATATGAGCAAATTGAAGACGTGATATGGAGTGTTGATCCATCATTTTGGTTCTCTTGTAGTAACTATTAAGTTGTATTTTAAAACACTCTCCAGGAAGGCATAAACAACAAAAATTAATGCCATTCCTTCCTCCTAAAGAGTGTGGGCAATGCATGATTATAGTTAGGGGTACTTGGGGAAAATGATTATGCATAAGTTGTATTGTTAGAGTTTATTTGAACAATGCCCGTGTGTCCAAGTGCATGTGCATGACTAAACTAAGACAATGGCTGTGCTAAAGACTCCTACTGAATGTGCTTGAAGGAGCACTCATTAATTTTTCAACTGTGGATAATCACAAATCTTGCCGACGGAATTTGGTGAGAAATAGGAGTTTGGTGGGAAATGATAGTGCGGTAATTTACCGAAAAAAAAGAAGGTATTCCACTAATGTGGTAGTGATATTTGTTTTTGTTTGTGATAAATATATGCATGTGTATAAGTGCCGTGTACATGTGTGTGATCAGTTATTATGGTGCATGAAGAAAAGAAAAAAAAAGTGACGATGAAATGGAAACCCAAAAGTGCAAAAAAAAAATCTCTCAAACTTTTTGAGCAAGTTCTCTGCTTGACACGGGCGTTGAAGAACCGGAACATGGCCGGTTGATATGGCCCCACCGAATCTGTCTTTTGGTATCTTCTTCCCTTTCAGGGAAATGGTGTAGCACCCTCAGGCAATAATTTGATATCCCTTTTTTCTGTCTGTCTTTCGATCATCATCTTATTTTACTCAACATTCATATATGTTTTAGGTGGGTGTTTAGAGATTGAATATAAGAATTTTGAGGGCGCGTTACAGTTTTAAAAGAGTGTTTAGAAAGCAAATCCAAACAGACCGTTACTTTCTTGCATGTGAGGAGAAATCCTCTCTTGACCAATGATGTAACCCAATCATATTCTCTTTTATGGATGATATGACACAATCGTACACAAACACATCTTCTCTGTTGGCCATTGATATTGGCGCTCTAAAAATATACTCTAGCATTTCATTTATTAAGTTGACAAGCAATTACAGGACTCGTTAAATACAAAATACACATGAAAAAGTGAATATTAAAGGTTAGTTTTTTTGTCATAGTTAGAACGTACAACATCCTCTCACGACCCAAGAAAACCAATATTCAGACCTCCGTTATTAAGATTGAGATTGTAATATTGTATGTATACATGTATGTATATTAATTATCTCCACCATTCGGTTTATGTCCTTCCTGTGACAATGGATTAATTTAAACGTTATGGGGAGGAAGCAGCCACTTGGAACCCTCTATAAAACCAAGGCTGATGAAGGGTTTAGCATCCACATCTCTTAACTTCTTTGAAAACCCGACCCGGCTAGCAGTCTTGTACCCTGGACCAGTGCACATGTATTCTCCAAAGTAAACCCTGCAAAGCAATCCGTCATCACCTTTGTAATTAATTAGCTAGCAAAAAATACACATATATATTATTCAATATATGACATGTGAAAGAAAATGCATCCCAAGGGGAAAGAATGAGCTAGATTAGGAGTTTCATTAATTTATGGAAGGTTAAGCTCCATCCAAAAAGGACCAGTGCCCCTTCGTCTGTTTGTAAAAAAGATAAAGAATTTAGTTATGTCGTTTTTTTCAAAAAAATAAAATTATGGAGGTTTCTAGTATTTATTAAGAAAAACTGTATCATTTCTTTATAGAAAATGCAAGTTTACATTCGATCCCTCAATGCAATAAGATATATGTGTGTGTGTGTGTGTGTTTATATGTCTTACTTGTCTTTTTGGGGATTATAATGATCTGACCAGCCTTCAGGGGTGACCACATTGCTCATGTAGGTGTATGCATATACTACTCTTGAGAAAGTCCTCCAAGCTCTGCCTAAGAAAGTGTTTCCCTTGGAACCACTTATGTTGCAATGCACAAATGAGTAGCCACTCTCATCCGAGCTACTTTCCCTTCCTTGTGCCGTAACTATTCCACCTTTTTTACGTGGCAAAACATGTAATTCCGTATTCTGCATGCACCAAAAACATCCGTCCACGTTATTTGATTTTCAAGAGAATATGAATTTATATATATATATACACACATATTTGTAGGACAGTAAAGGAGCTTGGTGCATGCATAATGAATCTAATGACCCTTTATACATAGACAAAGACACACACATATATATGATGAGAGAGAGATCAATTTGATACCAAATATAGAGATCTCCCATTGCCAAATATGAAATCAACAGTGCCTTCAATGTAACAGTCCTGAAAGAAATGCTTGCCCTTGTCATCACAGAGGGTGTCTTGAAATCCATGGAGTTTGCAGTTATAGAATGCCGCCTTGTCCCCGGAGATCCTTAATGAAACTGCCTGCGCTCCCTCCCTTTTCCCATCCGGCTTTGGTGCCGAATTCTAACACAACAAATATATCCATGAAAATTTTAATTAACACATATACATTAATCTTAATTTTCTAGTTTTGTTGTTTATGAATAAGTAAATACTCACCACAATTACTAGATTAACAGCACTGAAGTAGTCAGATTCTACAATTAAGGTGGCACTATCAAGAGTACTTCCACTCTTCTTTGCCGTATCATCATAAATCAATGTTGGCATATCATTTGGTGCACCATAAAATGTGACAAACGGCTTATTTCGATCCACCCTAATTTTCTCTGTATAGTTTCCGCCACCAATCCACACGATGACACGACGAGTATTCTTTTCCGGAATACTTTTAACAGCATCCGTCACCGTCTTAAAGTCACCTTTTCCATCTTTCCTAACCTTGATCACTTTAGCACCAGCTTCTGCAGTTACAAGGGCAGGGTCCAAAGTGCTCTTTCGGGCCGTGTAGGGCTTAACACTGTTTTGGTACCAACTCTTCACTTGAGACTCGTCTGCCGGAATAGGTACAATGTCATCTCCGATGACAATGGGAATGGTGAGAAGAATGATCATCATAACATTTTCAATGGCAGAAATTGTCATTTTTCCGGCCATTGTGTATTATATTTTTCTTTTTATTGTGAATTTCTTCATGAATGGAGGGTTTATTTATATCAGTAAATTCCATCCTAAAGATGGGCAATGCAAGATTCTTGTCAGGGGTAATTTAGGAAAATGATTATGCATGAGTTGTATTGTTAGAGTTTGTTTGAACAATGCTCGTGTGTCCAACTGTGCACGTCTAAACTAAGACACTGGAAAGACTGCTCGCATAAGTCTACTGAATTGTGCTTCGAGTACAACTCATTCAACTCTAGATAAGCGCAAATCATTACAGAAGGAAATTGGTGAGAAATAGGAGTTGTTTGGTGAGAAATGTCTGTGTGAAAGTGATATTTGTTATTGTTTGTGTTAAATATATGCATGCATATAAGTGGCGTGTATGCGTGTGTGATCTGTGGTGTCGGTGCAAGAAGGAAAAAAAAAAAAAATTTAAGGATTATTATAAAACATTTGTCTATTGCAGAAGTTAACATTTCTCTTTTTTTTCTTTTTTATGGTTAATTAACAGGTTGCCAATTTTTTTGTGACTATGTTAGTGCATTCATAGTCCACCATCAAAAACATTCAACTTCTAGAGAAAGGTATACAACTTCATAATTGAATTAATCATTCAAAAACATTCACACAAGTTCAGTAAGCAATGCATTTAAAATATCTCTTTAGACACTAAAATTTTGAGCTTGTCTCATTACCGTCTAATTGGGCAAAGAGTCAAAGTGTAATGTCCTGCAATACACGTGACAAAATTTCAATATTCAAACTCTTTATGAAAAGATCAAATTCAAATTTGAATTTATTTTTTGACAAAAGAAGACAAATTTCTTCTGATTTTAGAAATTTAGAATAATCATGTGAAATTTTTAATTAATATCCCAACCTTTGGCTTATATACAAAGTCACTCAACACTTTTAGGGGACAGATTGAGAGACTGCTAAAGTTTTGTCTAATTTTTTACACTCAGAAATCTATGAAGACAATGAATACAAGTATGTCACACAAGTTTCATTTTTTTTGAAAGGTTAAACTAGTTTATAAAAAAGAAGAATTTACGGTGAGCTTCTGCCACTGTTTGAGATCAAACTCTATCGGTCCTCAATTAAAAATATTTAATCAAGCTTTTTTTAATCTCGAAGATTCAAAAAAATTCAACAAAACCGTTTCAAGATCAAGTTTGCAAAGCCCTTATATCAAATATACAGAAGTTTGAATTAGATGAAAACTCTTGATTGTACAAGAATAGAATATAGACCACAAAAGATTGTAACCATTTTTTTGAAATAAATGAAATAGTCTATTTGTTCTCCTTCCTACATTTTCAAAGACGAAATTTGCATGTAGAATGTCAAAAACTCAAACATTATTCACATCCGGATATAAAAGTTGAAGGTCAACACACGGAGAGGTCTTATCCTTGCATTGCACCATAAAAAGGGTTGCTTTGTTTCATTGATTTTCCGCCAACACTATTTTCCAGTCGGCATTTCTTCTTTTTTTTACAAACATACTGATTATTTACCATTGGATAGAAAAGTCAAAGGAGTGTTATTGATAGACTTCCATCTCCTCAAAACTCTTGACAATCTCTGCTCTCCTTGCTTTATTCGTGCACGAAAATGAATAACGAAAACTAATACTCGCAAATGAAACAACTCTGAACTTAAAAGCAACAAGGATGATAACCACTGAGAACAAAAGTTGCCGGAGGAAAAGGAAGCAGCACCGCAAGTAAAATTTGTAACCAACAAAATATGAGGATTCGAGACATTTAAAGAGATCCAACATTTCGGCGGCCACAAGGGGCACGACTCCCAAAAGTAGGAAACCATGCTACCATAACCGCCACACATTAAAGTAAAAATTCCTTTCAACTTTCGAAAACACAAGATGAAATAGATTTGAGGGCAAAGTGTGAAGGAAATATCTCGCCAACAGAAAAGTGACATGTGTGGCCTCCAACGGAGCGATGACTTGGCAACCACCTCGTCCCAGTAGATCCACATGGCATACCACAAAGCACAAAGTCAGCAACCAAAATCCTGGAATTGAGATATTGAAGTTGGGATACCAGATTTATGCAATATAAAACAAAGAGAAAAGATAGCAAAAAAAACAACTTCCCATACAACAAAATTTGAGTGTTCATTAATTGAATTTACTTCTAGTAATTGGTGAGTAAATTTTTTGCATCTACAGCGGCATAGAATCCTATGTTAGGAGTGTTTATTTGATCCGTTAATCTGTGAATCGAATTTGTGCGAATCAGATTGGATTTTTAACCCAATGGTTCGGTAATGAATTCATAAATTACGAATCTAAAATTTTGAACTTGTCTCATTACCGTCTAATTGGGCAAAGAGTCAAAGTGTAATGTCCTCCAATACACGTGACAAAATTTCAATATTCAAACTTTTTATGAAAAGATCAAAATCAAATTTGAATTTATTTTTTGACAAAAGAAGACAAATTTCTTCTGATTTTAGAAATTTAGAATAATCATGTGAAATTTCTAAATTAATATCCCAACCTTTGGCTTATATACAAAGTCATTCAACACTTTTAGGGGACATATTGAGAGACTGCTAAAGTTTTGTCTAATTTCTGACTCAACAAGCAATCGAAATTTATGAAGACGTGAATGCAAGTATGTCACACAAGTTTCATTTTTTTTGAAAGGTTAAACAAGTTTATAAAAAAGAAGAATTTACAGTGAGCTTCCGTCACTATTTGAGATCAAACTCTATCGGTCCTCAATCAAAAATATTTAATCAAGCTTTTTTTAATCTTGAAGATTGGAAAAAAATTCAACACAACCACTTCAAGATCAAGTTTGCGAAGCCCTTATACCAAATATCGAGAATAAAATATTGACCACAAAAGATTGTACCATTTTTTTGAAATAAATGAAATAGTCTATTTGTTCTCCTTCCTACATTTTCAAAGACGAAATTTGCATGTAGATTGTCAAAATTTCAAACATTATACACATCCGGATATATAAGTTGAAGGTCAACACACGAAGAGGTCTTATCCTTGCATTGCACCATAAAAATGGGTTGCTTTGTTTCATTGATTTTCCGCCAACACTATTTTCCAGTCGGCATTTCTTCTTTTTTTAACAAATATGCTATGGCCCACGATTGCCTCAATTGGTAGGTCCATGATGAATTCTCCTACAATGTATTCCGCGTCTACTTGATAGACTTCCATCTCCTCAAAACTCTTGACTATCTCTGCTCTCCTTGCTTTATTCGTACACGCAAATGAATAACGAAAACTAATACTCGCAAATGAATAATAAAAACTGGAAATAGGTCCACATGGCATACCACAAAGCACAAATTCAGCAACCAAAATCCTGGAATTGAGAGATTGAAGTTAGGATACCAAATTTATGCAATAAA
This sequence comes from Cornus controversa, assembly GCA_026545225.1. Classification (NCBI taxonomy): domain Eukaryota; kingdom Viridiplantae; phylum Streptophyta; class Magnoliopsida; order Cornales; family Cornaceae; genus Cornus; species Cornus controversa. Next base: position 45,841,478 of record CM048852.1, on the reverse strand, counting down.
ATCTTTGTAATTAAGGAGAAAATCATCTATTCCCCCAATTGAGGAGAAATCATTGGTCAATTGTAGTCCAAAATGTGAATATAAAACAAAGAGAAAAGACAACAGAAAAAATTACTTCTCATACAACAAAATTTGAGTGTTCATTACTTGAATTTACTTCCAGTAATTGGTTAGTAGATTTTTTGCATATACAGCGGCATAGAATCATGTGTTAAGAGTATTTATTTGATCCGTTAATCTGTGAATCCGATTTGTGCGAGTCACATTAGATTTTTGACCCAATGGTTCGGTAATGGATTCATAAATTACGAATCCAAAAAGATAATATCGGATTACAGATTATCTTCACGTTAAGATTGATGTGTGGTAAGACTAGTAGAAAAGATAGAATTAGAAATGATCACATTCAATAGATGGTTAGAGTTATGGAGTAGCACATATGGGAGATAAAATCCTCACTACTAGCCCGATAAATGAAAATTAATTTTGTTGAATGGAATAAATGGATTTTCTATACCAAGGGCATATATGTAATTACAATATATAGCTAAGGCATTTTTTTGCTAAGGGCATTTATGTAATATTACATGCCAAGGGCATTTCAGTAATTTTATATACTAGGGCCATTTCTATAATTAGAAATACCTAAGGGCATATATGAAATCTCACATATATTTGAAATTCAAATTATTTGAATTTAAATTTAATTTATTTTGAATTCAAATTATTTTGAAATTCAAATTTGATTTATTAAATCTATTTTAAATTTTAAATGGAATATATATGATTTAGATATTCATTTGAGAGTGAGCGATTATTATGATTGCAGAAAAAGAAAAAAAAAAGGAAGAAGGTTATCTTCTTCTTCCCCATTCATCTTTAGTCGAAGGACTCCCACAAGTCTTTTCAGAGGCAAGCGGTGATGTCTTGGAACATTAAAGAACATAAAAATTAATGGAGGAAAGTTTAAGAGGGTTTTGATATTCATCCTCACTTCAGTTTGTATTCTAATGATCTACTTTCAAACAATTATTAGTTGATATTACATGTAAATTTTAAAATATCATTTTTTAAACAACGCCAATTTCTTGGGTTGATATGTGTCACACAAACACAAATTCCTGTTTTTCAACAACAAACACTAAGATGTAGTGGACAAGTGACAACACTTGCCACTTGTGCTGATATGTGTCACACAATTCTTAACTATTTCTCTTAACATTTTTTTTTACTTTTCAAATTTCTATTTTCCACCATAATCAAAATTTATTTTATTCTTTTAGACCCTTATAATATCTAAAATTTATAATTCCTCTCACCACCATATATATTATTGCCCCATTTCAATCCCAATTAATATCTTTTATCCAAGAACTTGGCAAGTTGTACTAAACCCACAATTAATTTTCTAAAATTTATAATGAGAAATGAAATGAACAAAAAATATATATATTTAATCGACCCATCTCATTGGAGTCAATCAACTTTTTGAATTAAGTTATGCTATTTGAGAAATTTAACTCTTAATACATATTCATAAGCCTGAAATAATAATTCAGGATATTACAACTCTTGTCTGTAATAGTTTTAACTGCATTAGCCACCGTCTTAAAGTCACCCTTTTCATATTTCTTAACCTGGATCACTTTGCTACCAGCTTTGGTGGTCACAAGAGCAGCGTCAAAAATGCACTTTCTGGACGTGTAGGGCTTGACATTGATTTGGTACCAACTTTTCACTTGAGAGTTTGCCTTCGGAATAGGTGCAGTGTCATCGGAGATGACAATGGAAATGGTGAGAAGAATAATCATCATAACAACTTCAATGGCGATTATTGTCAACTTTCTAGCCATTGTGTATTTTTTTTTTTGCAGTGGTGAGTTTGTGTTTTTATTTTTAGTGTGAATTACTTCATGAATAGAGGGTGCATTTATATGAGCAAATTGAAGAAAGTGATATAGAGTGTTGTTAATCCACAATTTTGGATTTCTTGTTGTAACTGTTACGTTGTCATTTAAAACACCCTCCAGGAAGGCGTAATGCCATTACTTCCTTCCAAAGAGTGTGGGCAATGCATGATTCTAGTTAGGGGTACTTGGGGAAAATGATTATGCATAAGTTGTATTGTCAGAGTTTGTTTGAACAATGCCGATGTGTCCAACTGTGCACGTCTAAACTAAGACAATGGTTGTACCAAAGACTGCTCGCATAAGTCTACTGAATTATGCTTGAAGGACAACTCATTACTGTTTCAAGTGTTGATAAGCACAAATCATTGCACAAGGAATTTGGTGAAAATTTGGAGTTTGGTGAGAAATGATAGTGTGGCAGTGATATTTGTTTTTGTTCGTTTTATTATTAAGTTTGTGAATTAATTATGTAATTCGTATAAAATTTGTATAAATAATTTTTTTTTTTTTGTTATTAAGTTTATGAATTAGTTATTTAGTTCGTATAAAATTTTTAAGAATGATTACTTGAGTGAGTAATTTGAACTCTATTAGTATGAGATGAGGAGAATGGTGAAGACATAAATTATTATTAATTTTTTCTCTAAATTTTAGGGATGAAAATGTTTGTGTTGGGCATAAAGTTTGAGAAACTAAATATAATTAGAGGAGAATACGTTTCTGAGTTCATTATTGTTCTATATATTTATTGCAATAAATAATTAATATTATAAAAAATAAAAATATAGAATAATGATACTCACAGTTAGGGTATACACGATTCCATTCCTTATGGTTCTTGGAGGAACTGAAATCATTCCCAACGGTTCTTTGTCAACTTTTTTTATTTAAAAAACATTGACAAGATACACATTCATACTTGTGCATACCTAGTTATAACAATATATTAAAAGCTATTAGTATTTATTATATTAGTTTTAGATTTGTATTAGTTAGTGATCCCGGCTTAGTGAGTCTTTTCTTTTGTGATGAACTGTTGGCGCCAGTCCTACATTTTGTCTTTGTGAATCGAGGAGAAAGGGGGCTCAGCAGGAAGAGGATTGTCCGATGAGAGAAATTTGTATAAATAAAATTTTTGTTGTTTTATTAAGTTTTTGAATTAATTTTTTTATTCATATAATTTTTTTAAGAGTGATTACAGGAGTGAGTAATTAGAACTCTATTAGTATGAGATTAGGAGAACGGAGGAGATTTAAATTATTATTAATTTTTTCTTTATATTTTAGGGATTAAAAAGTTTATGTTGGGCATAAAATTTGAAAAATTAAATATAATTAGAGGAGAATAAGTTTGCAATAAATAATTAATAATATAAAAAATAAAATTACAAAGTAATGATACTTACTGTGAACCAAACAACCCAAATATTCACCTAATCTGAGGTCACTCCATTTAGCAATTTCAAGAAAGACAATCCTTAACAATAGATATAAAAAAAAGTATATCCTCAGTATTTAGCTTTATCTTCATTTCATACCCTTCACTTTTTCTCTTTCTAAAATTTACCCATATCCTTCTCTTATGAAATTTTCTTCATTTTTTCTCTCTATGAAATTCTCTTCACTTTTTCTCTCTCTAAAAATTTACTAAAAATTTTCCGAATCTCTCTCTCTAAAATATTCTCTTCTCTATCTCTCGCTCTGAAATTCTTTTCACTTTTTCTCTCTCTAAATTTTTTTTTTTTTGGTAAGATAAGTGTATTGAATAGAAAAATATACAAGAAGCTCCTGTATGAAGGGAGCAATATATTGTCGAGCTACATGGAGTACCATTGTGATGATGCATAAAATAAGAACAAACAAGCAAGAACTCAAACATTTGCGAAGCAACAAGAGGTACAACAATGAGACTACATCAAATAATAGTGGCAGAAGAAGTTCAGTTCCTGAGAAGAGTTGGGTCGGGTAGTTTTCTTGAAAGCCTAATTGTGTAGCTTGGAAGATACCATGTTACTGCAAGTTTTCTGGCTGCAATACAATCCTTAAAGGAGCAAGAATGAAGTCTCAATGTGATAATTTCTGCAATGGATCGATTTGATAATGCTCTGCGTGGATGATGACTTGTTCTTGATGACTTTGTTGTTCCTCTAAGTCCAAATTCCATAAATGCAGGCTACAAGGACAAGTTTGTGTGAAAGATGTAAGGTGGGGTGAGTCCATTCATTTGAAGCCCAAGTAAAGGTGGATTGCCAAGAATTAAGGTTATTACGTATGAAAGTTGCAAAGGTTTTGGAAATGGTTCCAAATGGCAGAGGAGAAGGAACATTGAAAAAAGAGGTGGTTGTGATGTTCCTTAGCCACTAAACAAAGTGAGTAACAATAACTGATAACTGATACAGATAGAGAGAACGAGGCGAAGAAAATGATGAATAGAGGAGGATAAAAGGAGTGAAAGGATACTTTCGTAAAAAAAACAATGTGTGCATTTAATGTATTATAAATATATTATAAAAAATAACAATTAATCAGAAACTCATTGCACAATAAATATTAATATAGATAGATAGATATAGATATTAATAAATTTTAAAAATTAAAAATACATTATAAAAAATAAAAATGATCAGAATACTTTTAATAGTAGTATATATAAATATAAATAGAAATGGGGGTTTTTTTTTTATAGTGTAAGTCAATATATAAAACGAGAAAATTGTTACAACAAATTCCAAACGATAGATCACAGTTACAATAACATGCATTGCAACATAAGCAAAAGAAGAATCAAACTAGAGTACTGAAAGAAATAGGTTTATTTTTTGATACAATAAACATAAACTTAAGTATTTCAGTTTAGTTGAATTCTTACTTAATAAACATAAACTTAAGTATTTTTAGTTTAGTTGAATTGTTACTTTTATGACAGAAAATTCAATAAAAAATAAATCATTTCATAGCTTTCTCAACCTTTCCACTTAAGTTCCAGAGTCATGTTCTTAGCTTGTGAGTTCCGAATCAATCCCTCTCTCTCTCCTCTAAGATTGATCCTCTCAGCTTGAAGCTAAATTTGCTGCTGCTGTGTATTAGCGAGGTGAGTTTCCTTCTGTAGACCCATCGAGTTAGATTGGGCCGACTCACTAGCCGATGACACATGGCGGGCCGACTTGGCACTTAAGATAAGACCAAGTCTAACAGAAATCTGGCAGATTGTTATCACCAAAGCCCACCTCACGCTTAACCGAATAAGGCCCATCAAAGATTTGAGAAGCATCATGATTACGCCAGCCCACTCAACACGGAAGAGGACAAAGCCCACGAATATATTTGAGTGACACGATGAGGACAAGTCAAAAAAGAGGACCAAGACCTGAGGGTGTGGAGAGAGACTATATCAGAGAAATAGAAAAGAGAGTAGGGGGTTTTGTTTTTGAAAGAGAAAAAGAAAAAAAGAAACAATCTAGTGCCAAATAAAATAAGTCTGTTTTTGATATATTTGAGTGCGTAAGAATTTTTTCATCGGGTGAGAGCTTGAATTGCAGCAAAAGAATTTAAGTATCGATCCACACTTTCCTTCTCAATTATTATTTTATTACACAGTGAGTTAATTTTTTTTCTTTTTTGGGTTATCTTTTCCCTTTGTCAGTGTTTAGTTTTTTGAATCATTCTATCGTATGCACGCAGCACGCCTGACATATCATTCATAGAATATTTTTTATTTTTATTTGGTTATCCAAAAAATTTAATTTCTTAGAAAATTTTCCAATAAAATTAAATCATCTGAATCAATTTATTTTACAAATGTTAAATCTCAAACGTATGTGAAATCCGTTAGTATCAAAGTGGATTGGAACTAGCTAGAAGTACTGGCCTGTCCTGGGCGGCCCTGCGTGGCCAGCCCTGCCCTAGGAGGCCAGCTCGTTCCGACCAGCCTCACTGGCCCTAATTGGTCGGTTCCGACCAGTCTCTGGTCGGCCCTTGGCTCTTATGCCTGGCAGCCACTGCTTACATCTTTGCTACGCATTACTCCATGTATTTTCTGTCTGTTGGAATGTGTGCATTGCTAAGGAGCCGTTGCTAGGTGGATGTTGCTAAGTAGTTGTTTAGGAGATAGACATTGCCAGCCATGCCTATCTAAGCACTTTGCCCTCTTCATTTATTTTCATTAAAAGCCATTTGAACAAGGTGTGCTCCAATGGGATTAATTGACAATGTTCTCAGAATTAATTCATTCTGCTTTTTCATTAAAGGCCCTCTGAACGAGGTGTACCTCAATGGGGTTGATTGACAATATTCTCATAATTAATTCATCCTGCCTTTTTAATTAAAGGCTCTCTGGACGAGGTGTACTATAGTGGAGTTGATTGACAATGTTTTCAGAATTAATTCATCTCGCCTTTTTTATTAAAGGCCCTCTGAACAAGGTGTGCCCCAGTGTAATTGATTGACAATGTTCTCGGAATTAATTCATCCCGTCTTTTTTTTTAAAGGCCCTCTGAATGAGGTGTTCCCTAGTGGGGTTGACTGACAATATTATCGCAATTAATTTATCCCGTCCTTTTTATTAAAGGTCATCTGAACGAGGTATGCTCCAATGGGGTTGATTGACAATATTTTCACAATTAATTCATCCCCTTTTTTTCGTTAAAGACCCGTTATTTTCCGGTGCCTGGAGGTTCGGTCACCTGAATTACTTCACGAAAGATTAGTTAGATTTTCAGGTTGAAAACTCCTCTGCTTGACACGGGTGTTGTAGAATCGGAACATGGCCTGTTGATATGGTCCCACCGAATCTGTCTTCTGGTATCTTCAGGAAAGTGGTGTAGCACTATTAGGCAATAGTTTGATATCCCTTTTTTCTGGCTGTCTTTTGATCATTATTTTATTTTTATTTCCACATGTCTAGAGCATTCTCAAGATTCATATATCTTTTAGGTTGGTGTTTAAAGATAGAATATAAGAATTTTGAGAGCGCGCTGCAGTTCTAAAAGAGTGTTTAGAAAGCAAATCCAAACAGACTGTTACTTTCTTGCATGTGAGGAGATATCCTCACTTGACCAATGATGTAACCTTATCATATTCTCTTTTTATGGAACATATGACATAATCATACACAAACACATCTTCTCTAATGGCCATTGATATTGGTGCTGTAAAAATATACTCTAGCATTTCATTCATTAAGTTGACGAGTAATTACAGCACTCGTTAAATACAAAAATACACATGAAAAAGTGAATATTACAGGTTAGTTTTTTTTGTCATAGTTAGAACGTACAACATCCTCTCACGACCCAAGAAAACCACTATTCAGACCTCCATTATCAAGATTGAGATTGTAATATTCTATGTATACATGTATGTATATTAATTAACTCCACCATTAGGTTTATGTCCTTCCTGTGACAATGGATTAATTTAAACGTTATGGGGAGGAAGCAGCCACTTGGAACCCTCTATAAAACCAAGGCTGATGAAGGGTTTAGCATCTACATCTCTTAACTTCTTTGAAAACCCGACCCGGCTAGCAGTCTTGTACCCTGGACCAGTGCACAAGTATTCTCCAAAGTAAACCCTGCAAAGCAATCCGTCATCACCTTTGTAATTAATTAGCTAGCAAAAAATACACATATATATTATTCAATATATGACATGTGAAAGAAAATGCATCCCAAGGGGAAAGAATGAGCTAGATTAGGAGTTTCATTAATTTATCGAAGGTTAAGCTCCATCCAAAAAGGACCAGTGCCCCTTCGTCTGTTTGTGAAAAAGATAAAGAATTTGTTATGAATCCATTCCAAAAGGGTGAGTTTTTTAAAAATAAAAATAAAAATTATGGAGGTTTGTAGTATTTATTAAGAAAAACTGTATCATTTCTTTATTGAAAAAGCAAGTTTACATTCTATCCTTCAATGCAATAAATATATATCTTACTTGTCTTTTTGGGGATTATAATGATCTGACCAGCCTTCTGGGGTGACCACATTGCTCATGTAGGTGTAGGCATATACTACTCTAGAGAAAGTCCTCCAAGCTCTGCCTAAGAAAGTGTTTCCCTTGGAACCACTTATGTTGCAATGCACAAATGAGTAGCCACTCTCATCCGAGCTACTTTCCCTTCCTTGTGCCGTAACTATTCCACCTTTTTTACGTGGCAAAACATGTAATTCCGTATTCTGCATGCACCAAAAACATCCGTCCACGTCATTTGATTTTCAAGAGAATATGAATTTATATATGTATATATATATACACACACATATTTGTAGGACAGTAAAGGAGCTTGGTGCATGCATAATGAATCTAATGACCCTTTATGCATAGACAAAGACACACACATATATATATGATGAGAGAGAGATCAATTTGATACCAAATATAGAGATCTCCCATTGCCAAATATGAAATCAACAGTGCCTTCAATGTAACAGTTCTGAAAGAAATGCTTGCCCTTGTCATCACAGAGGGTGTCTTGAAATCCATGGAGTTTGCAGTTATAGAATGCCGCCTTGTCCCCGGAGATCCTTAATGAAACTGCCTGCGCTCCCTCCCTTTTCCCTTCCGGCTTTGGTGCCGAATTCTAAAACAACAAATATATCCATGAAAATTTTAATTAACACATATACATTAATCTTAATTTTCTAGTTTTGTTGTTTATGAATAAGTACTCACCACAATTACAAGATTAACAGCACTGAAGTAGTCAGATTCTACAATTAAGGTGGCACTATCGAGAGTACTTCCACTCTTCTTTGCCGTATCATCATAAACCAAAGTTGGCATATCATTAGGTGCACCATAAAATGTGACAAACGGCTTATTTCGATCCACCCTAATTTTCTCTGTATAGTTTCCGCCTCCAATCCACACGATGACACGACGAGTATTCTTTTCGGGAATACTTTTAACAGCATCCGTCACCGTCTTAAAGTCACCTTTTCCATCTTTCCTAACCTTGATCACTTTAGCACCAGCTTCTGCAGTTACAAGGGCAGGGTCCAAAGTGCTCTCTCGGGCCGTGTAGGGCTTAACACTGTTTTGGTACCAACTCTTCACTTGAGACTCGTCTGCCGGAATAGGTACAATGTCATCTCCGATAACAATGGAAATGGTGAGAAGAATGATCATCATAACATTTTCAGTGGCAGAAATTATCATTTTTCCGGCCATTGTGTATTATATTTTTCTTTTTGTTGTGAATTTCTTCATGAATGGAGGGTTTATTTATATCAGCAAATTCCATCCTAAAGATGGGCAATGCAAGATTCTAGTTAGGGGTACTTGAGGGAAATGATTATGCATGAGTTGTATTGTTAGAGTTTGTTTGCAATGCTCGTGTGTCCAACGGTGCATGTCTAAACTAAGACAATGGAAAGACTGCTCGCATAAGTCTACTGAATTGTGCTTCGAGTACAACTCATTCAACTATAGATAAGCACAAATCATTACAGTAGGAAAATGGTGAGAAATAGGAGGAGTTTGGTGAGAAATGACTGTGTGGAAGTGATAGTTGTTTTTGTTTTGTGTTAAATATAGTGCCGTGTATGCATGTGTTATTTGTCTCGGTGCATGAAGAAAAAAAGAAAAAGTGATGTGGAATTGGTAACAAAAAAGTCAAAAAACTGACTTTCACAAGGATTGCTAGTAAAGAAACAAAAACATTGTGTGAGCACATTAAATGCGCTGCATCAGTTTGCGGCGCATAAAGAAAGCAATAGATCATGAGTTGGATCCTCTACTCTATCGAGTCCCTGTTCTATCGTGTTTTACAATTTTTTTAAATTTAATTTAAATTTTACTATTCATAAAATATAGATTCATTCAACTTAAATTCACATTTCATCACTCTTAAATCTTAAAAATATTAAATAAATTTTTGTTAATTTACATATATATATATATAAACAGAGTCTGTTCACTATTCCAACTACCTTTCTCTTTTCTAACAACTCATAAATTTCACATATACATATATGTGTATATATATATAATATGACATATATCTATCTATCTATCTATATATATATATATATATATATATAGAGAGAGAGAGAGAGAGAGAAATGTTCATTGATAATCCCTCTCGAGTGAGCTTGGTTTCATAATATTATTATAGGTATATTATTTATCAATCATTTGCATTCATTCAAACAATCTTACATATTTATCTATCTATGCAAATCAATACGTACTTACTGTCATTATCTTTTAATTATAGTTATGATTGCTTTACATAATTCTTCTTATGGTTGCACAATTTAGATAGTATTCATGAACATGACTAATGAAACATGAATTTAGTTAATTATATCAAAACTTAAGTTCAAATATTTTTATCTTCATTCAACTAAATCAATATTAACTCGAGATGATCAATTTACCAAACTTAATTTATTGTAGCAAATATTAATATGAAATATTGAATTCTCATACAATATTTTATGGTGCAAGTTTCTTTATTCACATAATATCAAACATAAACATAAGGATCCTTATTTAATATAAATTAACCTCATGATTATAAATAAAATAAAAAATTACTAAAAACTTACAGTTTGTAGTGTGATTGGCATTTAATTTCACATCATTCTCTTGACTTCTTTATATTTTTCACAGTTTGTCGAATTTGTGTATATATATGTATAGTTTATGCTTACTTAGCTTAGTATTAATGACATATTTCATATTCAATGAATATTGGATTTTCAATGCCACAATAATATTGACTAACCGAGCACAAAAAACTTCATATTAGACATTGTCTTTGCTCCTATCCAATTAGTAGAGAGAGAAAAATTTCTTATCTAGGTTGTGATTTTTAGATTGTCATTTTTTTTGGAAGGTCAAACAAGTTTATAAAAAAGAGAAATTTACGGTGGACTTCTGCGATTGTTTGAGATTAAGTTATGTCACTCCTCAATCAGAAATTATTCAATCAAGCTTTCTTTAATCTCGAAAAAAGTTCAACACAACCGTTTCAAGATCAAGCTTGCAAAGCCCTTATACCAAACATCAAAAAGTTTGAATTAGATGAAGATTTTTGATTGTACAAAAATAGAGTATTAGACCACAAAAGATTGTACACATTTTTTAAAAATAAATAAAATAGTCTATTTGTGTCTCCTTCCTACACTTTCAAACACGAAATTTGCATGTAGAATGTCAAAATTTCAAACATCTGTATATAAAAGTTGAAGGTCCACACATGAACAGGTCTTATCCTTGCCTTGCACCATAGAATGGTTTTGCTTTTCTTTCATTGATTTTCCGCCAACAATGTTTGCTAGTCGGCATTCCTACTTCTTTTTCCAAACATATATGGCCCACGATTGCCTCAGTTGGTAGGTCCATGATGAATTCTCCTACAATGTATTCCCCGTGTACAGATTACTTAACATTGGATAGAAAAGTCAAAGGAATGTGATTTAATTTGTTTATCATGGGTTGACTGCCTAATCAGCAAGGTGAGAAATATTGACTGGTAAAACAAGGAACAGTACAAAAACAATAATAAGAACAATAAAAAGGAAAGAAAAAAAAAATTCCTATCTAGTTTTCACAGCACTACTCAGACCATCAATAAATCAGCCGCTTTCTCTTACCATCCATCTATGAAAATCTAGTCTTCCTGAATCAATCTCTCTCTCTCTCTCTCTCTCTCTCTCATTGTTTGCAGCTCATTTCTATACACTTTTAGTTCATTCTATAGAGTAATTGATTCATATACATGGATGAAATTGAAATTCCTCAATATTTCATATGTCCCATATCTCTTCAGATCATGAAAGACCCCGTGACGGTGATGACTGGCATCACATATGACCGGGAAAGCATCGAGCACTGGCTGCTGACAGCGTCCACGTGCCCGGTCACAAAGCAGCCCCTGCCTAGAGACTCCGATCTGACGCCAAACCACACGCTGCGCCGCCTCATCCAAGCCTGGTGCATTCTCAATGCTAACAATGGAGTAGATCGGATTCCTACCCCCAAATCTCCTCTCAACAACTCTCATGTACGTAAACTCATTCGTGACCTTAAAGTTCCTCATCTCTACGTAAATGTGTTGAAGAAAATGGAAGAACTCGCGAACATTAACGAAAAGAATAGGACATGCATGGTGGAAGCGGGCGTGACAAGAGAGATGGTTTTGTTGATAGTAAAATGTTTCAAGGAAAGAAAAGTTGTGGGTCTCGAGGAAGCTTTGAGGGTTCTCCATCTTATATGGACTCCGAATTCAGAAAATAAGGAGCTTGTTAAAGAAAACTTTGATTTTGTTGAGTCCATGACATGGGCTCTAGGATGTGATGATATTGAGAATTATGTGGCGGTGAAAACACAGTCCGTGTTAGTGCTGAAAATCATCTTGGAGGTCGTGAGTTCGGATGTACTCAAGCGATTAAAGTTTAATTTCTTTCAGCAGATTGTAGAGATGTTGAGGGAGAAAAGCTCTCAACAAGTTAAAAAAGCTATCTTGCATATCTTGATAGAAGTTTGCCCTTTGGGGAGAAACAGGATGAGAATCGTGGAGGCAGGCGCGGTTTTTGAGCTTGTTGAACTTGAATTAATGGATGATAATCGTGAGAAGAAGATGACTGAACTCATTTTCTGTCTTTTGGCTCACTTGTGTTCTTGTGCTGATGGGAGAGAGCAACTTCTGAGGCACGCAGGTGGGGTCGCCGTGGTGTCGAAAAGGGTGCTGAGAGTTTCTCCGGCGACAGATGATCATGCGATTCACATACTTATGTTGATCTCTAGATTCTCGGCCACAGATGAAGTCCTTCTGGAGATGTTGAGGGTTGGAGCTGTGTCAAAGCTTTGCATGGTGCTCCAAGCCGACTCTGAAAATTATTTGAAAAACAAAGCAAGAGAGGTCCTTAGGATGCACTCTAATGTATGGAACAACTCTCCTTGTATTGCTGTGTATCTCTCAACAAGGTACACTAGGTGACATTTTTTTAACACTAACAATCCAATTTTTCTCAGAATATATGTAAGATCTCAGTTTTCGTTGATCCTGTAATTGCTCAAAGTTTTGGAAATAACTTAAGAGTGGGATCGCTCTATAATATTTTGTCTTTGATATTGAAATTTTGTCCCTTTGTCTACTCACTTTAAATCTTGTTGTCCAATCTTTTCATTTTCTTCCACTTATTTTTTTATGAAAAATTTATATGTCGATTTATTTTATTCCCAATATGTTTTTGAATCACCATGTTACCAAATGATCTTCGCGGAAAACAATTCATGATTTATATATTGTATAATATAAAACGTTTATTAATTTTCGTGACTCGACACTAATAGGATACGCATAACAGCTCCTCCATGCTATGCTGTGGCTGTGGCCAATGGACTCCTCCCCGCTAAAACACTAATAAATCTCGATTGAGAAAGGGCTTCACGACTTGGTTCTGCTCCTCTGGTCACACTTCAGCTGCTCTTTCTGTTTTGAGAAGGTTAGAAAATAGAATTGATTGGATCTATGTGGAAAGACAAAAGCCCAAAGGCGCTTTCCAGATGAGATTACTATGATATCAAGGTTCAATCGAATATGAAATCAAATCCGCAAAATACAGCATCCCACTTTTATTTACTACCCAAGGCTTTGATACATTTCGAAATCGAGAGATTGGCACAGGTGCTATCCGAGAACATATAGCCGATCTAGATTTACAAATTATTATATAGACTATTCTTTGGTAGAATGGAAAGAATTGGGGGAAGAAGGATCCACAGGGAATGAATGGAAAGATCGAAAATTTGGAAGAAGAAAGAATTTTTTGATTTCTTAGTTGTTGAATCACATCACTATATATATATATTAATTGTTACAGAAATACCATAGATATATATATATATATATTGTGTATATATATATATTGATTGTTACTGAAATATATATACAATATTGTTATAGAAATACATATGGGTATATGTATATTAATGATGAAAGGGAGAGATAAGGATGAGATAGAAATACAATTTGGATCAAGAAGAGAGAGAGAGACACGCATAAGAGATAGTTTGCAAATGAGAAAGAACAAGAGAGAGAAATATAAATAAGAGTGATTGTTGCAGATGAGAGAGAATTTGGTTAGGGTTACTAGTTAATTTGTTAAAAAAATAAATTTGTTTCATTTTTAACCTCTTTTAATATTTTATAAATAAGAGTGAAAAAACTCATATCATAAAATGAGTTAAAAAAAAGTTACTAAACGAGTCATGTCATTACAAGATATGTTTATTAAATGAGTTATAATTAAGGGTCGACACGTATAACACATTTAATAAACAGATGATTGATAATAATTCTAAATATTATCTGAAAATCTACCATATCCCCCTAATTAAATTTTGATATATGTTTCTCAATTACTGATCTGATTGTTGTGTATTAAGACAAGCAAAGAATAGGTGTTGCTCAACAAGGTTCAGGTAAAGGTGTTGTTGGGGGTGGCATCTTGGGAGGAAGCTCCGCTTCAGTATCTGCTTCTGTGCCATCTGACAACCATTTCTGAAGAAAGAGAACACTAGGGTGATGAGATCCTTGTGTACAGGGGTGCAACTTGGGTTGGACAACCCAAATCTAACCCGATTTTTTATAAGTTTGGGCAACTATTTTTACAATTAAGGTTGAGCTTGGGTTGAAAAATCACAACCCGAACTTAATTAGGGTTGAGGTGTCAACAACCCGAGCCCAACCCGAACCCGAATTGTAATATTATTTTTATACATATTTTTTATTTTAAATATATTATATATAATATTCAAATCATGATAACCTTTTTCTTTTCAACTTCCTTTATTTAAATCTTAATTTATTGTATGTTTTTTAGAAGTTTACATCAAGTTCTTAATTTTGTATGTGTTTATGAGTAATATAATATGAAACTTATTAAAGATCATTTTAAATTTTCAATATGGAGATCGGTAATATAGAGAAAATTTAAAGGATGGGTTGAGTTAAGATTGAGTAGTTAGGGTTGAAAGTAGGGTTAGGGTTAAGTTAGGGTTAAACATTTCATATGTAGGGTTGAGCCCTAGTTGTACCTCTAACCCGCCCGAGTTGCAGCCCTACTTGTGTATAACTGATTTTACCCGGATCCTCTCTTCTAAGCAACAATTTTACATCAATTATTCTTACTTCTCACACACATGTATGCCAAAATAATCCCCAAGGAAAACAGTCTCGCCCGTTTATAATGTGAAAAATATTATTTTACCTTCATACCTTAATATACAAAATTATCTTTGTTATTGAAAGAATAAAAACCTTTATTTAGAGGTATAATTGTCTAAATTTTGTAAGAATGCTATTTCATCACGATTTGATTGAGTAGATTACTCTCCCTTGATCACTAAATAAGTCATCTTTATATATATATCACATTCATAATGAAAAAAACAAAAAGATGATGTGCATTTATAAGATTCTGTCACACTATTTTGTATGAATAACAAAAAATAAATAAATAAACCGTCTGAATAATAATGGAGGTATAATATATATATATGTAGGCCTGTATATGTGTTTATTTGAGAGGCCACTAGGGGAGAGAGACTTCAATGCTAGTGGTTTTGAGAGTGTGACAAACAGGGCAGGCTTTAGTACCGACGTCGCATCTCCTGCACACGCTCATGTGTCGACACGGCCAAATTATAACCGTCGCCACTCGCTTCCCACACGCCTTACATATCAACCGAACCGGTTCCACTCGCTCCGGGTCAACGTACGACGACTCGGCGTCCTCCGCCTCCGCCTCCTCCGCGACGCAACCTAGCCCCCTCCCCACCTCGATGCCGCCCTGGGGCATCGTAGTCTCCACTAGTGATTCCCTCAGGGACGCCACCGTGTCCTCCAGCGTCTCCACATGCGCCTTCCAAACCTGCGCCTCCATTCTAGACTGCGCCGCACAGAGCTCCAACTCTTTGTTTCTGCGCACCGTCCTCTCCAGTTCCGTTTCTCTCTCCTTCAGTCTCTTCGACACCCTCTCCTCCGCTGCGCACACGAGCGTGCTATAGTGCCTTTGCAACTTGTCCGCTAACGTGCGCCGCAAATGATCAGCCTGCAAGAGAAATTGTGAGATAACTCACCAAAATTACGTTCACAAAATCGAAAAATAAGAGAGACCCATTTCAGTGTGTTAGAGATCGTTACATGGGTTTGGATTAACTGGTCAATTTGATCACTCTGTTCTTGGATATTTGCAGATAAATCGTCAGTCAATAAGGATGTGAAGGACAAGAACGGAGTAAAATTGGTGTGTGGTTGTGGTTGTGGTTGGTCTAAGCGAAGAGCAGTAGACACGAGAGGTGGTTGGGAGGAAGCCTGCTTGATCAATGGTGCAGATAATAAAATATCAGCAACTTCTTTCTTCCTCTTGCGAGAATTGATATCCACTGTAAAGAGAAACAAACCCGCATCACAGTCCAGAAGAAAAGAACAATATATATATATATATATATATAGTACTGAGAGAGTGAGTGAGAGAACCTCCATTGTTGAAGAACATATTGATGGAGCGAAAAATCTGAAATTTTGTTGCGATTGAGGGAGTCCTGCCCGTTTCTGCAGGAGATAAATTGAGAACATCATCAAATTGTCAAATGCTGTGACATAGAACCAAAAGAAAAAAAGGACGAACAGAGAGACATGAGGAGAGAGAGAACCTGTTGATGAACAGAGGATTGGGAGTAGGTGATGGTGAAGAAAGATTACAAGGAATATAAAGAGTACGAAACGGTGGAATCGAGCCGAATGATAAGAGGTGCGTTTAATTAATACGACGGAAGAGACGTGACCAATCACCAACTTAACGAACGTTTGCAGAATGAGGGGTGTACTTGAATGAAAGTATAAATTGGGTAACAATTGATATGATGCTACTACGTGTATAGAGAGTGTGTCTAGCTAGAAATGTCTCTTCCTTTCATTAATCTGGTTTAGGAGTTTTCTTTTAGTTTGGGTTATTTGAGAGAGTGATTCACTGTACAAGCGCCTTCCTTTTTCCTTTTCTTTTTCCTCAAGGTTCGTTCAAATAAATATGAGAAAAGAAAAATAAAAAAAAATGATAACATTGCTTACTTACGAGTGAAAAAAAAAAATGAAAGAAACTAGAGAATAATATGTATTCCATATTTGGATAAATCATAAAAGAAAAAAAAAAGAATTATTTGAAAAAATGTAAAGGAGATAAAATAAAAGAAACTATTTTAATCAATTTACTGTCATGTCCTTTTGTATTTATATTATAAAATAGATTCAAATGTCTTTTAAATTTTGTTCTTTAAAATATTAAAATTATTTTTGGTATTATAAAAGATTCACTTATTCTTATCATTTCTCTCCGAATCTTTATCCTTTATTTTCTTTCACTAATGACAATTCAAACACAAAAAATACTATCATTTCCTTTCTTTCTTTTTTTTTTTTCTTCCAATTCCATCAATCCAAATTAACTCTAAAATAGCCCGTGTGTGATTTTTACGATCTTAAAATTTGTTAATCTTCACAAAGAATTTGTAATTGATAAAAAATGACCGATTGGGTAATCATCATGTTTTTTTAAAACAGAAAATAAAGAGGTGTCTTGTTCTAAATTATTCTCTCTACGAAGGTAAACCGTGAGTTATCACTCTCCAAATCCCTTTCAATCATTAAAAGATTTTTGTACCAATGACAATGAATCTTCCATGATCATCCCGTGGACAAAAATCGAAACCTCTCATCATTTGTTTTGGATAAATCTCAAAATTAAATGAATTTTATTCAAACAACCACATGAATCCTATCTAGGAGAGCTTTGAAATTGTTAAATGTACAAACTATGCACCTTAGTGTGTAGATATTTAAAAAAATAATAAAAACAATTAAAGTGGGATAGAGGGAGTACTCATATTTCAGTAGTAAATAATAGCATTTGACCGTACATGGCACGTGTTGGTGTAGCAAATAGATTTTACATGTCTTGGTAAATGACTGTAAACTCATTCCAAGGGCTACAATCGATTGGATTGGTTACGAAGTGTTGATATGCAAACAAGCCTTTTGGAGCAATTATAATTTTTGAACCAAAGGAAGAAGATGAATAACTAAATTACATTGTACATCCTCACCCTTTAAATTCTAGAGGCCATCAACTTGATTAAGTTCAATAATGTCCTGTATTTATTTTCCAACTTAAGTTCCATGCATTCCTAATTTCTAGAACATCATTTAAAAATCTAATGTTTAAAATAGCAATGTCACACATACATTCGATCTCCACTCAAAGAGATAAATATCAAATTTCACTAAGTAAGTTTTGTTCAATTTTTCAGAATTAGTTTTCAAAAATTCAGTTATCAAATTTTAAAAATATATATATATTTTTTCAAAAATTCAGTTATCAAATTTAATATATATATATATATATATATATATATTCAAAAAACTAAATCAAACAAATCCTATACTAGTGCCACATAATTATCTCACGAGTGTGACTAAACTAAACTTCAAGCTCTACACACAATTACTAATGAATTTCTTTCTGGTTTACATCCATTTATCGTAAGCTTTGGATATTCAATTCCAACTACAGGAAACACTCTTATATCATAATTTTAAATAAATAAATAAAATTGAATAGATAAACCGTATCAATCCAACACTGATTCTCTTTAAGGTCCACTTGATTTGCTGAGTGGTTACTAATTTTAGTATTGAGCCAAGAAGTAGCACCATTAACATTTTGATAAAGGTGTCATGCATGTCCAATGTCATGTCAGACAAATATTTCTAAACACTCTTAAATATGTGTCTGACACTTTACGGCCTTCTCCATTATTTAAAGGATAAATTACATTGACCTTTCCTAAAATTTGGCCTAATTACATTCGACATCAAACTAATGAATTTTGTTACAATGACCTCTCCTAAAGTTTTCCATCATGACAAAGACCCCTTTCATCCAAAATTTCGTTAGTTTTGTTAAAAAATTTAGTTGAAAGGACTAAAATATCCATCAACTTATATATATATGCACATATATGAATTTCAAATTATAATAAAATTATATATATGTGTAGGCTCTTTCTCTCTCCTCTCTCCTTCAGCTTTTTCTTTTTTTTCTTTACCTCCTCGGCACCTCCATACATCACCACCAACCTACCACCATCACCACAACCTCACCATACTCGAAGACCCATCACCTCCTATGGCCGAAACCACAGCTCTGCCACTTAAGCCTCAACAAACAACCACCACAAAGACCATTTCACCACACAGACCCACCAATGCCACAGCCAGCAGCCATCACCACCCACATCACCTACATCAACCACCTCAGCTCCACCACCATAGGCAGCCACCACTTCTGTAGAGCTTCACCTCACCTTTAACACCACAACCAACCACCCACACCACCCACGGTTGTCTCCACCTCAACCCATTGCCATCCAAACACAGCCCACTTTCGAAGAGAGAGAGAGGGAGAGAGAAGAGGTGTGAGAGATTAGAGAGAGAAAAAATTGTTAAAAAGATAAAGACAGGAGTGAAACATTAGAGAGAGAAAAAAATGTCAAAAAGATAGAGACAGGAGTGAGACATTAGAGAGAGAAAAAAAAAGCTGAGGGTGGCTCATGGTGGCTTGGCTAGTGGTGGTTCACAGCTGGGTTTAGGTGGCGAAGTGGTGGGTCTGTGGCATGGCAGTTGCGAGGTTGATGAAGTTGAAGGTGGGAGCATGGTGGTGGCTATGGTAGCTGGGGTTGTGCACGATGGTGGCTGCCATGGTGGGTTTCAGCTTGACTGTACAGGGTTCGTGTGTTGCAGGTGTTGATTGGTTCGGGTGTTGCAGGTGGTGGCTCATGGATGGTCCGATTAATGGTGGTGGTGGTCTTGGTGTGGTGTTGATGGGGGTGATTGGAGCAATTGGTTGGTGGTTGTTGTTGAATGATTGTTGGTGATGGTGG
Source organism: Cornus controversa (assembly GCA_026545225.1). Taxonomy (NCBI): domain Eukaryota; kingdom Viridiplantae; phylum Streptophyta; class Magnoliopsida; order Cornales; family Cornaceae; genus Cornus; species Cornus controversa. The sequence continues at coordinate 45,821,620 of CM048852.1, read as the reverse complement.
TGTGGCCGAAGAAGATGATCAATGTTTCGTCGATGGTGCAATTTTGTTCCATGGTCGTGGCTGGTTGTGATGGCTCATGGTGGCTCAGCTAGTGGTGGTTCACGACTAGGTTTAGGTGGTTAAAATGGTGGGTCTGTGGTATGGTAGCCGTGAGGTTGATGAAGCCGAAGGTCGGAGCATGGTGGTGGCCATGGCAGCTGAGGTTGTGCACGATGGTGGTTGCTATGGTAGGTTTCAGCTTGGTTGTACAAGGGTGGTTCGGGTGTTGGAGGTGGTGGCTAGTTGGGGTGTTGCAAGTGGTGGCTCATGGGTGGTCCGATTAATGGTGGTATGGTCGAAGAAGATGACCGGTGCTCCATCGGATCCTGTGCGCACACACACACATATATATATTATAATATTTACTATATTATAATAATATATAATATAATAAATATTATTATATTAGATGGGCAAAAGTATCATTTTATATATATAAATATTTTAATTTTTATATTAATATAATATTAAAGATATAATAGACATTTCACCCAAAAATTAACGTTTATTAGTGCATTTCTATTACAGAGGATGTCATTGTAACAAAATCTATTAATTTGATGCTGGATATAATTAGGTCAAACCTTAGGAGAGGTCAGTGTAATTTACCCTTATTTAAAAATAATTTTTATTATTTTGAACACTTACTTGATATATATTAGACACTTGGTCAACATATTTGAACACTTAATTGACACATTCCAGACAATAACCAACACGTCCTACGCTTTTCACCTTATATAAAATAAACTTACAAAATTTCTAATAATAACATTACGAACATTTATCAAAGTGTCCAACCTCTAAAGCAACAAAAACATATCTATAATGGTGATATATAATAGCAATATTATATGTAATATACTATGTTTCTTTGTATATTCTAATAGTATTCCATCTTCTAATTTATGTAATTTTTTAAAAAAATTATAAAATAATTAAAATTTTATAATTATATTTATAAAAATTTATATTTATATTTTTAAAATTTAATCCGTATCGTTGGTGTCTGTAACTGTGATTCTTTGGTACTACTATTGAGTATTGACTAAAATATAAAAAGTTGTCTTAAAGGGCTGTTTGGTAACGCTGTCGAATTCTATTTTTTGATTTCTGAAAAGGAAAATTTGAAAATTTGTTGTGATGTCATTTCTATCAAAAGTAGAATACGTTTGATAACATTATATGTTGTTGAAATTTTGAAAACACAAATTTGAAAATATGTTTGGTAACCCAAAATTAATTTTTTTTTAAAAAAATAGTGATATCTTTGACTAAAAATTGTGTTTGAGTAATATGGTTCAAACTCATTTTAACCAACATAAATGTAATAATGTATATTCTTTCCTTTGAAATTATATTTGTTAGGACTTTATTTTAGTTATTTTAATTAAAAATTTATTTTTAAGCATTTGTATGTTTTTGGTAATTGTCATAAATTTTAACTATTTACATGTTTTTGGTAATTGTCATATATTATTATATATACTTGTTTTATTTCATTTTATATTTTTATATTATATATGATTTTATTTATATATAACTCTTATTTTATTGTATTTTCTTCTTATATATATATCTTTATATTATATATATATATATATTTACTATTTTATATATATATTTTTTATTTATTGTATTTTACAAAAGTTTTTTATTCTTATTGACTTATAATTTTGTATATATTATATTATATATAATTATATTTATATATAGCTCTTATTTTATTGTATTTTCTTCGTATATGTATATATATATTATTATATTTATATATCTTTATATTTATTTTTATTTTTTATTTATTGTATTTTATAAAAGTTTTTTATTCTTATTGACTTATAATTTTGTATTTATTATATTATATATAATTATATTTATATATAGCTCTTTTTTTATTGTATTTTCTTCCAATATATATATATTATTATATTTATATCATTTTTTCATTTATTGTATTTTATAAAAGTTTTTTATTCTTATTGACTTATAATTTGTATTTATTGTATTTTATTTATATTATTTTATTTTTATTTATAATTTTCTTATTTATTTTGTTATATTTATATTTTTTGTGTAACTAATTTTTATTTATTGTATTTTCTAATTTTTTTTTATTCTTGATTTTTATAAAATTTTAATTTATTGTATTATATTATATTTTTAAGCAAACAAAATTTTTATTTATTGAATTTTATAAAAATATCAAAAATAAAAACTTAAAGTAAAAAATAAAATTTGAAATCGAAAATTTTGTTAGTAAGCTTTCAAATTATGTGTAAAGATTGTGAAAATTTTGTCATTCATTTTTTCGAAGAATGTGCTGTACTTTTATAATAATAAAAATGAAAACTGTAATGAAAGCAACAGCCCTTGTGTAGTCCCAGCATATATACTGGAGTCTCGTTTATTCGCATTTCTCACTCTCTAATCCAAATTTCAGAAGTTTTAGGAAAGAGAGATGGTCACAGCTACTTCGATAACGTGCTCTCTTCTTCCCTGCAAAGGTCGCCAATGTTACACTCAACTCTCTCTCTGTCAATTTTACACTAATCTCTTTCTCTCTCTCACTCTAAATTGTTTTGTTGCTAGAATAACAGGACTTCAAGGATCAAATCGGAGCTTGTACTGGAGGAAGAAGGAGGTCTGCTTTTCATTTCCCTTTTTTTGTTTGTGTGTGATGATTATTGGCTTATCAAGAAAGTTTTCTATTTTATTTTGAAATTTCTTTAAAGAAACACTGAGAAAAACTGGAATGCATGAATGATGCTTGATGAAATGTATCTTATAGTGACTGGGATTGTCTGAGAGTACCCGTCTTGTCCCTTGCCTAAATGGGCATAGAATTTTCTCCTTTCTTGATATAGTTTGAGTTTGAACCTTCTTATCCACTCCACAGTGACCCCAAGTTATTTGGCCATGGTATTCATGATAAAAGGTCTATTCTTTAATTGAATGTATGGCGTCTGATGAAATGAAGTAGTTTGGAAGATTTATTTATTTTTGATAGGTAAGTCGCACTCTCAACCGTTATTCGATTTGGAAGGGACAGGAAATACCACTTGGGCTAAGCTGTTGGTAGATTTAATGTTTCTAACCGTGAATAGTTTGGAAGTGACAATCTCCTTAAGCAATTAGGTTTTCTTCGAAAAATGACTGAACAACAGTAATGGAATGTAGAGAAGTCCACTTATTGCATAAGCTTTCCGAGCCTTTGACTTTATATTAGAAGTCTGGGCGCAACCTATAAATTCTGGATATCCCAAAATGGGTTCTGATTATTAACCAGTATCATGTCTTCAGTCTCATTGGTAGCTTAGGTAATTTTTCCTGGTGATTAGTGGATAATAATGGAGACAAAAATTGATAATATCAAGATTATATAAAAGAGATAGAATTCATGTTATCCACAAGCAAAACTGGAAGTACCTGTAGGACCAGTTCCCTTGACAGGTTTGAGAGCTGTGGGGTGTATTGGGGAATCTTTGCTTATATTGGATTATTTGCTTACCTTAAGATTATATTGGGTTCTTCTCCTAGAAACAGCAGAAATTGATAGCTATCTATTTATCTTTTGGAGGCAATAAAATCAAATCAAAATTTGTATTTACTTATGAACAGGATATTTTGGAAGGAAATCTGAATCCAACTAGAATACATTCTAGATTTTCCATTCTAATGTTCTTGCAATCCATATAAAAAGAAAAAATTACAATTCACATGTCACCTTATATGCTGTCAATACTAGGACTTTGGTTCCAAAGTCCCCAGCAGCTCTTTCTGTTCAATTGGATTTCATTTCTCTCTTTTTATTTTCTGTTTTTTCTATTTTGTAGACACAGTGTCCAAGGAAAGCTGGACCCAGTATTATAACTGCCAAATTTGAGCTGAAGCCTCCTCCATATGCACTGGTATGATTTAAAAATTCTCTTCTTATTTCATCTTTTGCAAATATCAGATGTGCTTTATATTTCTTCCTTGAATCGTAGTTCTGAGGTATAATCAACCTAAGCTTGATGTGCTTTGATCAACTGTAGGGCTAGTTGTGGTCCCTTTCTTGATTGCTTCCTACCATTCCTCTGGGATTAGGCATGGTTGCACTTATGGAATAGAGAGCTTATGCTTCACTTAGCTCTGTTACATCACTCATATTAGATCTAAAAAATCAATAGCTTGAGTGATAACCAAATTGTTTTCACCGTTTGCCTTGCTGGTTTTCAGCTCTTGTCAAATGTACCTGTCACATACTCTCTGTTGCTCGGCAGGTACTATATGTTAAAATAGCAAAGTATTGGTATGTAATGTTTGGTTGATTTTCTGATTGATTAAGTTTGGCTAATGGAACATGGTTAGAGGTCGACCCTGGCTCAACTGAGCCTGTTTGAGGTTTGAGCTTGGTATTTGTTGCTTTTGCCTAGCTTGCCAATTCAGCATGGTTCACTAGCGTAATATCACTCATCTGTCACTTTCTATCAACAATTGAGACTTCAAGTAATCAAACATTGGCCTCAATTTTTCTGCTTGTCATTCTCTAAGGGTACTTTTCCAGGACTTTGAGTAGCTTTATTGTACTTTCTATGGCACAGTAAGTAAAAGTTTATGGCTTAAAATGAAACCATTAAGGAGAAGAGATTTTTTCGTTTGTAATGTTATGAACAATGTCAGTGCATGAACTGCAAATATGTCCTAGATATAGTAAAAAATTGAATGGAATCTTTTGTACGTTAGTTCATTTTGCTTCATGAGCTAAACATGAAACTTGGACTCCATTTGCTTGCCTTGTGATGAATTCTAAATTGAACTCATTTAAAGGCCTCACAAAATTCCGTAGATACATTCATGTTGTATTTGAAATTTCTTTGACAATGTAAAAATTAATTTTTCTTTGTGTCAATAACAATTTAATGGATATGTGGTAGAATGCTCTGGAACCACATATGAGCCGGGAAACACTGGAATACCATTGGGGGAAGCACCACAGAGGTTATGTGGAGAACCTAAACAAGCAGATAATGGGAACAGAACTAGATGGAATGACTTTGGAAGACATAATAATTCTTTCATACAATAAGGGTGATCTCCTTCCAGCCTTCAACAATGCTGCACAGGTATGCAATGCTCAACTATGCTTCTTTTCAGGATTTTCATATTGTGTTGATCATATTACGAGTTTCTTGGGGAAGATTTCTTAACATGAGAACCGGCTAACTGAAATAGAACTCAATTCAAGGTATGAATTAATGGAGTCTTTGTGATTTGATTATTTGAATAAATATTTTTGGGAGAACTTCCTTAATTTTCATTGGAAGAACTATATTGTGCCCCAATTTTTTCATCAATCATGGTAATCTCTCGTATAACATTTAACTTTTTTCATCAATCATTGTCATATGCATTGCTTTTTTCACTATAGTTATAGTTCTCGGATTTTGAGATTGGCTGAGAATAACCATGATATCAAAATCCTTATTTTTCACAAAGGACTGACACTTCCAAATGATTTGAAGCAGTTTTGGTCTATCAGAGAGTGAATATTAAGAAAGATATTTCTTTCAATGAAGTAGATCCTGATATATAACAGTGCCTACTTACTGTATTGCTTCTTATTTGCTGTTGCACTGGTAACCTCTTATAGATCTGGAACCACGATTTCTTCTGGGAGTCCATGCAACCAGGTGGTGGAGGAAAGCCATCAGGAGAAGTTTTGGAACTGATTGACAGAGATTTTGGTTCTTTTGAAGGATTCGTTAAAGAATTCAAGTCAGCTGCATCCACACAGTTTGGTTCCGGTTGGGCTTGGCTTGCATGTGAGCATGCATCCATCCCCCCCCCCCCCCCCCCCCCCCCACAAAAAAAAAAAATACCATTTGATGCATTGCTGTTGTATAACTAGCTAAATTTGGCATGAGTTGACAAGATCTATTCTTTTGTTTTTTCTAGACAAAGCAAACAGACTTGATGTAGGAAATGCGGTGAATCCACGTCCGTCAGATGAGGATAAAAAGTTGGTAGTGGTGAAGAGTCCCAATGCTGTGAACCCCCTCATCTGGGATTACTCCGTGAGTATTTATGACTGACCATAGATTCATTTGTTTATATTTAATGTAAAGATAATTACAATGAATAAAAATAGTAGATTAAAATTAAGTATTGTGATTATAAATTATTTGTACATTTATCGTATTTTATTGGCCCCGACTCCTGACCATCTTGTGATATTATTGTTGATTTGTTGCAGCCGCTCCTTACTATAGATGTTTGGGAGGTAACTCAAAATAGTCACTGCGTAAACTTGATTCTGAATTTTTTTCTTTTCTAGAACAGTGATTATTAACTGATTACTAATTTCATTTTGAAATTTTATTTGTCATGACAGCATGCTTACTACCTTGACTTTCAGGTAAGGCCCAGTTGATGAAACACAAGTGACCATTTTCTTGCCATTTATGACGACGACAAGTTCAGTTTTACCGCCTTATGGACTGTCTTATACATAATCTAATAATAGCGTTATTGATGTCTTCTGTCACAGAACCAACGGGCCAATTATATATCAACCTTTATGGAGAAGCTTGTATCCTGGGAAGCAGTCAGTTCTAGGCTTGACAAGGCAAAGGCTAGAGCTACTGAGAGAGAAACAGAAGAAGAGAGGAGGGGAGAGGAAGCAGAGGATGAATCAGCTGGTGATGAAGCTGTGGAGATGTACTTGGAGAGTGAAGCAGATGATTCTGAAGTTGAATGACTCGAGTTTGTTTTGTATAGGTGGTTCACCTGTTGTAGGCATTGACGATTAATGGAAAATGTTATATTTTGGTGTTTGAACAGTTTCATATTTACATCAGAAGTCATGTGGGAACTGGATATATAAGAGACCAAACAGGTCTCTGACTTTGGAAATGACAGAGGAGATACTGTGGACTACAACCCTTGCTTTGCTGGTATATTAGAATGAGTTGTTCTGTATGTTTTGAGCAGCACTTCATCACAACAGATTCAGCAACCAGGATTTGACACATTCTAGGAAATGGAAACCATTGTAAAATTTTCTTAAAAAAGCAAATGAATGGCAATCACATAATGAACTCTCAATGCTCCAATACCATCATTTTCTGTGATGCCTCCATAATGATAATGGCTCTGTACTGCACAACGGATATACGCTCATTGCCTTGATAATCACAGCCTCACAATAAGAAACCAACATATATGTGTATGCATTCATCAGGATCATAACCATTGGTATTAGAAAGGCTGCAAATCAAATTTAACATGTAACACACACCTGCAATCGCCTGCAATGTCTTCATGATTACAACATTCTGTTGTTCTGTATGACTTTCCAGCGTCTGAAGAAAATATTTTAGATCAACTCGCATTGTAAACACGTTAATCACAAGGCAACCTCACAGTACTTTTTTCTTTCTGTTATTTTTTCAAAAAAATTTACCTCTCAATACTTCCAAACACTCGTCCAACGGCAAGTAGTATTTGTCACACAATCTTAAAGGCTTCTTGATAGGGTTAAGAGCTTAGAGACCAGCATTGTGATAACTCACATGAAAGTTAAGACTGTACAAAGATAACTCTAATAATTCGCACAAAAATTACTGCATTAACACTCAAACCCAAGCAGAGCCTACCACAATCTTTTTATGATATAAAATGCACATAGGCAAAACACAGAAAACTTCAACAGAATAAGACTTAATAAAGGGAAAACAAATTATCCAAAAGGATAAATGTTCAATACACAGGAACTGGTACTCTCCAAACACTAAATGGATCCAACTGCCACAAAATACTTCTGGCACAAAAATTACTACCAAGATGAAATCAGAAACAACAAAGAGATGTACTCTGGAGGGAGGAACTACGCCAAAATATTCAAAATTTTCACAAATGATGAAAGATGCCATATCAGAACTTGCGGCTAGTCAAAGCCATGTCCCGCTGCTCCCATGCAGGTATATTCTCCATTGCAATATCATTCTTGATCCATCGTTGGATCCGTTTCACAATAAAGAAATACTGTCAAAAAAGCAAAGAAAAGAGGGTCAAAAGAGATTCCATGCCAATGCCACATAAAGCAAGAAGAGGATACACAAGAACCCTGCAAGTTCAGAAGCTTACTTGGAAAGCTAAAATAAAAGGAATCAGTAACTTCCCTCTTTCATTCGGGTTTGGCCCTTCAATCAACTTTTTGTCAACCAAGATACCCTTGTTTCCATTTGAAACAACATCGGTGATTGTTTTGACTAAATTGGGAATCCAAGCAGTCCCATTTGGAAGAATCTGAACCCAAATAAGAACAGATCATCTCAGTAACCTCATGATAAACAACTAAAAAGAAAATAACAAAAAATAACCATCACAAAATTGATGGCACTTCCTTTAAAATAAATAAATAAATTTGATGGGAGTACTAGATAACCAACCTTTTCATCACTTTCATTCTTATTACACCTCCCACTGTTCTCAACCAAAACTACAGGGATAGAAGAACCCTAGAAGAAGCAAGGAGATAAATGTCAAAATAACCAATATATCAAGTCCAAAAAGAACACAACCATCACAGAGAAGAATTAACTCAAGCAGAGTAAGGATGATAAAGTAGGCAACCAAAGGAAATTTGAGAGGTAAAGTGTTGGATGTGTTGGTGCAAGCATAAATTCTTGGTCATGACATGCTACCAGAAAGAACTGTGCTTCCAGAAGTTTACCTACCAAATCTGTGTGCTGATACCTTCTTATAGATGCATATATGCAAGTGTAGGTAAGTGTGAGTAGTCCTAATCAATAAAAACTTTTGGCATCGTCCACTCAACACTCAGAAATTGAACTTGCATAAACAAAGAATGGAGCAGATGTCGGTACTAGTTTAGGGCTGCCTCATATGTGATTGTGTATGGATGAGTATTTTGTGAATAATTCCTCTCCAATGGCTGTATGAAAAGTTATCATTGTCATCCTAGTTTGTGTTTGAGCTTCCCTACAACTTACTCCGCATCATACACAACTTTCACCACTACTCCTAGGCACTTTTCATAGATATAGTATACGCAAAAAAAATTGGAAATAAGGAATTAGAAATTACCCCTGTTCATTGCTGAACATCGATGGACCCAAAAAAAAAATGGAGCCTTCCCCAACAAGGAAGGGGTCTCAGATTGTGAAATTATGTTAAATAGACTCTTCGGAAGTAGGTAAAGTACCACTGCCAGACACACAATACTCGAACATGGGTGTGGGACGTGTCCGACATTTTTGGTTAGACAACCAAAAAAACATATCCAAAAGTTGAGTTCGTTATATTATTGCTTCAAAGCAAGTGAAATGCTTGTATTAAACAATGTTACATAAAACATTATTTTACTTTAGAAAATAAAATAAATATTTAGTAGTGTCTGTGTATCTTTTTATTTGGGGATTTGACCTGTCCAACATTACAAATATTTAGATGCCCGCACCCGACTCACGTACAAGAGTCCATGTAACATGATTGCTAAATGCAACAGTGCATCTCCCTCGACGCATATATCACGTATCACCTCTATATCTTAGGAGGGTATTGCCCCCCTTCATTCATGGAATTATCTTGTTTGGTTAATACAATTTCAATCTTACTTACCAAAGAATGCGTGTATATACAAAAATTTCCATGGATTGCAAACTAGCAAACCTGGGAACTTGCATGGTCACTATTCAATTTGTCTTTTCTTATGTTTCTTTAACTTTGTGGTTTTAATTTTATTTATGTTATTATTAAGTTTTAAGAGTCAATGGGAATTTAAACAGGAAAGTAACTAAAGAGTCATAGACTACACTTTATTAAAATACGCTGGTGACACTTGTCTTTTCATGGGCTAGGTCTCATTTTCTAACATACAGCAAACAGAGCCACCTAGAAAATGGCTGTTGACCCCCCAATTGTCATGTATCCCTTTGTAATTGTAACAGGCTGGGTTTTATTGATGCAATAAAAAATATACATCGAGACCCAACTTTCAGCATTGCGGGAGGTCACAGCACTTCTTTAAATATGTGATCCATCAAGATTTGAGGAATGCATGTGTGAGGGCCTTAAATTGTTGAAACCTAATCAATGTTGTTACATAGTGAAACTATAACTCTTATCATAAGCCATGGAGACCGCCCTTCATCCTTAGAAAAATTGATAAACCAAGAAAATGATTCGAAACTTCTTTTTCTAATGTATAAAGAATCTCTTACTAATCAAAAGACGAAGAAGAAAATATTTCAGTGTATAAAGAAATGAGCCAAGCATCCGATTTTATGAACAATTGTTCAACATTATTAGTTGCATTAGTTTCCCCCAGGGAGCTCTCCCAACCCCCTACCTCTTCATTTGTTACAAGCTCAACATTGTATACCAGGCTCCAAAAAGTTGAGAAGAAAGTACCTGGATATCTTGTTTCTTTATCCGAGCTCCTAGTCGAACAACTTTTAATACTGCCTCCGATCTTCTAGAAAAGAAATCATCATAATTCAATCCATCAGGCGGTGAGAGCTGAGCATGAGTGAGGACAACTATTCCTCTACGCCATATTTCTTTACCAAAACTATCAGTAATAGCTTTCACAACCTGCCTATCCAAGTTATCCACCCTATACACATCCAGGCGATCCACATATAGCAAAACATCTATGGTCTTGTTCAAAAGGAACCTGTTAAGACAGCCCCAACCAAAAAAATTAAAATCATTTACATGAACGAGATGGTAAAAGTATAAAGAGTTACAATATTCAAGGAAAAGCTTAATTTGTCTTCATATGAGGTGTGACACATGAAATTCTAAGCTTCAAAGTAACTTTCTATGGGATGAGTTCAAATATCACTTGGTAGATTGGTGAAGTCATTTTCACTCCTACAAGGGATGGAAGGTTAGGTAATTAGAACTTTCACCTTTTCAGTCATGCTTTTCACAGGAAGTGGTTGTCCAGCTATGGACTAGAGAGGAGTAATTTGTGAAGCAGTATGGCAGTGAGAGGGAGGACTAACATAACAAGGAGGTCCAGACCACTAATGGTGTGTAAAAAAGTGTCAAGGAGTGGGATGAATTCTCAAATCAGCAATGGGAAACGGGTTAGATTCTGGATCAATCATTGGTGGGTGAGGACCCTCATTTTGTACATTCCCAAATGTTTTCAGAGTTGCAGTTTATAGGCAGGCTATGGAGTCAGATTGCCTCCGATTCACAGGGAGTGGATTGTATGATATGTTCACATAAGCCACTGCAAGGAAATTGAGAAGATTGAGGTATTCTTGGAATTGGTATATGGATTATGGAAGTTGCAAAGAGAGAGAAGGATGCTTTGGCATAGTTGAGATCACGGGGGTACCTGTTATGTGGCATCTTTATATGATAGCTTAGGAGGAGACTGGTGTTGGGTATTTAGGTTACCTTGAAGGCAGTGTAGCACACAAGTGCTCTTCCTCAAGTGTTTTGTTGGAAATTTTTAAGAAGATTCACCATTTACAACCTTCAAAATAGATGCCAAATTATAGTTAACTGATGTTGCATGTCCAACGGAATGGAGTTGTGGGATCTTTTATGTGCTCTTTTTGGAGATCACTGCTGATGCCAACAGTGGCAGGAATGAGCTTACAAGTTGGAGAAGCTCTAGGGGGGAGAGTACTCCATTATGTCTTTGGTGCATTATCTGAGGTAAGAGGAATAGGAGATTGCTTGAAGTTATAGCAATGCCCGTCCTGTGTATAAAAAATATGCTATTGAGCTCTCTATTTCATGTATTACTAAAAGCTTTTTTTTTTTGTTAGATTTTTTATAGAATTTTCAGGTGAGACAAAGGTAATAGTTGCAAGGTTTCCAAGAGTACACATTGTGTTTACATGGATGCACCTCCTTCACTGGCTGATACCAAGAGTGGCAGGAATGAGCTTATGAGTTAGAGAAGCTCTAGTGAGGAGAGTACTCCATTATGTCTTTGGTGCATATATGAGGTAAGAAGAATAGGAGATTGCTTGAAGTTATAGCAATGTCTGTATTGTGTATAAAAAATATACTATTGAGCTCTCTATTTCATGTATTACTCATAATTGTTAAAGGCTCAAGGCACACAAAGGCACTAAGGCCTCCTAGAGCCTGAGGTGCAAGACGCAAAGCGAGGCACAGGCTTGACTGAAGCGAGGCGCAAGTAGAAAAAAATTCAAATTTGTAGCTAATAAAACAAAGCCAGCAGGAACAGTTGCTCAACAGCCTCAAACTACTATTTAGCTAAAAGTATGAAAACATCAAACCACAAAATGAGAATACATAGTATCCCAATTTTAGAATTTTTAGAGTTTTTTGTGATAATATGCTTTAGCAAATATTAGACGCATTAGAGAAACAAACTACAAAACATAAACAAATTAACAGCTCATAGAAAAATAAATAAAAATAAAAAAAAGAGAGTTAAAAACATAATGACCGTAAAAGGAAAAAAAAGGTGAATAGAGGATAAAAAAATAGGGCAATAAGGAGGGAAAACAAAATAAATAAAAAAACAAAAAACAAAGAAGAACAGAGAAGAAGCACAAGTTGTCGAAGCAGAGCTTAACGTTCAAAAAGCCCAAATTGCAGATTGTCGTCCGATTTCCAAAAAGCACTAAATCGACTGATTGTATCGATCTATCAATCGACTAATTGTATCGAATCTATCAATCAACCATTTTTATTTTTTTTTACCATTAGAGACTGTATTATATGGTTAGAGTCCACTGTAACACAAAAATACACCACATGCTAACAAGTAGGGGAAAATATTAGTGTTTTATATTAGGCGTGACTTGCGTCTAGCGCCTCAGATGCAAAGGCGCGTGCCTTAATGAAGGAGTCTAGTGTGGCCTTGGTCCAAGCGCAACTACTACGGCACCTTGAGGAGCCTTGAGCCTGAGGCATGCCTTTGACAACTATACTATTACTATTACTAGAAGCTTTTTTTATTTTTGTTAGATTTTTTTATAGAATTTTCAAGTGAGATGAAGGTAATAGTTGCAAGGTTTCCAAGCATACGCATCGTGTTTTCATGGATGAACCTCTTTGGCGCTCACAAAATCTCACTTCTCAAAAAAAAAAAAAGAATATTCAAGTGAAGAAAGGCACTACTAGAATATGTAACAAGATAACATATTTCACACATTGTAAAATTGATACTATTTGAGACAAACACAAACCTCTTTATGATCTCAAGCGCCTGGTCATTGACATATCCTCCTTCAACAAGCCCCGGAGTGTCAATGATGTTCAACGTAAATCCTGCCCTTGAGCGTGAAACCATCACAGGTCTTGGTCCTTCCGACTGCAATATCATAACATTTTTTATGTATAATATTTAAGACATACATCATCAATACATGAAAAAACATCTCAGAACCCACATAAGCTGAGTATGCGGTGACAACAACAAATACCTGGAAAGCACTGACAGCAACTGCTCTTTCCCCTATGATTGAGTTCACAGTCGAAGATTTTCCAACACCACCTTTCCCCATTACAAGGATGGTCAAGGTGTTCACATTCTACAAGTGCATAACAACAGCAATAAAATTGCAATATATAGTGACTGACATTTTGTTTGGTTGCTGAAAAAAACTTTAGCAGAACGAAAGACGTAATAAAAACTCCAAATCTAAAACAAGCTTGAGTTGAGTATTTCTGATTTTCTTCCTAACCCAAAAATTTTACTTGGTTCCCCTTTCTGTTCCATGTTCTCTCCGCAACCAAACAGTTTTCTACATAAATTGCAAGCTAATTCATTGAAGAATATAAATTATACCTCCTGCTTCAGTTTTCCCAACAATTCAAGCAGTTTGGTCTGGGTGGCAGCAGGGAATTGCTGAATACCAGTCCATTCTCGGATCAATGACGCCATAAATAGTTGTTACCCTATCAAATCATAGTCAAAACGAAAAAGAATCAATACAAACACATGTATACATACAAAGAAACAGATATATAATAAAAGTTTGCCGTATATAAAGTTCAACAGACGAACTAAAACTGAAAACGGACATGCATCATAACCAAAACCTCATTTGTTAGGGTTTTACCCTTCAATGGTGTCGGTTGAAAAAGTGTATATTGAACCCTAAAAGCAAAATTATGATAAACCCAAAACCCTAAAAACACTGCAAGTTTTGTACGAAGAAGTGAAATTGAAGGGGAAAATAGTGATTTAGAACAGAATGAGTTGTATAGAAAACCTTAGCGAACTGTGTCTTCGTTGCCCAACACAATCCAAAATAAGAGCGCAGATTACAAAATATTAAGAGGAGGGTTTTAAAGGTCCTATCTTTTCACTTCGTTAGCTACCGTGGTAGATGAGACGGCCTTGTCGTCTTCGATTTTGGAAGTGTCCCCACACCACCCCTTTTCCTCACTCTCTCTCGGTTAGGAGTTGGGGCGACTCGGCCATGTTTGGTTGGTCATTTTCATTTTATCGTTATCACCCTTGGTCTTTTCTTTTTATAATTTTCAGAAAATATTAAAATACTGAAAAAAAAAATTACAAATAAAATAAACGCTACTACAATGTCTTGTGTTCCAACACTTGGGACACCAAGGTACGAGTAGGGATGGCAATTTGTCCAGCCCCGTCGGGTACCCGCCCCGTTTAAAACCCGTTTACGGAACCTTTTAAGGAAACGGGGTGGGGATGAGGTTAGAGAAAATAACTCTCGTTTAAACGGGGCGGGGACGGGGGTAAGACCCTACCCCAACGGGTACCCGCCCCTTTTAAGTATATATATATTTATACTTATATATATAATATATAAATAAAATATTAATAATGTATAAAGAAAATATTAATATTGTATATATCATACAACTATACAAGTTTATTATATCAATAATGGATGACTCAATATTATCCATTGTGTTACAAGTACCTAAATGTGTGTTTTTAGTATATATATATATCAAAATATCAGATTTATTATTATAAAAAATTTTGCATTAAAAAAAAAAAAAGTATAAGCGGGGCGGGGCGGGGAAAGTTAAACGGTTATGGGAATGGGGAAGTCAAAACCCGCCCCGCCCCGTTTATACATGGTTGCGGGGCTGGGATGGGGCGGGGAAAGTTAAACAGTTTCGATTATGGGAAAGAAAAAACCCACCCCGTTGCCATCCCTAGGTACGAGGGAATGAAAAATGATAAAAGAGGAAAAATGTGTGATTAAATAAGAAAATGGATGGGAGAGAAAATGATGGGTGTAATAAGGGAGAAATAGGCATGAGAGAAGAAAAAAGTTAAGAGATAAGAAGAAAGAAGATATGAGTTTAAAAAATAATAATAATACTATAAAATAATTTAAGTTAACTTGTCCTTAGAAAAATTCGGTTGTAATAAGAGAGGAGTTAGAAATATGAGGAATAAGAAGAAAAAAAAAGATAAAAATTAATACAAGAAGGGAAAGTTTTATCAATTCCCACAATTATTGATTTGATATATATTCAATAATTAATATGACACATGTGTGTAATGGTAGAGAAGAAAAAAAAAGGAGATGAGATAAGAATAGAAATTAGAAGTTTTAATATAAAAGTGGAATGAAAACTTTTAGAATGAATTAAGGAAAAATTAGATTTTGGTGATCAAAATTATAAAAAAAAAATTGTTTTACAATAACCTTAAACTCAATAAAAGGTAAATAGTGACCAATCTTGAAAAATAATTGTCAATGAGTGACCATTTAACTTTAATGTCCAAAATACCCTCCCTTTTATCTAGAGATTCCCAATTTCTTCTCCGTATCCTCCAATCTCTCACCTCCCAAATATCAAAGCTTTAAAAGGGATAAAATGATTTTAGAAAATAAAGTATATATATAGAGAGAGAGTGTGTGTGTCTCTCTATATGGGCAAATTACATTGGGATCTCCTAAGGTTTGTCGATACGTCAACTTGACTCCCCCACGTTTGCAAATCTTCATTTTCACCCACTGTCAGTAGTTTTTGGTTGACTTTGGTCAATAAAATGATAAAATGACTAAACTACCCTACTTATACATTGTACTTATCCGAGATTTATTTACTCCACCTCCCAAACACCCTTCTATATTTGACCTCCTAAATTAAAGAGTTGGCCCCCTAAATTAAAGAGTAATTAGTATACAAAAGTAACTTAACACAAAATAATTACAAACACCACCACCACCACAACCCTACTTATACATTGTACTTATCCGAGATTTATTTACTCCACCTCTCAAACACCCCTCTATATTTGACCTCCTAAATTAAAGAGTTGACCCCCTAAATTAAAGAGTAACTAGTATACAAAAGTAACTTAACACAAAATAATTACAAACACCACCACCACCACAACCTGCGGCAACCACCAAAACACCACCGCCACCATAACCTGTAGGAGCAACAACCACCATTCCCACCACACAATCAAATTACTGTTCATATTCTTCTTCACAAAAATCTCAAATCACTAACTTATATCACCCCCAATCATACAAACTATGAATACATATTTCTTTGGAAATTAAAACTAAAAAACACAAAAATTACACACCCACACACACACACACACACACATATATATATATATATATATATATATATATATATTATGGAGCAACCTAGCTGAGAGGTTAATACCTATGGTACAATACATATCAGTGGATTTCTTCTTCTTCAGCACGTTTATCAGATCTCTGGATTTCGGTTTGGCCTCATCGAAGGGCTATCGTCACCGATACCCCTTATTCCTAAAGAGTCGTCGATGATGGAGAAGTCACCCATCTCCAAGATCTCTCATTTTGGGTTTGTAATTTCAAAACCCTAATTTAAGTTTGCGATTTTAAAACCATTCAAGATGTCTCATTTTCATCAGATCCCAAATCATCACCACTACAAAACCAAACAATCACCTATCATTTTGGAGAATCAAATTAGGGTTTTGAAATTGTTGTGGTTATGGGGATTTTACTTACACTGTCCCGTATTTGAAGCGACCGAAATTGGTGTTCCAACTCAATCGTTTCATTTCTTTTTCTTCCTCTGGATTTCGGTCTTGCCTCATCGAAAGGTTGTCGTCACCAATACCCCTTTATTCTTGAAGAGTCGCTAATGATGGAAAAGCCACCCATCTCCAAGATCTCTCATTTTGGGTTTGCAATTTCAAGACCCTAATTTAAGTTTGCAATTTCAAAACCAGTTAAGATCTCTCATTTTCATCGTACCTCAAATCATCACCACTACAAAACCAAACAACCGCATATCATTTTGGATAATCAAATTAGGGTTTTCAAATTGCAAACTCAAATTAGGGCTCCAATAGGTGACTTTGTCAGTGGTGGCTATGGGAATTTTATTGGTCTCTATCGAGGTAGTCATCTAAAAAATCCAGCACCACCACCACCTTCATATATATATACATATATATATATTGATTGAGAGAATAATATTAATTAGACTCTATTGTAATTAATTAGAATATATAAGTGTACTTTGATTCATAATGAAAATTAATGGGCATGGGGGTCAAACTGATAAACTCTATTGGACTGAACTTAGAAAGATAGTTTGAGTATTTTTTGGCTACTGTTTGCATGATGTAAGCAATCTGACAGTTAACAATGACATGAGGGACTAAAGTGATGTATAATTTCAAACCTCAGGGTTGAAAATGAAGATACACAAACGTGGGGGGTCAGGTTGACGTATAGACAAACCTCAGGGGTCAAAATGTAATTTGCTCTATATATATTTAGACATATATATTCGTCTTACAATTAATGCATAGGCATATATGGATTTTTTTTTTCTTTGATAGGTTTTAGTGCTTCAAAGATGTGACAAGAGTTTGTCGCTTAAGATGAATTAACTATTTGAGACTTAATATAAGAAGAGGAAGATTGAGAGGAGAAGTTGATAATCAACCATCCTTGGGGCCAGTCACGAGGTAGTAGACAATAGGTTTATTGACCAAGTCTAATCATATCTTCCAATTTAATTGCATCCAAATTAGTTTTTTGTATTTTTTGTTAATGAGCTATTAATATACAAGAATAAATTTATATATATTTTTAGAATGTATATATATTCATATGTTGTATACAAATCATCAGATTCGTTGAAGAAGAGAGGATGGGGCCGGGATCTATAGAGAGAAGGAAAGGTGTTTTGGACATTAAGATTAAATGGTCACTCATTAGTAATTAATTTTTAAGTTTGGCTACTATGCACCTTTTATTGAGTTTAAGGTCACTAAAAAGCAATACTTTTTCAATTTTGGTCACTAAAATCTAATTTTCTCATGAATTAAATTATTTGGGCGCACTATTAATGGTTGGGGCCTAATAATATAAATAAATTAACTTTTCAAAAAATCTAATCATATATAAAATAAAAAATTAGGGGCGTTCTATTGTCGGGCCTAGGGGACCGCCTAACTCACCTAAGGCTTTAGCTAGGCACAGGTTATGAGTTATGACATAAAATGAATGTATTATTGTATAGATACAATGAGTCTTAGGGGTGGACTTGGGTGGGACAAAACCGAGCAACTCGAGTCCTGTCCGAAAATTTTACGGGCGCGACGCAAGGTACTTTAAACATGGGACTGTGACTAGATTTAAACTTTAAAGTCCGAATTTATTTTGGGCAAGATTCTAGTAAAGGTTTTACTAACCTAACCAACCCAAAATTCAAGAAAAGCGTATAATTATTATATTTTTAATGTTAAATATTGATTATGTAAAATAAAGTTATAATTAGATTAGTATAATGGGTATTCACATTTTTTTTAAGTGCTTTCATGTGGGATGTTTTAATTTTTATTACGGGAACTTTTGGATCATGTTATCCGTCTTGAAATGATATATCTTTTATTACAAGTCATAAATTGTTGTGATAATATCATATTACATATAGTTTTGTTGATTTTTGTCCCATGCTATGAATGATTTTATTTGATGTCAAGTGTATGTAGTTGTATATTTCAAATTTTTTTTTCTAATGTTTATTTGTTAGTGGGATATTAAAATTTGGGATGATCCAAAAATTTCGAAAAACTCGTGTGGTATGACGCTAGTTGAGATACGATGTCTTCCTTGGATCTTAGGACTTGAAGCGAGCTGAAGTATTAGAACCTTTGATTTGGCATGGGCCAACCCCTTCCTCCGCCCAACTCACCCAAGTCCCACCTCTAGTAAGTTTGGGTACTTGAGTGTAGGCATTTCACATGTTCTTATATTTGTTAATCAATTTTTAGCATTGCATATTATTGTCCCAATGTCTTTTCATATATATGGTGATATATCTGTTCTACAGCTGCATAAATTGAACCAGAAAAGCAGGTGTTACATCTTTGATCTTTGAGAATGCTACACCTTTCTTTGCATATGATCTTGTGATAAAATGGTAAGGAGGAGAAGGAGGAGGAGAAGGATGAGGAAAAGAAGAAGAAAATGGAACTTGTTAGAAATAAAGAAAGAGAATTGTATTGATAGAATTGATTTATGAATTATGAATAATACATAAAATCCTATTTATAGACACATAATCTTGAAGGCTAAGTAAACTTAGGAGACAAGAAATCCTAGTCCTAGATGGTTTAGGAGAAGGTGAAAAAAACCTATTAAGAAAATATATATAATCTATATTAGGAAATATATAATCTAATAGCCCCCCGCAAACTCAAGGTGAGTCATATATGAAATCAGCGACTTTGAGACATATGCTACGCATCATAAAAGTAATCTGGTGATGTTACCACCAGTGGCTGAGAAACATATACAAAGAAATTGCAAAAGAGCAAACTTGTTGGAGCGATGGTGACGAGTGTAGATTATTGGATGTTTGTCGTTGCTTTTCTACACTTCGTACAAAAAATAATAAAACCTGCAAAAACTTTACTAAATCTGTATAGCAGTAAGCAGGGTCGAACCACTCTCAAGTGAAAATCAGTAACAAGTCTAAACTTCAAAACCTAAATCTCTTGAGATGAAAAATGAATATTTAAAAAATAAAATTCTGATTTTTTATTTAATAATAAAAACTAATATTAAATGTCTTAGATCAAATGATGGGACAAATCTCAAGGAAAGAGAATTCACCACCATGGATCCACATAAATAAAGTTTTTTTTTTATATTCTTATCTAGTTTTTCCTCCAATAACCAATACACTTCACCAATCCAATTAGAACTTGAAAAGATGAAGGAAAATGTAAGGACCGGAATTATTTTGACCGGTTCCGGGCGATTTCGGACCGGATTGAAATTTTTCTTTTTTTGAATTAATTAAAATGATGTAAATTTTTCCATGCAAGTGGGAGATGTGTGTATATGTATATATATATATATAATACCTATATTTATATTCAATTATAAATTTATGGGGGGGGCTTTATGCAATTATGAAGAAACAGAGGTGCACATTCCTAATTTTGTGCATGTGGAGGGGCAAGAGTATGTGGTAATGTATATACATATGTGTATATATATAATAATATGCCCATGTGATAAATATATATATATATATATATGTATTATATACATGTGATTGTAAGTGGCTAAAGAAAGTATGTGGACCAAAATGAAGAGAAAAGAGAGACCACATGTGGTCAGCCGAAGGAGGAAGAAAAGAGAAGAAAAAGAAAAGAAAAGAAAAGAAAAGAAGAAAAGAAAAAGAAGAGAAGAAGGAGAATCGGGGAGAGAGAAGAGAGGGAGAAACCGAGAGAAAATCGGGAGAGAGAGAGAGAGAGACCGAGAGGGGATCGGCTCCGGCGGCCCAATCAGCGGCGGCGAGGGCCGTTTCTGGCAGAGGCATCGACGACGACGTGGTTGTCCACGGTGGAGCTGTCCGGTGCGCGTGGTAGCTCGGTTCGGCTGAGCCGTTCACGAAGAGGGTCTGTCCGGCAGTTGGTGCGCTCGTTCGGCAGGGGACTCATGGCCGGCGAGGCGCTGTTCGGCTGGGGTTCTCACGGCCGTGGTTGGTGGTTGGTGATCCCTCGATTTTTGGACGGATCTGATGGGGGTTCGACCGTGGTGTAGATGGGGCTGGGTTTGGTCTGATTTGGGGAGTGAGCTCGGCTGGGGTTTGGCTACGGCGGTTCTTACGAGGGGGCTGTTGTGGGTTTTGGGTTCACGGCTGGTGGTGGCCGTGACACGGCGGTGGCTTCGAACGGCGGTAGGAGGCTGTTTGGGGCTTGTGACAGAGGTGGTCCATGGGGGTTCGTAATGTTTGGTCTCGACTGAGGGGTTGCTGAGTTGTGGGTTCACTTCGGTTGGGTTTTTGGATGACTATTCTTGGTTGAGTTTGAGGGTGAGAATCATGGTGGTTCCGGCGACTCTAACAGTGGCAGTGGAAGTGTTTCTGGCAGTGGCTTCGGATGGCGGTTTGAGGCTGATTGGTTTAGACCGTTGGGTTTGTTTGAGCAGCCACATTTTTGGGCTGCAATACTGGAGATCTACAAATTTATGGGTTTGATGATTGGCTGGGTTTGTGATTGATTTCAGTTGATGATGGATTTATGCATGGCCAGGGGAGGGGATTCTCGGTTGTGAGGATGGTGGTGCTGGTGGTTTGTTAGGTTGGGGCGGCTCATGGAGAGGCAGGTTGGTCATGGTTTGGTAGGCTTGGTTGTGGGTTCACGGCGAGGCCAAGGTGGTGGCAAGGTGGCTATGATGGCAGCTTGTTTGAAGGGTCTTTCATGGTGATTGGTGATAGTTTGATGGTGGTCTTTGTTGAGGCTGAATTGTACATGGGCTAGAAATGGGCTGCTAACTTGGATCATAATTGGATTGGATTTAAATTAGAAATGGGCTGATCTTAGTTGGGCCGATGACTGAATTGGTTTGACTCAGTTTTCAAATTTAATTGGACTAACCTTGTGTTTGGTTGAGGCTTAGTCTAATAAATTGGATTGGATTAGATTTGAATTAATGGCGGGCAGAACTTGGTATTGGAACTGGGCTTGGGGATTAGACCTCAGAATTGATTGGGTTTGTTTGATTTGGATCCATCAAATGGACTGGTTTGCTTGGCGAAAAGTATAGTGGCAGTAAATTGGCGGATACACATCGGGACGAAATTAGAGATTTTTGGAGTTCTCACTCCAAATTGAGGTAGGGGTGTGCGTTGTGTTTTTCATTCCAAGTTTAATTTCATGTTAATGACATAAAGTATATATTTTTATGCTATTTGTGATTAAATGAACTTTGGAATATAATCTTTGTTTTAAATTGATGCATGATTCAAATTGCATGAATTGTTGTTTGTACCTTATGTGACATGTAGCGCATATATGAACCTTATGGTTGAAAATTGTGTTATATATATGATGAGATTGTCTTTTAAATTGGAAATGGTCGATTGATGTCATTGAATGCATGAATTGCTTAATTGTCCAAATTGATCATATATTGCATCTATGGAATCTTTGGTGAATTTATTGAAAAGCTTGAGTTTGGGAATTGAAAGTATGCTTGTGGCATTGTGAATGGTTGAATAACATGCTAGAATGGATATAGGGCATGTATTGAGTGCAATGCATCCAATGTGCGAATGTATGTGCATGAATGTGAAGTGTTTTGTGTTTGTAATGAATACTCGGGAATGACTCATAGAAAATAGAAGAGGAAAACATCCTCTTTAGGGTTGAAAGTCCTCTACCTTGCGCAAGTGGGTGGTGACCGGACAGGTTAGTAGCCCAAAATAACCAAGGGTTTTAAGATATGGGACTATGGTACATATCATGTGTGTGGCGTGCGTGTGAGCTCAAGTCCGAGTATAATGTAATTTTTGTGTTGAATCATGTGACGTGATGTGACTTATGTGAAGTAAGTGAATTTGTTGATAAATTCGTGTGTATCATATGTTATAGATATGATGGATTGTGAAATGAAGTATGTTGTAAAATTATATGGTTGTCCAGTTACATTTGATGCATATGCCACGATTTGAAAGAAATGAGTAGAAATGTGAGTTTTATGATGATTCCGTTAAACTTGTGCTTAAATCCCATTTTGATCATATGTTATAGATATGATGAGACTGCGCATTATTGCATGTGTAGATTGAAAATTTTGTGGTAGTCAAGCATCTTGATGTCTAAGCCATGTGAAGTGAAAGTTTCGATCTTTGGACTAGAATGCTAGGAAGCATGACACGTAGTTAAGCGGTACATGTTGATTGTGTTTATGCGTTGATATGAGATATGAATTTGAACGGATTGCACAACGTATCACCTTGAGCCCATTGAAAATTGCTCATCCCCCTACACTAACACTTTCAGGGCATGACAAGGAGATGGTTGGTGGTGTGAAATCGTCAGTTGGACTTAGAGTTAGAAGGAATTCTTTTTTTTTATCTTTTATGTTATGCGCGTCCGAGATGTGGACATGATGCGCTTAAACATGTATAAAAGGACTTCCATTTTGAGATGTTGTATATGGACATTGTGACTTTAATGTTGCTTTGTGGATTAGAATGATTATGTATGTTGTAGAAATGCTGGGGGGGACACGTGCCCAGAAGTGTCCATTTTTATTGTTAGATATAAATGTTGGGGGGACACGAGCCCAGAAGTGTCCATTTGAATTGAAAGCAGGTATAACACGCCAGGACCTGATTATTTAGAATGGGTCATGTCCAATTTTCGTAAAAATAATAGAAAATTGAGATTGTATGATCAGGTGGTGGTTATAGCGTGAGGGTGATCTCACGGGGTTCACACCTCGGTTTCCGGGCCTCGGGAATCGGGGCGTGACAGAAAATATGGAATAAAAAAGAATCACTTGATTATATATATGAGAGAGACATTTCTTTACTTAATCTGATGCACATTGGCTAGGTAAACAGAGGTAGGCATTCTTCGAATTACCATTATTTGGCAAACACGAAAAATCATTCCTCTAATTTTAGAAAATAAAATCCAGAATAGAAGAGTAGAAGAATGCTCTTGGGAGGAAAAAGTAGACAAGAAAATAAAACAACTTACCTATACTTCAGCCATGGTGGCTTCATCACTCCCTTGAGAAGGATGTTTACAAAAAAAAAGAAAATGAATACGAAAAAAATATATTTACAACTACACTTTATTTTTTTCTACAATTTCTAACTCCCTTCACCATCTCCTAAGACCCCCTATTTATAGAGTTAAAGAGGAATGGTTTAGGTGGGAAAAATTTAAAATACAAAATTCAAAATACAAAATTTGAAATTCAAAATACAAAATTTGAAATTCAAAATACAAAATACAAAATACAAAATTTTGAATTTAAATATCTAATATTTGATCTCCATATTTTTAATTTGAATTCTAGACTGCAGACGTGGCCGTGCAAAAAAAGTATTTTGCAAAGTTTTGAACTTGAGACCTCTTGTGAAGTAGATTGCACAAAATACTATCTCTCCTACAATTCTTCTAAGGTTTATCTCTGGCTATATATATCATTTTTAGGCCTTTTCTGTTGCTTTTCTTCTTATTTGGAAATCAACCCCTATAAAACACAAAATGCAAAGATAAGAATATTTAAATAAAGTAAAAGAGTAATTAAAGACTTATTTTGAGATATAAAATAACATGTTTTGTGCACTTATCAGATGGTAAGACCA
The DNA here is from genome assembly GCA_026545225.1 of Cornus controversa. Lineage (NCBI taxonomy): Eukaryota > Viridiplantae > Streptophyta > Magnoliopsida > Cornales > Cornaceae > Cornus > Cornus controversa. The sequence goes on along the minus strand of CM048852.1, from coordinate 45,796,984 downwards.
AAAGTTGCTCGCTGGAGTTAAAACTGATTTAAAAATTAAAAAAATGGCTCATAATCGAGTTCTAACAACATGTTCATGAGCTCAGTTCACAAACATGTTCACAGAACAAACAAGTCAAGTTCACAGTTATTTAAGAAAGAGAGATGATATCTAAAATGGTAGTGGTGTAATTTGAAAAAACATAATCGTTCTGTTATGAAGTTAAGGTTAAAAATGTCATTTACTTTAAAATAAAGAGTGCAAATGTAGAAATGATGAGTGGGAATATGGCTTCCCAAAAAGAATTGTTTACATTTAAGAAAACAAACTGTTAAAAAAGCAAATTATTCATAAATAAAGAATAGTTCAAAGTCTACGCAAATGTTACAAAAAAATTATTCATAAAATATGTTAAAAATAAAGAAAGAGAAATTGTATATAATTAAATTGTTATTGTGACCAATACATAAAAGCCTATTTATAAGTACATAATTTTGGAGACTAAGAAAACTTATGAGACAAAAAATCATAACCCTAGATGGTTTGATTTAGGAGAAGGTGTAAGAAACCTATGTGGTTTAAGAAAACATATATAATCTAACAATAGATATACTGTAACAGTCCCCTGCAAACTCAATGTGAGTGTTATATGAAGTTAACTTGAAAAAATGTGATGATGTTACCAACTGTGACTGCGAAGATAACTCTAGCTGTAAGTGGGTATAATATCTCTCATTTCTCTTTTTTTTTCAGTGTGACCAATTGATGAAAAACAAGTATTTATTATACGATGGAGGGATACAAACAATGTCAGTAGTAAATAAGTGCATAACATATTATGAAATTTATGATACAAAGACACATGTTGTCGTTGTCGTTGTTGTTTTCTTTCTGGTGATAAACCAAAGTAATCTGCATCAAAGCTTCCATTAACGCGTCCCATGCACTGAAATCACTATAACCATAAAGTAGCTCTCTAAACACATAACATTCGGTAGTAAACGATATCCACACAAGAGAGTAGTGAATGTCCTCCCACAAGTGTCGTAAAACAATAATTGCACATAGACTTATCAAAGACCTCACAGACTTTGCCAAGCACCCAATTCGGTGATCATCATGCTTACATTTTCGTCTGTTGGATAATTACCGTCCATGGCATCGGTTGAAGATCAACCAAGACAAAGCAAATTGGTTGTGGAAGCACAAACCAATGTAAATCTGAGGTCTTGAACAGTGAGAAACACACTGCCACAAAGGCAACGAATTGTATACTTTTTAGCAAATACCTTGTGCCAATGGTAATCAAGGAACACGAAAGTTGATATTAGGCCCCCCCCCCAAAAAAAAAAAAAAAGAACTAGCTAAGGCACGACCAGTCGAACGACAAAAAAAGAAAAGAAAAGTGGCTAAGGCATGGTCAACCGAACACCAGAGAAAAAAAAAAGGGCTAAGGCGTGAGCTAAACGCCAAAAAAATAAAAAATGGCTAAGGCATGACCAACCAAACATTAAGAAAAGAGGGAAAAAAAATGGTCAAGGCATGACCAGTCGAACGCCAAGAAAAGAGGAAAGCAGTGTAAAAAGTCGATCGTCCAATGATGATCAATAAAGAGGAAAGCGGTGTAAGGAGCCGATCGCCCAATGATGATCAATAAAAAATCAAAAGAGAAAAGCGGTGTAAGGAGCCAATCGCCCAATAATGATCAATATAAATCAAAAGAGGAAAGCGGTGTAAAGAGTCGATTGCCCAATGATGATCAATAAAGGAAAGCGGTGTAAGGAGTCAATCGCCCAATGATGATCAATATATATATATATATAAAAAAGCTAAGGCCTTAATAGTCGATTGCTTACAAAAAAAAAAAAATGGTTAGGGCATGTCCAACCAAACGCTAGAAAATAAAAAATAAAATAAAAAATAAAAAAAATGGCAAAGGTATGACCAGCCGAATGCCAAAAAGAAGAAAAATTGGCTAAGATGTGACCAGCCGAACGCCGAGAAAAAAGAAAAATGATTAAAGCATGACCAGTCGAATATCAAATATGAATAAACTGGCAAAGGCATAACCAGCCTAGCACCATAAAAAGTAAGAACAAGTCAAAAATGGTTGATAGCTAATAGGACAGTGGGCTGATCGCCAAACAAAATAAAGTAGCCTAAAGCTGGTTGCCAAACAAAAAGAAGAGGCCCGATTGAAGCTAGCTGAAATTTGATGAACTGTTCAGAAATTCAAAAGAAGAAAAGTTGGTTATTCTATTGTTGTAGAATAAAGTATGTGGAAAATGTTTACCTGACAAAATTCTAGATAAGTGAACTCTATTTGCTCGTAGCGGAAAGAGCAGCTTGAAGTTTCTCACCTAAAGATTGATAATGATACCTAGTCGGAGCATATCGAGGGTCCACCCATTCGGGAGCCAGTACGAGAGTAAATTCACGTTATTGCATCTTTTTTTTAGCAGTTCACCCCTCTGTGAGATAGGCAGAGCAAGCGGTGGTATAAGCCTTTTTTGTTTGCAGATCTTTCACTCTCGAGGAATTAATGAGATAAAAGTTAATTTCACTTTTCACTCTCGAGGAATAAGAGTATAGAGTATGACCGGATTCCAGTTAATATAACTTATCACTCTATAATGGATATGCTGTTTTGTTAAATGGACAAAATGGTACTAATTATTTATTATTAATTTTAAAAAACTGAAGAGGTACATTTTAATCGCTTTAGAGGTTGTATGACAAAATTGATAATGCAAGAGGTTTCATGAAATTAGGCTTTTGATTTTTCAGATAATATAGGAGGATTTCATTATCCGTTAAGTTCTTTCGTTGGTAGGACCTGGATACAGAAGTTTGCTTTGGCTGGATCTGACGTGAAACCTTCATGGTTGTAGTGTCAAATAGAAGGAAGATGGCCTCTTTAATCTTTATTGATCAAGAATTCCTAAGCAAATTATGTGGGACAAATGAAGCATAAAAAACTGAAATAGATTATACAAAGTCAAATCACTGATCATGCCACAATCAATCACCTTGTGGACCATGTCATTTGCACATGACATTAGGCTAAGCCGCTAAGGACACCACTCCAATCTTCACAGCAATGAACCTCCCTCTCCATGGCAATATCAGAGCTTCCACGCTCTAATAAAAGAATATATATATATATATATATATATATATATATATATATATATATATATAAAAACTCAAAGGTTTTGCAGTGGGTTCATGCAACATATAAACAAAAAGGTCAGCTGACTAGACATTATAAATTTGTTGTTCTTATCATAAATGTGTTTAAAGACAGAACAAAATCATCTTCACTGAAACATGCACAAGTACAGTGAATGCTCCCTGACCTCTGAAGTAAACATGCCTTGAGCCAAACTCTACTGATATAAGGCCATGGTAAGAATGTATATGCTACAACTCTCCATACTTCTAAGTTCTTCCTTGGCAATTAGCGAAGCGCTTTGTCTAATTCGGTTTGCTGCCCCTAAATGCTGAAAGAGAGAAGAATGACCTCGTTGCTGAAACACGAAAAATAGTTGAGAGCATTGGAATCCATAGAGAATAAGAAAAGCTTCACTAAAAAAGGAAACAAGTCACATTATTTATAAGACCAAAATAAGGAAGTGGAAACAGGAAAAGAAACTAAGGACTGGGAACAGGATAATCAATCTAACCTTTAGTTGTGGCGGCAGCAGCTGAGATGTGGCCCTCCTGCAACTTGTGAGAAGAACTCTGATCCACCGCAAATTTACCTATATTTGACTGAGCTGTACGCATTCCATGATTATTATCAGTATCAGGCTTAAGATAATGTCTCAAAACTGAAAGGACATAAAGTTTCTAGTAACATATGTGACAACTAGCTATATGCTGTTACAATATATACTGGAAAGAGAAAAAGAAATGGGAGGAAAATGAGAAAAAGTTGCTATGATATTATAGGTGCTTTTGTGATTTCTATAGTTGAAATTACTATCACCTTTTTATTAGCTACTAACTAACAATATGGCAAACTGTTCCAGGGAACTCTTAAGTTCAACAACTGTGGCCAGCAAGAAACTAAAGCAATGGAAGTAAATGTACCGGAAAATATTTCATGTGTAGTCGAATTTCTCTCATAACTTTCACTTAGTGAAGTCTTTTGTTGTCCATAGTTCTTCGAATGAAAGGTGGCCTTTCTGAATAGATTGTCAGCAGTTTTCTTATTAACAGCTTTAGATTCCTCAGCATCATCCTCTCCTTCAGAAAAGGCAGATGGGCTAGACAGACCAGTTAAATTTGCATCTGCCCTAGTCTTTCGAGCAAACTTCAACAGCCGCTTCAATCCTTTGGGTGCATCTTTTTGGTAGATGATGGCAGGAGGATTCTCGGCATTTCCCCACTCAGTAACATCGGGTTCACTGCTCTCCTCTAGCAGCATTTGCGATAGAGAGTGTCGAACGCGTGGACTTGACATTGTCACAGGAGGAACATTGGCTGGAGATGAATTTTGGCATGTGCTGTTGTCACATGGAATAGGCAGCTCCTGATGCTCTTCTATTTCAACCCATGCTGCTGGGGAAATGACTGATTCTTCTTCAGCCTCAGTTCTTAATGCAGACTCTACCCTCCCTTTAAAGCTGTCATCATCATTGGCAATAACTTGATCTGAGCTCTCTGTGTCATCACGCTTCTGTTGGAAATTTACTTGAGTTTCCAATTCTGAATCAGCATGAATTTCAAGTGCTTCAATGTCCCTATCGTGCTGCTGATTGACCAGAACAGTAGTGTCAGCAACTACCTCATGGTCCTGAGGTTGGATCAGATTTTCAGAACTTTTAAAAGATTCCTCCGGCTGAGAAGAAACTTTTGTCTTGGCAACAATGGCACCAACACCAGGACCAGTTCTTGAACCTTTGCGAAGAAAAGGTTTCGATTCCAGTGGTACCACACTGCTCTTCTTGGTTGCCTTGCTATAGAAACTAGGCTTTGCTGAAACCATGGAAGACTGATCTCCAGAAGTTGTATGAACTTTTGTTTTTGTTGGTTTCCCACTTTTTGTCACTGTTTGCTGCTTCTTCTCATTCACACCTTTTACACTCTTGTTCGCATCACTCTGGGTTGCTTTCACATTTTTAGGCCGCTGCTGGGGTTTCTCCACTTTAGGGCTTGACCGAGTAACTGATGACACTGGCTGGGGTTTCCGACGAGTAGGTGTAGTGCCAGCAGAAGAGGTCCCACCAGGAGTTTTAGCTGGTGATATCCCTGTGGCTCTTGGTGAAGGTGCCGATGGCCATGACTTCCTCGTAGCAGGCAAGGGTGATGCTTTAGATGAAGTTTTCTTCACAACAGCAGGTTTCGACGTTTCCTTTTTGGGATTTGCAGGTTGAGATAAATTCTTAAGTTGTTTTTGGGGCTTACCCAGAGAATGTTTTTTACTGACATCAGTTCTATTCGCAGAGGCCATTTCAGCTTTTCTTTCATCAAGAATTTGCTGCATCGCTTTAAGTTGTGCTTCTTTCTCTGCACGCTTTCCAGCTGCTTCTCCTTGAAGTTTCTCGTTCCTTTTTTCTTTGTAGTGATCATAGAATCCACCTCTATGCTCAGAGGGAATACTTTGTCTTCTGCCATTATCAGGCACTGTATTCCTATATTTTACAGGTTTACTTTCCATCATTTTCATCAGCATCTGGTTCAGCTCCGCTTCCTTCTGCCGATTCCATTCAGCTGAGGCAGTTAATTTTTCACTACTTTTCTCTGTTGGGGTTGCAAGATTATCTGATTGAATATCTATCGGATAAGATGCTCCTTTTTCAGATGTGTCTAATTTTACATCTACTTCAGAGCTCTCAACAAGATTGTAACCTCCATCAGACTCTGGTTTCACTTCTATTGAACTCCTCGGAATTTCTCCACTCTCTAAATTATTAGGTGTTATTGGTACAGAACTTTCAGAAACAATTTCCGGGCCGGATTGGACGGAACTTTCCCCCATACCTGAGCTCCATCTTCTTAGTACAGATTTATTAGCATTGATAGAGGTATCTAAAAGTGACCTTTTTTGAGTATCCACATTTTGACCTCTCTGTTTGCTTTCAAAGAGATTGATTGCATCTTGCACACTCATTCGACGTATGCTACTCTCTGATTTTTTAGGGGCTTGCTCGGACCCTTCCTCTTCACTACTGTTCGCAGCTGCATCTCCATGGGAGAACGTCCTTTCCCTAGCAGGAAAATAATTGAGGCTCTTAATGGTTAGTGCAGCCGCCCTACGTGACCCAGATCGCCCTATTTGGACCCTCCTCATTGGAGATGCTGACCTTCTAGGTGAAGCAGATCTAATAAGAGCACGACTTCTTTCCACGGATGGTTGATCATCCTCACTTGAGCAAGAAGATTCTTCACTTTCTGTAGAGCTCTGCCGCTCAACCTGGGCAACTTTTGCAGGGGAGACACCATATTTTACTTGTGTAACTGAGTGTGATGATTTATATATCTTACTATCCCTTTCTGTCTTGCGGATACTGTCATGACTTGAAGCATGTGTGAGATGGGGCTTCTCATCACTAGGGAAATCAACAATCTGGCTCTTTTGGCTCAGTTCTAGAAACTTGCACAAAGAGTTTCTGAAGTAGACATTAACAAATGAAAAATCTCGTTAGCTGTGCCCTAGTCTTAGGACATTTGGAAAATTAGTCTTGCATCTGAGGTACCTTAATTCTATAGCTCCAACATGTTGAGAGAATTTTTCTAATTCAGCGATATCCTCCAGAGAACACATTGCACCAGCAGCTTTAAAAGCGGCAGCTAATTCCCCCTGTAATGTTGTGATCCTCAAGTCCATTGCTCGTAGTAATTCATTCCTGGTGGTATTCACTCTATGGTTTAGTGGAAATGTTGAACATTAAAATTTGTTAATCGAAAACAAAAACATCAACACACGTACTTTGACGAATCTGATGATAACATCTCATCTTCAGCCTGTTGACAAACCATGAATCACATTAGTCACTAAATGCAAAAGATGCTGTATACAATGGAAAAAGTACGGCGAAAAGGGATTACTTTTAGCATAGGCGCCATGCCATTAGAGTTGCTATCATCTGTTATAAACGGAAAGCAACAACCATGAGCATTTTCTAAAAAACAAATGTATAAAATACAAATGGAAATAAAATTGAAAAAGGTCTATAAACGGAAAGCAACAACCATGAGCATTTTCTAAAAAACAAATGTATAAATACAAATGAAAATAAAATTGAAAAAGGGAAGGACCGTGATCACAATACAAATGAAGGAAAGAAGCAAAATTTGACTATCAGAGTGATTCTAACAAGTAGATGCAATGATCTCTCTTTTACAGCATATCCTTAAAATCAATAGAAGGTACAAAATTATGCAAAATGTTACCCAAGAAGTCCCTATTTCACAAAAGACAAGCCTTTTGAACCCCAGATTCCTGAAGCTAGGGGTCTAGTAGGTTAATTTGGCATCAAATAAAACCAAATGCCAAATCTAATTTTGATTCAAGATCAACCGAAAACCAAATGACCCAAACTCTAGAAAAATATATCCAAGGCAAACAGACCCGCCCATGTCACACGCACACACATTAAAGTGGCCATCATTAAAAGCCAACATAAACAAACCTATTATCATATAGTTCACTCAGGTTTTGGTTAGAACCAGATCAAGTTGCATTTGTATTTGTGGTAGAAAACAATAATGTGATTCCATATTTGGTGCTGTCGAGTCTATAAAGAGTAAAACTTTGTGGGACTAACCTGTTTCCCCACTTCCAAAATGGTTTTGATGATCCTGGAAGGAATACGTGTTACTGATGAGCTCAATACAAGTTTCAAAGATTAATTCTTAAAGAAGGATGAAGAAATTACACTTGTCAAACCAAAGGAAAATGAAGGTTTTAAAGCTATTACCTTCGTATATAAAGAAAGATGAAATCTTCTCGATTCCTCCAGTTGAGATATCTCATTTTCAATGGCATTGGTGATATTTAGCATGTCCGGTGAACCAACAATTTGCAGAAATCTGAGATGAAATTTAAAGATTGCAGAGAAAAAAAACTTAGAATCCAATACCTTGTCCATAACAGAAAGAAAGGAAAGGGATAAATCAGGAAATGTTTTAATGGCTTGAACCTTGTTAATGTGGACTTTGTGAACCATTTGGCACCATTAAGGTTTTCAGGTGGTTGAAGTCTGAAATTAGCATCGGATCCTTTTGAACACAAATCTCTTACTTTGGGCAAATGCTGCAATAGTTGTTCCAAAAGCCCAGATGCTAGTGTTTCTACTTTGTTGCCACTGCATACACATGCCTCATACCTATAACAAAGTAAAAGATGCCTTGTACCATTTCAAAGAGTACTAGTACGATAATTTGAAATGATAAGCAAATCTTAATAGCTTAGCCGATGAGAATGCTACAATAGAGAGAATCATAAAAATGGTGATTTTTATGGCAAATAATGTTATTGCCGTAGCTGCTGTTGTTGTTGCTACTACTACCATGATTATTACAATCATTATTATTAGTGTCACAGCAACACCAATTTCTATTATATTCCCGAATTAAAATGACTAATATGTGTAAATTTCTTCAAGTCAAATTTCCTTAAAATGCACAAGGGCTTGGAAACTTTTAGAAAATATTCAAAATCACAACCAGTGGTGTTTATTGTGCAATTAATTAAAGAATAATCTTATATTGGATATTCTAAAAAGGTCCACCCAGATTCGGAAGATTTTTCAAATAAACAGAGACAACTAGAATCACTTAAGATTTTTTTTTTTTTTTTTGAGAATTTAGCAATGTTATAACAACAAAAGAGGCGGAAAGCCTAAGTACACATATACAAGGGGCATTCCCCAGATGAAAACCCCAAATCCACCGAACAAAGAATCATTTAAGATCCTATTCCATCAGAATTAACCATTCTTTGATAATTCCAAGTCTAATCCATTTAGAGGTCTAATTTTAATGCCATCAATGATAATGATAATAATTTATCAATTGACTTCTTGATTGATTATGAAGGTAGATTTTCAGTATCACACTTTTCCCAGTTTAAATAGAAACAATTTCCAATTTAGGGTCAAAATTAGTCAAACTTTCATAAAGACTCAAAATCAGATTTGAATGCTGGAAATTGGGAAAGGAAAAACGTAGGAATTAAACCCTTGAGTTTACGCAATCAAATAACCTTATCGTAATAGTCTAAGGATGTAGGGTACCTGTTTTGGCTTGGAAAAATCTGAAAGTCAGCATAATCAAGTAGTGCATCGGCATCAATGCCTCCCTCCATTTCAACCAGCTTATCTCAAATTCAGAGGGATCTGAAGGAAGAAAAACATAACCTATGAATCTGAGAATTCGTCTAACAATGATTCAAATGTCACCCAATATATTTAATTAAGTTAAAAGTAACAACAAAAAAGCATACATACATATATATATAAAGACAAAGCAGGAGTTCCTTGATCTTACTTATCCTTACACAAGCCCAACTTCCTCTTCAATTGCATTTAAAGAGAATCCAATCTGATATACATTTAACTCTATCAGAATTTAACTACTTAACCAGAATTTAAACAGTAGACATGATATAGATATAAATAATACATGTGTGCAGCATGTCACATTCCCAGGGTTGGAGAAGCACAAGAGAACAATAAAAGAGGAAACACCAACAACAGGAAGTAATTTAATTATTTTTATTATTTCTGATAGTACCATTTACTTCAAATTTTGACTCAAATTTAACAAGATAACCTATTTTCAAAATGCTAAAACTACATTACTAATATATGATGAAAATGGAGTATTTCAGACCCATTGATGCACACAATATCAGAAAAAAAAATCACAAAAACTTCTATACACCTGCACACGCAAGTAAGCAAACTATACACTTCAATTGTGATACTATAAAGTTGAAAATAATAATAATAATAATAATTTATTTTAAATAAATAGATAGATTCGGGTTAAGTGTCGGCGGGTGGAAACAAAGTCAAGTCGAACCATTAAACGGTATACCTACCTTTCAATATCAGATCTAGTGAAAAAAATGCCAAATTTTTGCGAATATACAGCGATACCGTGAAGTCACCGACAGATATATTGAGTTCAAATCTCAAGCATTCCTCATGTACGAGTGGAATCTACACACACAATATATCTATAGGTATGCGTGTGTGTGAGAGAAAGAGAGAACTAGGAAATGCAACGTGTTTGATATATAAAAGAAGTACAGAGAAATCAAAAAATAGAATATAAAATATTTGAAAAAAAAGAAAAGCAATACAAAGAGAGAGAGAGAGCAATGGAAGTGTTTTACCTTGGAACATGAACAAGAGATCTCAAATGCGACCTGTGTGACATAAGTGTCTTCCACTTTCTTTTTCCTGTTTCGTTTTTTCTTTTCAAGAGAGAGAGAGAGAGAGAGTGAGTGTGGAGAGAGAGAGTGAGTGTGAGAGAGAAGGAAGGACGGATGGGAAGATAAAAGGGTAAAGCAACGCTAGGCCTCCAGCGCGTTGATTGCGTTACAAACTTACAATAAAAGACACAGAAATGTGATACGTATTACTTATTAATTCAAACTCGACGCTGAGGAGCGTCATTTCACGTGCTACTTCAAAAAAACATGTCATACATATTAGTATATTACTACTAGTATTAATTATTCCTTAATAAAAGAAAATTCTTTATGCTTTTTCTTTTTCATTTTTTGAACTTCTTTCGAGTAAGTCTCTGTTTATCCTATCACTGTGTTTAATTAACATACAACTCAAAATTTATCAAACTTTTATTCCTGCTCAAAACCTATCAAAGTTTTTCTTCTTATTGTGAATTTGTTCCTTTGTAAGGAATACGTTTACAACACATCCGGTCTAAATACGTCAAGTAAATCTAAACAACAAATCTAATAAATCGCGAGCTCACTCTAAAGACACCCTTATCATAACAATTTTCATTTGAAAAATGATAATCAAACTAATTCGATTATTTTATGTGAGTGGAGAATCTACTATGAAGATATCATCATTCACTCACATAAATTGAGTCGAACTAATTTGACTGTTTGTTAGAAGGGTCTTCTTTGTTCAACATTGGATCCCAATGGGCGGGTAGACAACACTACCCAATATCTTAGACTTTTGGGTCATTGCTAAGCGTTTGACCCGTTACATTTGATATCAGAGTTAAACTCAGTCCTTGGTCTGGTGTCATGCCAAGCGTCTGACTCAAAAAAGTTTGAGTGTGCCCACCCGGATAAGCAGGATGACCCAACCATAACGAGGGCTTTGCGAGTTCAAGTGAAAAAGAATGTTAGAGGGGTCTTATTTGTCCCACATCGAATTCGAATGGGCAGGTAAGCAACACTATCAAATAATTTAGACTTTCTGAATCATTGATAAGCACCCGATCCATTACACTGTCAGACTATGTATCACGACTTTTTTCATTTAGGGTCAGTTTGGTAGGAAAGAAAAAGAAAAGAAAGGTGATGGAGGGATATGGTTTTGTGTGTTTGGTATGAAATTTTTAATGAAAATGGAATGATTTGGAGGAATAAATTAAGGATGAATAGTAACTTTTGTTATCCTTTCAAAAATGGAAAGAAATGGAAGAAAAAATTACATTTTTAATGAAACTTTGTTAATATCAATTTTTCCCTTATTTTGATAAAAGTTAAAATTTGTTCTTTTAAATATAAAAAGGTATAATGGTAAAATTTTTAAATTGTTTCATTTCCTTTCTTTCCCCAAATATGTTAAACTATCTTTTCTTTTCTTTTTCTTTACTAATCAACCAAACACGGTAAAAGTTTAACACTATCTTTTCTTTTCTTTTCTCTCATTAGTAATTTTATCCTTTCTTTTATTTTCCATTCTACCATAGCCATAGAGGTATTTTCACGTGTGTGTGTCTCTCTCTCTCTCTCTAGAGACACATTTACACTCTCAAATTGGGTAATTCCCAAACAAAACAAAAAATAGCACTAACAACATAATTTCAGCATAATTGTTTCTCTTTGGGGTCGTTAGTTAAGGTATTATTCCAGAACAGACCCTCACACGTGTATTCACATAAATATAGCACTTGGCACATTTTACATTAATATGCTTAGAGGCTTGAGGAGGATAAGTGTCACGGCACTATTATTTAGTGTTCAATGTTTGTACAAAACATACTCGGGTTAGGAGAGAGGCCAATTTTTTTTTTCAAAACCCTATTTATGGTATCTATTTATTGTTAATAAGGCTAGATTTGTAATTTTGTATGGAAAACCCAAAGCTGCCCCTTCAAATTTTTAAAAATTCTCACTTATTTATGGTTATTAATGGTAGTCTGCAAAGGAAGTCCAATGAAACTTTTTATTTTATTCTTGCTTTTAAAAATTCAAATCTAATAAAAAAATATTAATATTCTTGTTGCAACATATTAATATTCTATTCATATATATATATATACATACATATAAATATATAATATGAAGAGAAAAAAAAAATGCTTACAACCTCATTTATCGACACATCTTAAAAATATAACTGAAAAGTGCACCGAAAGAAAAATTGTTATAAATATTTAATTTTAGATTATTAATTTGAGCCCCAAATGAATATTCCTAACTCCGCCCCTACTTTAACTCTTCTTATTTTACCACTACATTTCGACCCTTATCAAACTCTTCCCATTTCTTATTAGAATCGACATTCTAAAGAGCTTTGATCTTGTTTTGATGTGCATGGAAGAGAGACAATTGTTTGTGACTACTCTTTCTTCCCAATTCTTATTATATATATATATATATATATATATATATATATATATATATATTGATCCAACCCCTCCTATCCTGCTGTCTGCCTCATCAAAGTAAAGTCCATGGATATCTTATTGATAATTAAAGTGACTGATTGAAAGTCAAAGACATGACTAGAAGATTGTTCTAGTTTTTTTTTTGGAAGGGGGATTGTTCGAGTTCAAAGAGAGCAAGTCTTGGCTTACAAGGACAACACTACACTAGTGCCAGTGCCAGTGCCACGAGCAAAGATGGTTGGCAAATCGTGAAGCAACAGTTCAATCATACCATCATCAATAATCATCATCATCATGTGATACACAATTGTCACAGGCCAAGAAAGAATGTGAGTCCACCAAACACATTGATCAACCCAACCCCACAATTGTTTATATTTTTATTTATTTCTGTTGTTCACTCTCCCAATTGCATGTAGTGCAAGACATAAACACAACATATCAACACCACTTCAATCAAATCGAACTCTGCTAAAATGCCCACCTCAAACAAATAACACAACTTACAGACACTAGACTTGGAAGAATGGGCAATGTTATGCACATATATTATATGTATGTTTATGGCTCTAGTATAGAAAAGTTTGCAACTTCATATATACAGATAAATAAACCAGAAGCATTTTACAACTCTAATCACCACCCCCATCTTGCACAACACAAATTAAATTGTTAGTGATCTCAAAGGGCCTTCCAATCTGGAAAAATGAGATATTTTGAAACAAGTATGCATGTTTTGGAGTAACCGCAAGAACATGGGCACCAGTGACTCACAGAAGGGAGAAACGAAAGCACCTCCGATGGTGAGTGTTACTTTTTTTTGGCTGAAGATTAAATCCACATGGTCAATCATATAGTACGCGTATGCAATTGAATTGAAAAGGGACGACGAGCAAATAGTAAGTGTATGCAACTATCTATTTTTGCATACAAAAGAAATAAGCAATGGTCTATGTGGGATTGTATGAACATTCAAAGCATGGGATTGTATGAACAATCAAAGAATTGCAACATTTAAACGTTAAGTGCCTGCAGCTCATATTCTAGCTTGAAGTTAAAAAGCACATCTACATCAGGAAATATCATTCTAACTTGTAATGGTCCAGCCCAACAAGACAAAATAGCATATACTAATGGGGGGCCAAAAGAAAAAAAATACCACCCCGTTAAAAGGGAAGGGGAATAAAGCAAAAGAAACACACAATGATGAATGAGAAGAAACTAAAGAACAAATGAGCTAGTAGAAGAGCATTTAATGGTACAGTTCCAGGTAGATCTCGCAGTGGCCTGTGGAATGAATTCTACCATTTGGGAACAATCATAGAATTTGGAGGGAAATGAAGCGGGAAGATACAACCTTTCAGTTGGACCATACATGGACCAGGCCGTGCCTATTACCAGTATAGATCTCATTGCGTTCTTCATCATAGAAGAGAGCAGTGATGTCTTCCAGGGCTTCTGCAACAGTGCTCCTAATCCGGGAAGCCTGGATTTTCTTCTTCAAGTTGAAACTCCTGCCACCGTAACTGCCACTGCAACTGCATTTGTCCATAGGAAGGCTGTTGCTTGCTCTTATTTTCGCAAGGCATTTCCCAGTCAAGATATTGCTGATATTAATAGACCCTGCTGCATGACCAATGCAACAACTGTTAGAACAAAATATCACCTTACAGATTTATACAAGCGACCACACTCGCAAAATGAAAACTCCATTGTGTCATCTATCGAGAAAACTAAAACTAATTAAAAACAAAGAATAAGAAGAAAGCAAACAACAATATACATTCTAGGTCAAGGTAAAAAAAATCTCAAACTAAGATTATTCACGTCTGTCAACAGAATATCTGGCAACAATCATACTGTGTGCATGGGGAATGTAAGATGCAAATCCTCTCTCTAACACCCATTGACAACCAAACAATAAAGTCATTGCAACTCCAAAAGCCAATAATGCTCACAAAAGCAATCAGGAATTAGAACCCGATACTGCACACATGGTGAGTGTCACCGATAAGTGAATGACATGAACCAAACGTCATTAATTTTTAGGGCATATTCGCGTATTCCTTTTCTTTTTTTTTATGATGCTTCAGAAGTCAGAATTAACAGTTCAAGTGTTCAACCAAACTAGTAGATTATAAAACACATATGTTGTATAGTAAATGTATTAAATAAATATTCAAAATTTTCTCAAGTAATTTACCATTTCCTTCTGCCAAAGGATCATCGGGATCAGCTTTACAATAAGAAATGATAAGATCCTGATCACTTGTAATATATATGTTGTTTGTGTTGCAGTCAGGATGCCACAAAAGATGATCCTCAAATGAAGTTACAAGCTCCCCACGGAAGTTCCAAACAGCCACAGTTCGGTTCCTAAATGTCAGGAACAGCTGGTTCTCATACAGAAATATAAATGCCGATGGGGTCATAAATTCAGTTCTGCTAACTTCTGTTAGCTCAGAATTGCGGACCTACAAACAAATAATAGTCAGATTTTAGATGCAAATTAACATGAATATACTGCCAATAGTATATTAAAGATTCTTACATCAAGAATCTGGAGATTCTCATTTTCTTGCTTGACAAGAAGCTTTTCATTGAACTGTTCGATGAAATCCACCTTCTTATTCCGATGAAGGAGATGGTTGAAAGTTTTGAGAACAGTACCATCCTCTATCGAGAGAATCTTGAGAGGGACGTGGCCACTAGCTTTGGTAAAAATCAACAACATGATGCCTGGACTGTTTTTTTGGGAAAAATAAATGTAGCAAAAGTACCATTAATCCATATGAACGGATACCACCAATGCTTAACTGTAACTTCTAAAAGTCTAAAACAACAAAGAAGAAATACAGAATTCAGAAGCTGCAATTCAGATAAGAAGTACAAAGCATACACAAAAAAATGTCACATAACACAATTTGTCTAATTAATGCATCAACAGTTGCCAAGAATCCCCTGTTCAATACCCAACCATTTCAAAGATAGCGCATGGGTTCACAGTCGAAGTGTAGAACAATTTCACAATGGTATCTGTACTTGACCAAACTGGCGTGGCTGTAATGCACCTAGACTAATAACACCTAGCCAACTAAAAACTGTACACAGTTCAACTGCATTATATGGATCTTTTTTGCAATGTGTACTGGAACTAACGGAAATGTACTTTCACCCACATGAACCAACTTGTTCTTTCACCCAGACGAAGAGTCTTATATTAAGGGAATTGATTGCTTTGCTATTCAAGCAAGGAAATCAATAACCACATTGTTTCTACATCCATCAAGGCCTAGTTAGAAGTTAGAACTCCTCCCTAAGCATGCCACTAGACCTCACCCCAAATGCCCTTCCCCAAGTCCCAAGTACCACAATAAACCTAAAATAGTTTGAGGAGCAAGGCTGTCTCAGAGGTGCTTGTTTATAGCATGGCGCTGGTTGCCTGTGCAATAACCTAGGCTCCCACCATTTGCTCAAGCTACAAGTAAGATATAAACAATGCGATGGATAATTGTCATAAAACAACACACGTTCTTAACCAATTTACTATGTTTTGCAAAAACGGAATGATAGAGTAATAATTCAGTTCAGGAAAATGAAAAATAAATCTCACAATAGTAATAGCAAATTATTCGTGAACCTACATGAAAATGCATATAAGCATGCATATTTTTTAACTATACTACTCAAACGTGTGTGTGTGTGTGTGCATGTACTTGTGCAGGTATGTATGGTTACCTGATTTTGATCTCTTGAACATTTCTATCCGATATGGAGTATAACATCGTATAGTTTTTCAAGTCAAACACCTTGTATATGCTGTTAAAAGAACAAGTATATATCTCAATCAAGAAGTAGATTGTGGAAAATATGGTCATAAATTAGCAAATAAGAATACAAAATAGTTGCATATTTACCTATCTTGTGCAGAATAAGTGAGCACCTTCCCATTTACATCATCAAACTCCACAAATCCAGGCCATTTCAATGACTCAGACTCAAAAAGACTAAAACCTGCATCTGGTTTGCCCCTCCGTATGTACCTATGACCATTTAATCCCATGATCTTTCAGTGAGGGAAACAAAAGATAATTTTAGAAACTAGAAGCAAAAATGAAAGAAACAATTTGCATACTCAATCCTTGTGGTTCTGCATTTTAAAGAACTGAAACTGTCTGAAGCATAAACAGAAACAGTAATAAGTGAATCATTGTTCTTGTTGTAAAACAAGCTTCGTATAACTTCATCAGGACTAACATTCAGAAAGCATATCCTCTGGTTGGTCTCTGCATCCAACAATGAACATGTTATATGGTCTTTCTTTACAGTTTAAGAAATGTAGTCCAAGTATGACAGCATACCCTTAACATGAATAAAAAATATATATAGTGGCTCTACCTCGACTAAATGCTGCACAAACACCAGATTGCGCAAGAGCAAAGACAATATCACGAGCAGCTACTATCTCAATTATTTTTGACCTCTTTTTAAGAAATGGCAGTACCATGGCACAGTGTCCTTTTGGATCATGGGTATCATATTCCTCCTGATGCACATATACATGCAACATATCATCATAAAATAAGCAAAAGTTCATATATGCAGATACATTAAACCAAGAATGCTCACAAAACAAAAAAATGCGATGGCACTGCATTCCGGCCACAATACAGGAGGAAAATTAATTACATTATTCTTTGAAGTACAAACATTATTGCACCCAAGGACAAATTCAGGCTTGACGAACTCTGAAGTCAAAGATAATGCGTGAATATTGATGAAGACAAGTATAATTTCAGTCATGTGATTTCATGAAGTTTTCAGTACACTACTTTAAGGCTTGGTTGGATGCAATGCATCACCACATCTTCCCACTGTAATCCGGATTTTAATTGCTGCAGCATCACCAAATCTTGTCAGCAGATGCAAAGTGAATGGGAAACGATACAGGAAGAATACTACCCTTCAGAAACATTCCAAAATTCACACATTTTTCTCCTATTTAAATGCACTTATTCAGCTTCATAACAAAGTAATATAAAATAATTGATACCACTTTCTTCTTCATAGGAACTAGCATAGTGAAATAAAATAATTGACACCACTTCTCAGAAACTAGCACTCTCAACTGGTCTAGATCTCCAAATTGAGCGTGCCTAAAAGCACTGCACACCAAAGAATCATTCACATGAACCACTTCGACATTTGGAGTCTGGAGAACGACATATTATCTCCACATAATTTCTATGGAACTTATGAAAATTAAAAGCCTAAGACATTTCTTCCTATCCATATCACCAACCATGAAATCCTAAGACATTTCTTCCTATCCATATCACCAACCATGAAATGAATTAACTTTCAAAACATTCTTCAAGGAAAAACATCTCCCTCCACAAATATATATAAAGATTAAAGACTCCACAATAATGACCAAAACGGAAAGGAGCTCCAAACATTTCATCATCTTATACTGTAGACCAGCTGATGAATCAAAAACCATGAAGCAACTGTTCTGCATTGCCTAGCTGTCAGCCCTGCATATTACTACAAGAAAACAAAAGACTATTTCACCATTCTTGCCTGAAATTCTAAATGCTTCCGCACCGAAAAACCAAAGAACCACAGCTGACAAAAGAAGGCATATCTTCATGCCACATCCCACCAAAGATTTCCTTACCACCTCTCCCACCACATCTAACTCCAACAAATACAAATGAACTATCAAAATACATTTCCATAATGTGCAAGCATGAGTCAAATACCTCTTTGTACATGCTCCTGCCAAAATGGGATAAACTGTATTTTGCAGCTATTAACTCCCCCAAAGAGAACTGATCCGTGCATCAAACCTTAAGTATTTTTCCTGATAAGATTTGACTATCAATTGCCAAAGCTTTGCCCAAAACTCTCCTCCTCAACGTGAGAACACAGCCTTGACTCCACTACATTTGGTTATTCACAACACAAGTATCATGGTCCATACATGAAGTTTCAACTCTTAAGTAGCATAGACACGGACACGATCTAACATGGATACACCTACACGTCAAATCCCTACAAAAGTAGTTATAGACACCACTAGTAAAGTTCGTTCCAACTCAAAAACTGCTCCAACAAAAGTTTACTGCAGCCTCCTCTAGCAACTGTTGATAGTGAAAACTGGAACAAAGTCCAGCAACAATATATGAAAAATCTAATCTCAAATTACAAATATAGGTAAGACCTTTACCCAAATCAAGTGGAAAAAAAAGTAAGAATAATACAAATATATGTGTACACATCCTATATATGGAGTGACAACCCAGGCATATACGTGCGTCCTATATATGACATATAGATCTATGTTTAATGTGTGATAGAAACATAGGACCACTGTTAAGAATGATGAAAATAATAAAATGATGCAATACCCTTTAGTGTATGCACATTTCAAAAGCAAAGAATGGTTGAGTATCAATCTTGAGCTTCACATACCAATGGGTCATTAGCCCAATGGTATAACCTCTTCTCCCTCAAAGGAGAGGTGAGGAGGTAGAGCCCCGTCGTGGGCAATTTGTGAAATGTGTGTACTTGCCTAACAAAAAAAATACTTGAGACACATCAAAATCTTAATGCTTTAAAATGGAAAGTCAATAACTTGATAAATCGGACAGAACACTTCTGTTAGAGCGATCCTATTCCTAAGTACATACTTTATATAGGTATGGTTACATATACATTTCTAGAGATACCACACCTACAAATATATCAAATCAATTGAAGAACTTTAGCAATATACAAATCTGTATTTTGGTGGCTGGACACGACCCGAAAACGACAATTAAGCATCAAAACCCTAACTTTTAACAAAAACATACCTCAAATTATTAATCTTAAAATCCATTTTTTATGTTCCGTACTTTTCAATAGCTGGTAGGCATCAGCAATAATGGCACCGAAACAAAATGAAACCCAAAAATCGAACCCACGAACCTGCAATCTAATGTTCCTGAACCTTTCTTGGGCATCGCTCATACTGAAAGCACGGTCACGCTTCGAACAAATCTCTCTTCTCTGGAGCTTCTTAACGCTGTTGACGAACCCATCAACGCCGCCGAGAGGCCGTTTATTGGCCACGACTCGGCGGCCACAGCACGGCCGAGGACTGGCGCTTATTCGCCTTCCGTCCATCTCACAACCACTTATATTAGCACTACGAAGTTAGATTCCACTATATATATATGGCAAATATTGCATATAATTGTATATATCAGCATCAAATTAAGAAAGTATTACACGAAAGCCTATCATCTCTGCTGTTCAGACACACGATCTTGAGCTACGGTTCCTCACTTCATAAACCCCAAATCTCAAAAACCCCCAAAAAAATTAGGGCTTTCTTGCCCAGATTGCTCGCGGTGTCGACTGATTGTTCGAACACCGACAGGGAGAGAAACTTGAATCTCCTTCTCTCTCTCACTGTATGCATATATTGACATATATATATATATATATATATATATGTGTGTGTGTGTGTGTATCTCTCTACAGGGCAGGAGTAAAACTGTGCCCAGGGAGAGAGAATTATATGTGGGATTTTAAAGAGTTTGGCGTCCGACCTTAGATCATGATCGACAATTTTGACAGTGTTTAAACATGTTGAGGGAGGCGGGGTAATTTGTGGAAAGGCTTAATGGTATGTTTGGTAGAGAGGAAATTTAACGAAGGAAAGAAGAAAGGAAAAAGGAGGCCTAACATGCTATGTTCGCTTACGTTTTTATACTTTTCATTTTTGTTTTTTCAGTTGCGAACGGATATAGCGATATATCTACTAAACCTCTCCTTCCTTTTTATTTTTTTTTGTGGAAACAAATACCAGAGGGAAAAGACTGGGGGAAAATTAGATTTAGGTCACCAAAATTAAAGATAATTGTTTTATAGTGATTATAAAGTTATAAAAAACACGAATAGTTTTCAATTCTAAAATTATATTACTCTTTACTAATAATTTTAAACTCAATTACAAAAATACATTTCCCTCGTCTCTCTCTCCCCAACCTCATATATACACACCCTTGCATATAGAAAGTGTTTGATTTGGTAAGGCGGAAGAATTTCGAAATCCAAAAAGAGCGTTTAAAGAAAACTGGGGGTACCAGCTTCCTGATTTAGCTTCTGCTTCTCTTTTTCTTCTACGTAAAAGCCGAAACAAAAGTTCTGTCAAACAAGGTCATATTGTGTATATCAAATACTAATAATATAAATATGGTGAATCTAAATTCTATATACAACTCCAAATTATTCATTTTTTTAACTTTCTCTAATATGATATTTATCCATTAATAACTCTCTCTTGTTCAATTGAACATTTAAATATGATGAACGTATAGTGAGAATTTCTGCAATTTTGAACTATAAGCCTCAACTGTGTACAAGTAAAATCCTAACTTTATATATATCAGAAATAATTTCTTGCTCACTAGTGAACAAAAAATTCTTCCACACCATGTATGGTAACTATTACATATGATTGCAATAATTTTTTAAAGTTACTTTTTTTACACTTAAATTATATCCAACGGTTACTATGTTTGGTGTGTAAAAATTTTTTTACTCACCGATGAGCAAGAGATCATTATATATATATATATTAGGCCAGATGCATAATAGAACGTGAGAAGTACTAAATTTGATATGTTTAATAAATTAATCATTTTTATTAACTACATAAAATATTTTGACAAAACTATCCTCAAATGGCCACTAAAGAATAATTTAGATTTAAAATTGGTGACTATTCTTTTTTTTATATCTTTAGGGTCACTTTAAAGCAATTATTTTTTCATTTTGGTTACTAAAATAAAAAATTTTAAAAAACTTGTGTCATATCATAATGGATTTTAGTTTCCTTTAAATGACTTAAAATTAGGAGTATATGTATTTTAGTTTGTTGTCGTTGATGAAGCACAAGTACTTCTTTAGAGTCATTATGACCATAACGAATAGGTATCTGAAATGGATACACACCGAATACATTTTTGATATGACTAGAGTCTGATACGACTAGTATACAATATAGCATATCCGAAATGGATACACACCGAATACATTTTTGATATGACTAGAGTCTGATACGACTAGTATACAATATAGTATTTCTGGAATATAACAATATTTTTGGGATTCAACTGGACAAAATTATAAATATTTTTATAAAAAATGATGGTCTAATTGTAATAATAAAAAAGTTTATTATTTAAAAGAAAATTAAACAAAAATGACTTATAAACCTAAATTGACTGTGAGAGAGTAATAGAGAGAAAAATGAGAGGATGAAGAAGGGATATCCGATATTTAATAAGAATTTGGGTCATTCATCTTTTAGAATTAAGATTTTTCTTTTTGTGTATCATGTAATTGCTTTTTTTATTTATAAACACGTTTATGATTACATTTACATTCATAATGTAATGGAAAACTAATCAAAATTTATTATTTTTTGACATATCCTAACTGTGTCCTTATCCTATTATTATTTTTTAAATTTATCGTATTGTTGTATTCGTATCGTGTCGTATCCATATCTTGTGTCCATGTCCGTGATTCCTATAATACAGTTTAAAGTATAAATTAAGGGAGCTGATATTGGCACTCCACCAATATCCTCTAGCACTCCACTCCTATATTTTTGTAAAGTAAAATTACAAAAATAGTCATATGTTATACCATTTTAGATTCTTATATTTTTAGTACCCTAATTGCCCTTCTAATTCAAGACTCAATTTTAATTTTATTTTATTTTCCTTAAAAAAAAAATTTCAACTTTTTTACTTTAGGTTTACAATATAACAATCCATTTATTACCACCCAAATACTATAATTTAGACATTTTTCAATTGAAACTTGTTGTTCGTGTCCTTATCCTATATAACTCAAAGAATCCAAAATTTGAAATATTTTATTTTTACTCACCAAACATGTAATTTATTTTCCATGTGTGTTATTTATAAAATAACATAAATTAAAATTTTGAAATATACCATCAATTTGTGAACAAACAAAATAGAAAGGAAGGAAGAGAAAATAAAAAGCAAACGAAGAAAAATATCATATTAATTTTTTTATTTTTATCTTTTGAAATTTTGGTGCAAAGACTCCTTAGTTAAATTAAGACAACTACAATTGAAAAAATATTTTATAGAGTCATGCTTTTCTCTTTTCATCTTTTAATTTCTAAAAGTTCTCTATTAAAATAAAAAATATTTCCTTAGTTTTCTTAAAGAACTATATATCATAATTTTTATTCAAGTAAAATTAAACTTTCTTTTGATTTTAAATATAATTAATTTTTTTTCAAATAGGTTTTATTCATTGATATAATGTTTGTTTCCAACTCAAATACATTTTTAATATTTCTCTAGGTAATCTATTATTAACAACTTCTTCTCAATTTATCTAATCATGTAATTTTTATTATCCGAATCAAATACATTTGATTGATACTCTCTAAATCACTATATTGAATCCTAAACTTTTTTGCTTCTAAAATAAATATTGATAAATTGATTCAACATGAAAAAATAATATTTTTAAAATCAACGAAGAAATATTTTCACATAAAAAAAGAATGTGAGAGAGAAGTTGTAATTTAGAGTTAAGAATTATAACATTATCAAATAAGGGCAATTAGGGTATTAAAAATATAAGAATTAATATTGTATAATAGAGGGATACCTTTGTAATTGTACTTTACAAAAAGGTAGAAGTGGAGTGCCAGAGGATATTGGTGGAGTGCCAATATCAGCTCCCTAAATTAAAACCAAACTAATATCAATGAAAAATTGGAATTTTATCAAATCGAACCAATGGAAGCGCATGAACTAAACCAATTCGAACAGTTGAAGAAAGGCTTGAATTGGTTCGATTTTACAGATTAAGCTCACCTAAAAACCTAGTCTAATATTAACTATCTTTAGCTTAAGTTAGACTTTATTTAATTCAATTTGTGACTTTGATAAATAAAAATAATAATCTATATACCCACCCAAGCGTGCATGCAATTTTAGATTTCAAAATTTTTTTTTACCTCTAAATTGTGAATCGAATCAACCCTAACTATTCACATTTTCTTAAACCAAACCAAACAATTGAGTCACAAAATCTGACCAACTTGCAAGGTTTGGATTAGTTAGAATTGAATTGGCAGTTTAAACAGTTCCAAATGCATCCATAATTTAAATAGGAAAAGGATCATTTCTTGTGCACTCCTCTGCATTTTAAATCGAGGATGCAACACCTTACAACCATACAACGTAAAACCAATGCAATTATATTAATTCAAGTATGCAATCGAGGATGCAACACATTACAACCATACAACGTAAAATCAATGCAATGATATTAATTCAAGTATGCAACGAGATTCAACAATGGAACAATTTTATTTTGTGAATGCAACATCTTTTACATTGGTGTTGCATATTCGATGTAAATGCAAAATAAAATACAAGATATAATTTTATACAAAAATAAAAATTCGGATTCATTTAAATAGATAGTAATAATGTCCAATCAGGATCAACCAAGTGAAAAATCAACAAGAATAACTCGTGTTGTATGAATTTCTGTCATGAAAGTTTATTTCTTTAACATTAAACGATTCTAGGATATTGGTTACATCAATGTTTTTATTCTCAATATTTCATTTAAAAGGAAAACGAGATATCAGTTTGTCTAAGCCTCCCCTAATAGTTAAGGCCCTGCTTGAAAGAAAGTTTCACAAGGGCTTTTCTGGCTTAATGGATTCTAACTCACAATGGTGTTTTCTTAACATTTTCAAAATCCATACTATATTTGATCTTAACACGATTTTTTTTGTTTTGAATTATATTTTTACATATTGGTTGCAATTCGCAAACGAAGTAGAGATTCGGTATATCTGACATACTAGTGAGACTCATTAATGCATATGCAAATTTTTACATACAAGTATTCACACAAGGAGAAGGTAATGATTGCTCGGTGCACGGTGTGTTAAGCGTAACCAATACCTTCTCTTTTTTTTCGCACGTGTAACGCATAGAGGACCAGAATGTGTTGGGTGCACCGTGCGTCAAGTGCACTGAATATCTATACTTACAGAAAAGCTCACAGTCATAGAACTCTCATGACTAAAATTTAGTTCTAATCTCATAATATTTTGTCCACCGCACGTGTAGCGTACGGAAGATTAAGATGTGTTCAGTACACGGTGTGCTGGACGCACTGAACTCTCATGACTAAGATTTGGTTTTAGTCTCAAAATATTTTGTCCACCGTGTGTGTAATGCACAAAAAATTAGAATGTGTTCAGTACATAGTATTCCAGACGCACTGAATATCTATAATTAAAGAAGATCTTACTCTGACTGAAATGTCATATTCGCTTTGTTCCGGAATCTTTTGTTTTATATATTCTTACTGGGAAAAAAAAAAAAACAAGATTGGGACCTTTATTTAATTGACTTTGGGAATGGGGTCCAGTGCTGGAGATAGGATAACCATTACTGGAAAAAAATGGTAGATAAGTATGGGAGAAAATTGGAGGAGTGTGATGTCATCTCAAGGATTTGTTTTTGAATTCTCTTATTTAAAAAAATAAGGAGATATTTTTCAAACTTAAACTATTCACAAACTATCTCCAATTAAAGGCTTGTTTTGCCATGTTCCTGCATTTGAGTATGTTGGCCTAAACTTTTCAATCTTGCCCTACATCACGCTGCTGTTTGTTTAAAAAAATACTACTGAATTGGCATTAGATGAGATGAGTTTCACTCTAAAACTTAGACATGTAAATAGTCAATAATCGTAGTATGATAAGTGTAAAATAGTCGGCAAAATATCTATTTGTTTTAATCAATTGTAAATTTTTTAAGATATTATCTTAGCTTATCTCACTTGTTGTAGTTTCTCTTTCCATGTGCACATGCATCATCATTATCATCCTTGCCTTAATCTTATAAATAAGATCGGCTACATAAATTCTCTTCGATTAAGAAATTCTCAAATAAATAAATAAATAAATATGCATTATTTGTTCATACCAAGAATTCTCAAACATACATGCATGAAAAAAAAATTACACATTTTGGTCTGAAATATTGCATTTTTTTTTCACTCGTCAACATAAGAAATTTTAATTCAGGCATATCTTGTCAACTAGTTTTATTTTATTCTATTTTTGTCATTTTTATCCTGAAAAATAACACACTCATTCATTTTACTTCGGTAAAAACTTGAACCCCCAATCTTTCACTTTACCTCAATAATGCGTTGTGTTTATCAAGTACATATAACCATGCTTTTTTATTTTTTATTTTAGGGGAGATAAACAACACAAACACACTACTTGTAACATGATTTGTTTCTACTACATTGTAAATTTACTTGTAACATGATTTGTTTCTACTACATTGTAAATGGTTGATGAGCCCATAACTGTTGGCCCGTGCATCAAGTCCAAACTATAGGCCCAATTTATGGATTAAGTGGGCCCACAAAATGATGATAATCACACACTCGTGTATATATAGATAGATAGATAGATATAGATATATATAACATACTGTACAAATTAGAGAGAGAGAGAGAGAGATGGCAGCTGCGCACTGCGGCTACCTCCCCTCCAAATTCCGGGAACTATCAGCAACAGTGAGCAAGAGCAACCGAAAGAGAGTGATACGACGACCACCACCACCTCCAATCTTCATATCCACAAACCTATCTCACGTAAATCCTAACCACCTCAGAGACCTCTGCAGCCTCTCCAACCACTCCTGCCACCGATTCCCCAACCTCGACTCGGCCGGCCGAGTCGAAGCCATCGACGTCGACAAGCTCCGCATCGCCCTCTCCCACAGCTTCGTCGTCGTCTCCGTCTTCGCCAAACCAGAGGTCGTTTCATATTATTCTTCGTCTTCTTCAGATTTAAATGAATTGTCTTCATCATCGGAATTTTCGAATCTGTTGGGCATTGATTGGTTCCCGAGAATGATGCCTGTGACGCCGTCCAACGGTCAGTTGGTGGGGTTTGGCCGAGCCGTTTCCGATTGTGGATTGACTGCTTCAATCTACGATGTCATGGTGAGACACCATTTATCAAATAATATTCCTTTCTATATATATATATATATATAATATGTAGATACATTTGGTTCAATGCATTGAAATGTAATGTGCGTGTCTACACTGTGTGTTGGAATTTGAGTATAGTGATTGAATGTAATGATGAGAAACCCAGTTTTCTCTTGGACTTAATTAGGTTAATTGAGAAATAATTTGATTATCTCAAATTGACTGCAATACAATTTTTGTTTCTGACCTTCCAATTTTTGTTATATGCATATTAGGGTGTCTTTGGATTTGGCGTAGCAATTCTATGGTGATTTCTTGCTCATTATTATTACATCTTCTTGTTCATTTTCGACTCTTTTAAGACACTATTTACTTCAAATCTTACTCTTTTACTCTGTTCTATGTAAGCAAATCTCCATCTTTAACTTAAAAAAGCTTGCTTTTTACTCATCAACCTTGCCAATGAAGATTTTATATTCTCCCTTTTTTTTATATCCGATTCCACGTTTCTGTGTCTATTTTTCTCTCTCCACATCTAAAGTCTATGCATGTAATATGAAAATATATGTCATTTTATTTCAAAACTCATCATTAGTATTGCCGATTGGTTTCTTGAATATACTGTATTTACCTCGGAATAGAAAGAGATCTTGCATGTATTCATGTAATTGTGTTTCAGTGCATTCCAGGTTATTCCTGCATTACAAGGAATGGGAATTGGCCGGATGATAGTTAAAAGAATTATAAGGTCTGTTGATTCTCATTTTGAAATCAATTCAAGTTGCAGTTAAGAGCAAATAATTCATTAAAGACCAGTTTGTTCACCAAATTTTTTAATTAACTTGACGTGCCAAATTTGATGGTAACACTCACGATATTTTATGATTTATTTGTCGGGCATTTACATTGAAATTGTCTATGTTGTTAGTATAGTACTTTGATATGCACTTTTTTAGTTCAAACACTATGAAACTTTTTTAGTTTAAACACTCTGGAAACTCACTTCTTCTAGCGTCTGATATTTTCCAATTCCCATACAGAGTGCTCACAAGTAGAGGCATCTATGACATAGCAGCCCTCTGCTCAGACAAGGAGAGGTAAACTTGCTAAATATTGCTTGATTATTTATATTCCTAATTAGTGGGATTATTTACCAATGTGTTGTATCCAGTCCTGCTAATGTATGTTTAGATAAATTATTTTTATGACTTACAATGCAGCTAATTCTTGTTCACTTTTGTAAAACATCAAAAGGTCAACCAATTACCCTATCCCCATCCCACCTAGGACTTACACTTCCTACCTCGCACATGGAATCCTCAATGGGTATCTATCTAATTCAAGCCATAAAAAACTTAAAACTTGAGTTACGGAATGGTTGAGCTTCTCAGTTCAGGATAATTTTAGGTGATTTCCCTGGTTGGATGCCAATATAATTTCCATATGCCACTATATTTTTCCATACAGAGATCAATAAGGATAGTGATTTTGTAGTTATTATCCTGTACATCATTAGGTAATTTTGTGCATAGATCTCACATGAATAACTTTGGTGCTGATTGTGATTCTACTATATTTCCCTCAGGTCATTCTTCGAAGCATGTGGATTTGGGGATGACATCTTGGGTTCTACAACAATGATGTATGCTAAGACTGTTTCTAGCTCCCCCAAAAGTGATCAGATGGTCAGCCGCGCTGGTCGAAGGCTATTGTTAGCTCCACCACCAAGAGGGCCTTTTGAATCATGATCTCTAATTAGTCATGAAGTTGTCACCACTGTTTCTTCAGCCGAGTCCTTTTGTATGCAAGGATTGGAACACTTTTTGGAGCTCAAATGGAATGGTCTCCATTTTTTTATGCCCTATCTTTATATCCACTCTCAACAGAAAATAGAAAGCAAATGAGGGAGGCTGGAAACCTGATGATTTCAAGTAATATTTCACTTCACCTGGTTTGTAATATGTACTTTCAAATTCTAGCTCTTGTAATGTATGTAATTGTATTGTAAAAAGAAATTCTGAAAAAGTCTTGTACCACTGTCAACATTTGTTAATAGGCTTTACAAGAAACAGTCATGGCATTGTCCATGTGTTTTCACCTAATGTACCATTTAATAATTTTCTCATACCGTTTTGGCGCCCAATTTTGAATTCTATGGGTCAAAAGTTAGGAAAAAGGAAAATAAGATAACCTCATAACACTGCTCAGGTAGGAACCAGAAACTCACTTCCTTGGAGCAACCTTTTGCCAATGATATCATAGAAAATTTAAACCAAACTAATAATCATAAAATTTTAAATATGTCAATATATTTTTTCATAGCGTGTTTAAAAATTGAGTTCAAATAATCAAATCTACTTAAGAATTTATCCCTGGACAATTTGTAAAATGTGTGTGAATGCTTGCCTAACCAACCAACTGGTTTCATGATAACATATTTCAATATAAGTAAAGCAATATGTGTATTAATCTTTTTATTAGTAAGTTTTCTTTTTTTATTATTTATTTAACAAAAGTTGGATAAGTTTGTTAAAATAATTCAAATACTAATTAACCTCTCTAATTAGTTCTTGACTAATCAAGTAATAATCCAAGACAATAAAAAAACAAATTGATTAACCAAAAGCAAATTAATTAAACCTGATTTACACATATGTTATTGTATTGCTACTAGTGGCCGAAACCACCTACTCCTTTTTCTAGTTTCACGGATGAAAACTAGAATCTCTCTCTCTCTCTCTCTCCCCCCGAAGGTGGAATGGATGATATTGTTAATTTTTTTGAAAATATTATGGGATCCAAAAGAGAGAATGTATGGGTCTTTTTGAACTTTTGGTTGGTAAAAGGTGTCTTTTGAGAAATTTATAGGAATTTAGTGAGGGCATTATATAATTAACTAAAAATTTATATACAAAATAAAATTAACAAAATAGTCCACTGCCAGTGAAAGAAAGAGCTCCAACTCAAACTTAGTTCAATCTTAAGTTTTATCGAGCTCGAGCTACAATAACCATTAACCATTAAAAACTCACATACATGTTATGCACAAAAGCAAATACTTAACAGTTAACAGTTCAAAAATTATTGACAGTCTAAATTGTTGGGTCCTTAAGAGTTGGATGAGATAAATTCAATTCATTTGAAAATGACGACATGTAATAACTCTATTAATTAGATAAAGCTAATGAGAATAGGTTACTGGGATGGGGTTGGGGCTGTTTTTGTTTTCATCTATGGCAAAAGGCATAGGTTATGACTCGATCCAACAGATTCAGAACACCTTCATATCATCTAAGCCAATAGTGTGAAACCGGTTTTCATTTGACAATAAAGTAAATTATTTCGAATTGTTTTTGTTTTCATCTCACAGTGGTAGAAAGAGTAGGTTATGACCAATAGTAGGTTTTCATCTGACAATAAACTGGTAGACTTGATCTCATATATTCAAAGCACCTTTATATGTTTTCATTTGACAATAAACTGGTAGAGCATGTTTTCATCTGACAATAAATCGGTAGACATGATCCAATAGAGTCACAACACCTTTACCAATGTTGCATGGTTTCTCAACAGTTTGGGCCAAAGCAAACTTGTGACATACTGTTTTGTAGGTAATGAGGAGGGATTTTAACACCAAGGATTCTCAAATATTGTAAAAGGTGAAACATTTTATTTAATAGCAAGGATTATCAAAGAAAATTCAAACATCTTCTACTTTACAACATGAATTTGTGAAATCTGTTTCAGCTAAACTAGAAAAGCAGATACTTTAAAATATTGAATCCTTCATACATGATCAGTGTGATATCATGATTGATACAGATCTCAAGTTGCTGCTTGCAGACTTTGCTCCTCCAAGCCACCAAGAACTCTTTGCAGAAACTTCTCAACAATTGACACAAACTCTTCCACCCTTTCTTCTTGGGGCAAGTGACCACAATTCTTAATTATTTCGAGGCAAGATCCAGGTATGGCTCGTGAAAGTCGCTCTGAATTCCAAGAGGGGACAAGCCGGTCACTATCACCCGTGACAATCAAAACTGGGTTTCATTAAGACAATTAAAAAATTAGTATCACACATTTTCACATATTCAACTTGAATTGTATATGAAAGGATAACAAATTGGTGTCTTGTTCATTGACTGAAGATATGGAGAACCTGAGTACTAGTGGATACAGTAGTTTCAAGGTAAATATGATACAACTCAAACAGGAAAACTGGAAAACTGAACTATTAGCACGATGACTCTGTAGCCAGAAAATAATATGTAGGCCATATGAAAAAGATCCTGATCTAAAAGCATGTATTTTTTATGCCCAGTCAACAAAAGATAGATAAGAGACTTAAACTACTGTTTCCTAGAGAACTTTGAGGGTGAACTGCCAAAATAGATCAATTGATGATTAGTAAGGCCAAAAAAAATGGCAAGGCTCGCGCCAAACCTTATCCCAATTTAGCACACGACATTATGCAACAAGTTCGGTCAATCACTGGAACTCTGAATAGAACGTCTCATTTCACTTTTTAGTCTATTGAAATTTCAAATTGAGTATTATGTCTTTTTCCACATTTTAGACAAATATCAAGTGAAACAAACAGAGTTAACATTTTCACCTGGACATGAGATTTCACCGAGTCTTTTTGCCAGCGGTGGCTTTGATTCAGAAGCAGAATCTGTAAGCATTGCTGCTGTGTATTCCACAAGTGCCCTGTCCCAATCCTTGGCCCTCAATGGCTGCAAATGAATACATAAATGTGCACATTGTTGGTAAGAAATTGAATTAATACCATCCAAGTTATTCCATTAATCAGTATTGCATTGTAGCTATATAGAATCAAAGGAGAAACTAGAAGGACAAAGTCTAAAGGCAAATTACCTTTGTATAGCCATATAAGACATGATCAGTGATTTGACTTGCATCATACCATGAATTTCGAATGGCAGCTATACCAAATTTATCTATTACCATCCTTATCTGAGAACCATGTAAATAAGTCCTTGTTAGATCAGAATAAGGATAGGTCATAGAACATTAAAATTAAGAATTAAATTTTGATATGTTTTGGCAAACAAAAAGATATCCGACATCAGCAACCGATATTGGCAAACAATATTTTGTCATAAATCACATTAAAGTTTCAACTCGGCCTCGTGAACATGAGTCCTGAAATGGTGAAAAAAAGAACTGTCACTGAACCAAACCCTAGTAACTGGGATATAGATTCATTGAGATTAAATGCCTTTCACCCTACTGTTAGATGTTAAATTCCCCCTACATAAAATGCTGTGTTTCTCTTTAGACAAGGCCAGTTACTAAGAGTGATGCCAAAACTTAAAATATATGGACAAAATTTTATGAGATTGTAGTAGTCTGATTTCTGGGATGGGGCATACAAAACTGATTTAGTAGTCATTCTACCAAAATAGCTCAAGCCTAGTGTATTTTGGACTCATCCAGAGAGAGACTTATTACCAACGTCACAGCAACGGCAGAGCGCAGAAGAGCGGATAAAGCTTTCTGATAGAGAGAGTTGAGCATACCCACCATCCCTTTCACCAAACGCATTATTGCCTGTGCAATGAATTTAGAGAACTCTGATAAAAAGTTGCCAAGCCTGATAAATGGATTCCCAGGAATTTTTGAATTCGAGCCTTCTTCTTGGATCTCACTTTCTGTTCCAAATTGACTTCCTCTGGCAACCTTATGTGCAGTGCGTGGGGCTAGAATTGCTGGTGCAACAAGGACCAGGGCAGCAACACGCTTAGGTGCTTCAAAGTATGTTTGAACAGCTACAATTGAACCAGCTGAATGCCTGGCATCTTAATATTATTGCTTTCAAGTTTCAACAGTTTTAGAAAGAATTCTGCTTTCAAAACAGAGACAAAAAGCCAGGAGGAAAACCCCACTAGAACAGTTCACCAATTAAGATAAAATTTAAATAGAGTATCAGAAAAATAACAAAATTTTACAACAGAGAGGCTAACTGTATTTGCTGGTGTGAGCATTAATATTAACATTTTCTTCACTGACAACCGTGTCACAAGAAATATTTATCAATATCGTCAATGTTCTAATATTTCCAACAGTAAGCAAATAGCCCATTTGATACTCAATAGACACACAGATGAAGTCAAACTTCAAGGATGATCAAAGCCATATTTAGCATAGAAAGGCGGATGCAGACTGCATCCATTACTCAGAGGTCCTAATAGTGGCTGCCATACGCTATGAAACTAGATGGCAACTTGTTCAATGACAATGAGATATCAGATTAGATTTCTATAACTATCAGGCTACAAGTGACCAAGAAGGCCCCCATAATAGTTGTTCATGCTTGTTCACTCGATCTTACATGTCTACTATATAATGCACATGAATCAATTGCCATTCTGTTCCAAGTAGGCTAATGAAATAATACTCTACCCTAAGATGTAAGAGGAAATGAGCAAAGGAACAATAAAAGTTGAGAGATGTACATACCCCACCAGAATTGCCTTCTCAGCTGTTAAGAAGTCAATGAAGTGCAATGTAGCTAGCACAGAAAACATGGTAGAGTAAGGGTTTAAAGGTTTTCTATCATCACTCACAGGAGATGAATCCGCAAAAGAATTCACCCTTGATGTCAACCCAAATGCTGGTCTATCAAAGGCAAGAACTTTTGAACCAATGACCCGTGTCAAAGGCTTCATAACTCGATCCCATGAGAAAACTGAGGCTCCAAAACCATGGAACAAGATGATAGGAAGACCGGCTTTCTTGATTTGGGATGGAGGTTGAGAACTAGTC
This sequence comes from Cornus controversa, assembly GCA_026545225.1. Taxonomy (NCBI): domain Eukaryota; kingdom Viridiplantae; phylum Streptophyta; class Magnoliopsida; order Cornales; family Cornaceae; genus Cornus; species Cornus controversa. Next base: position 45,763,285 of record CM048852.1, on the reverse strand, counting down.
TGGTCATGAAACATGTCCTGTGAGGGCGATTCTGGGTCGCATATCTTGTGGTGTATCTGTACCCCTTTGAATTCACAAAAACAACTGTCTGGATCAGCTAAAACTGCTGGATCCAGTAACTCATCCTGATCTATGCCAGCTATTCTCTGCCTCTTTTGCTTCGGTTTGACTCCTAGCAATTGCTCTGGAGATTGGAAAAACGCATGCCATAAAAAACCCGTCACTAAATTTTCTACAAAAATGAATGACAAAATGTAAACCCATCTCTCTCTCTATATATATGTATGTATACACATATATCCTTCCCTAAAATGATTTATATTGGATTAATCTTGGATGCCCTTTGTTTGCTTAGACAGTTGATGAAAACTAGGAAAGGCAAGATTTTTTACACCCAGAACAAGGCAAGATTCGAATATACATATATGTAATGTACCAGTCTACCAGAGTATTCTTCAGAACGCTCATTCAAGCCAAAGCAGACGTATAGGTAACAACAACCATAAAACAAACTCGTTTTGTCCACAAAAATGGTCTTTTATGCGTATGGAAATCCACTCAACTCAATTCAGTAAGAAATTGAAATACTAGATTAGTAGATTCATCTCACATAGTCTTTGTGTTTGTGTGTGTAATTTACCAGAGTATTCGGCGCCGGAACCACTGACAGAAGCAGAGGAAGCTTTAGGGAGGAAATCAAAGCGTAAGTTGTTAGTCTTTTGCAACCCCAAAGGCCTTGTTTTGCTGAGAGATTTTGATAATTCATTGCGGCCAAAGAACACAAACTGATGAATCAATTCAATACTCATATGCTCAGGCCTCCTCTTAGCTACCGGATTTCACAGAAAATTGGGTGATTCGATTTGTAGTGAGAGAGGATTTCACATAAATTAAGTTATTCGGCGGGAATGGGAGGATTTTCTTCCGCCCCAATTTGTTAATTGCCCTCCTCATATCCTTATAGCTGATGTGGCTCAATAATTTTTCACCTGTTCTAAAATTTTTCACCTGTTCTAAAACAAAATAATTTTAATGAGTTATTTGTATTAATTTTAATCTTATCATTGAAAAATAATTCTGAAAGATGACATTGTTTTGTTCATGAATAATTCTCAAAGACTTCTTCTTTAAACTGGAGAGGGTAAGTACCGTTTATGTAAAAATCACACTCATACAAACTATTTCTTTCTCATTATTTTCTATTATCACAAGAGATGCATAGTTTTTATTGAGTGAAATTCCTACCTACAAGTATATGGTGATAATTAATAATTTTTCAAAAGCGGGTTCTTGTATAATAGTTTTTAGGAATCTAATTAACTATTTTTTTGAATTGTTTTCTATATATATTTAAAAAAATATTATTTGCAAAAATTAATCAAACATGACTAGGGATGTCAACGGGGTGAGTTCGGAACGGGACACTCTTTTTCCAAACCCGTCTTATGAATAAAAAATTCTTTTCAAACCCGCTTCGGGGTGCTCCGATATATATATTTTTTAAGAAATACAATGCAAACTTGAACGAATTTACGATAAATTTTGTAAAAAAAATTAATAGTTGAAAATTTGGAAATAAATAGTTGAAATTTTGAGTGGAAGCCTTTCGTGATTTCAAAATATTAAACCACCACCACATTCCTTTGTACAAGGGTCAAAAGCTACATCAAAATTGAGCTTAAACTGACCTTGATCCGGAAGTAACCAAGTTGCTAGATGGGGAGAGCGGTCAACATTCCCCTCATTTAGATTTGGAACGGATAAGTTACAAGAATGAAACTTGTGGAAATGAAAACTCTTCTGTCTAAAATATCTTGAGGAGCCCATGATTGCTGGTTGAAAATCTTATCGTTCCGATCCTTCCAAATTTGCCACCAAATAAAAGAACCCAAACTAATTAGGTCTGAAGATGGTTAGTAGCTTGGCATATTTCCACAAATTGAAGCCATCTAGACTTCCAATTTACAGCAAAGAAGGTAGACCAATCAATTTTCATGGGACTAAGTCAATAGCGCAGCGGATCGGAAGCTATGAAATGGGAAGAGGGTGGGGAGAAAATTACCCGTTTGATCGAGTATGCTACCAATCAATTTCTACCCGGCAGCTGCTTGGTCTCCCCATCTATCCTAAACTTCCCCCGGTCTTCGGCCCGAGCTGTATGAGGTAGAAACTCGTCCCACGTACGGTTCGGAGGCCGAGCCCCACCCCAACAGTAAGGGTGCGACTTAGGTCAACTAACACAAAGAAGATACAGTTCACTCAACAATTGCCTTTGGGATCTGAACTACTGTGTTTGCCACAGGGCATTCACATAACAGGTGTACTAAGGTTTCAGAAACTAAACCGCAAAGAGCACAATCATCAACAACTGTCATACCTCTGCTTTGTAAGGCTGAAGCAACTGGCATCCTCTCAGGAGCACACTGTCATATTTTCGGTTTAGACTTCATTTTTCAAATTGACTTCCATAAATTTTGAGGCTCTTGAGAATTCCTATAGATAGGATTTGCATAATTAATAAGTTTTATGGCCACTTTATAAGCTGTTTTCACAGAAAAAAGATCATTTCTACTTAAGGCCCAATTTTTTTTATCTTCTCCTTTAGTTTCTCGAACAGGCATTTGCAAGATTAGGTTTGCATCTCTTTTATTGAAAATAGTGTGAATCAACTCAGAATTCCATTCTCTCATGTTGGTGAGAAACAAATCAGCCACTGTATCAATGCCTTCTATTGAAGTGATTGTAGAGACTTTGAAATTTAGTGATCCTGGTAACCATAGGTCAATCCAACAATTTACCTTTTGACCATTTGCAATATGCCATTTGAGGCCTTTTTTAATCACATCCTTAGCTGAAAAAATGCTTTCCCAACCCCACGATGCCCCACCTTTGCACTCGGAAGATAGAAATGAACAATTTGGAAAATATTTTTGTTTAAAAATTGTGCAGAAAAATGAATCCTCTTCATTCTCCAATCTCCAAGCAAATTTCGCCAACAAAGCTAGATTGAAAGCTTCAATATCTTGAAAGCCTAGAACTCCTCTAGGTTTTGCGTCACATATTGTGTCCCAATTGATCCATTTGATTTTTGTAGATTTATTAATGCCCGACCACCAAAAGTTCATGAGTTTACTTGTTAGCTCCTTGCACAGCTTGATTGGAATCTTATTGCACTGAAGGACGTAAGTCGGCATTGCTGCAATGACAGTTTGAAGCAAAACTGCTCTCCTTGCTTTGGACAATAGAGTACCCTTGAACCTTGGCAGAGATTTTATCTGAGAGAAATTTGAACGAGGCATACTTAGATCTCTCAACCACAGAAGGCATTCCTAGGTGTTTGTTTGACCAATTTTGATTAGAAATTCTCAACATAATTCGGATAATAGTTCTTGTAAAAATACGTGTTTGTACTGAAAAAGATGCTGGACTTGTCACAGTTGATATGTTGGCTTAAGATAGTCGCATACACATTTAGAATTGACCTTAGAAAGGAGGCTTCGTAACAATTGACTCTGCAAAAAAGGATTGCATCGTCAGCGTAAACACTAATGAGATTATATGTTTTCATTAACACTAATTATGATATGGCTGCTATTGGATTTCAGTACAAATAGTTTCAACCGGCAATTGAGGAACCAGTGGTTATTATCTCACTACGTAGGTACTGATTCTCTCTCTCTCCATTTAATTTGAACAATTTGAGTGATTCTGGTTGTCCACGTAACATTACCAAATTGTTGATGGAGTGTAAGTTAAAGACGGACTTTAGGGCTCGTTTGAATTGATGAAATTAAAAAATAATAATAATAATGTGCTTTTCTCTTATTTATCTTTTCCGAACTATCATTTCCTTTCTTTTATTTCATAATTCATCTTTTTTCTTTTTTCTCTCGTAACTAATACTACAATTTCTTTTTCTTTTTCCTTTTCTTTTCCCACCGGTTTATCCAAAACAAGCCTAAAGTAATTGCTGTTGAGGGACCATGGCCACTGAAAAACAATTAAAATGACCAAGCCTATCACTACAATCATAGTAGTATAAATTGCAGAGGTTCCAGCTCTCTCCTGCACTCTTTGGTGGGACTTTAATGTTTTTTCAACCCAATGAGGCATAAGATACAAAAACACATATATATACATAAACTTTTGGAACTCCACCAATCAATTTATCAAATCGCAAAGAGCTCACCTCTCCTCCACACTTAGGTCACTAGGTCTTATATATATAAATATATTCAAAACCATGTATCTATTTGGATTCAAACAACAAATCCATAATCCCAATTACATAATTGATTATGCAATTGCAAAGGCTGAAAAAAGACAAGTACACAAGCAGCACAATCTTATAACAAGTATGAACAGATGACGCTGTTATATAGTTTTAAAGACGTTTAACAAAACAAGAGCAATATTGCCATCCAAAGCAATTTAGGACAATTTACAAGTTGATGGGCTCTCGGCGTGTTTCTTGCATCATATACACAAAACAAGATCATTTTATCAAACAAATACACCTATTTACATCAAGGTTCTATATTTATAGAGGAAGATGAGACTATTGCTCATGCAATTATCGAGATTTCATTATCTAGGCCTATTGTCAGTTTTGAGAAAGCGAACATATTCCTGTTGCAACATCTCCCCTCCATTTACAGGATCGAAACTGCACCTGTAGAAACTGATACAAGGGACAAGAAAGAAAAATAGGAAAAAGATAGCATGAGGGTGGGTAAAATATGCCCATTATGACACAAACATATTGAATGAAGCCATTTTTCATTATCAATTTCTAGTATCTTTATACTTCCACACACACCCTTGTGCCTTGTTTGAACTCTCCGAATTGGAGAGCAAATGATTTTGATTTTCCTATGTAAAGATAATTAGAAAACCAAGGTGAAAAGAAAGAGGTAGATTTCTTGTGATGGCTTTGGAAATATATCAATTTAATATAAAAAAAATAGAAACGACATTTAAAGGTTTTTAAAAAAAATACATGCAATTTACTAATCTAGAAGAAAAGCACAATAAGAGATTTTGTTGGGTTGGCTTATAGTCTAGCAACATATTTACAGCAGAACAATTTCTTTAAAAGTAGAGAAAGAAAGAAAAAAGAAAATTTCTTACCTTCCATCCATGCCAACAATAACGACAGTGTTCAGAGGTCCAAATGCCGCAATGAAGTAGGTGCATTCTGGTATGTGAAACTGGGCAAATGACCATTCTGAACTAAAATATTTTGGTAATACCCCTGAAAGATCAAGAAATATGAGAGTTGGAGAAATGAAACAATTCACGAACCTTTCAAACCTGAATTATTTTGGAAAGACTAAGAAAAGCTTGGGTAGAGATCAGGAAAATAAACAGTCACATGCTTCCAAACAATGACCACCATGTAGTCCAGCGATGAATATAATACAACTAACTAAAACAGCAGGTCAACTAGTAAGAATTAATGCTTACAAACTGGAAAATAAGAAACCTCACTAGGTTTAAAAAAATTAGATCTCTCAGATTCAAGTACCCTTTTTTTTTTTTTTTTTAAAATCTAAAATTCAAGTACCTTTATCAAATTCATGGTAATTACTAAGTTTGATACTATGAAATTCTACTTAGGATCTTCCTGGAACTTTATAAATAAGTTTTAGTAATTAATTCTCACGGTATTGGTATGTCATAAAGTCTTAATGCAAACCCTAACTACTCTTTTTACATTCATTCCAAGCTTCACCTCTCAAATAATTTATTGGCAGACATCTCTTACCTTTCATAAAAGACAATGCTGAGCCTGGGTTGGCACCAGTACTTGGAGCAATGAGGGCATCAAGTGAGGATGAAGAATTCTGGTAAAACAGTGCCAGATTTTGAGTAGTGCTGGAACGAGTTGATGAGTCCTCCCCTACAACCCGAACTCTAAGACTGAATATATGAACAGTACCCTTGTCACTTGACACGGCCAACCACTGGACGTTTGGAGAGAGAGCAATACTATAAATATCTGCTTTGTCCACTCCTCTGCGTACCTACTCCAAAACAATAATATTGAAATAAGCAAGTTTTTAAATTGAAAGATACCAATAAGACAGATCACCAAACAAGGGCAGAATTATAACCTGATAGATAACCAAAATCCGTGAAAGCAAATCAAATCAAATCTTAATCAGAAAATTGACCAATGTAGAATTTATAGAAACTTGTGTAATGCATGGATATGAACCAGGTTAAAGAGACCAGAGCAATATCAGTTGAAACATTGATCTCTGTGGTACACGGAAGGGGAATAGATAGGTGACATGCCACTTACACCAGCACATGGTAAGTTGGGTGCAAGGCTCATAAAGCCTCTATATGTTTCTTAATTAGGAGTTAGAATGTGATGAAGTAGGTGCAAATGCAAGAGCTCTTATTTGATTCATCAAACAGAAAGATGATGCAACATTATTTTAGAAGGCACAATTTCCTACTATTCCCGTCGCACAGTGACTGACCTATTTGTAAAAGCCCATAATTTTGGGAGAGAATTAAGGCATTCACATTAAGTGAATCCTGACTTCTAGTACAATTTCATGCTGGCATATTAAGATAAGAATTAAGAGTGTTCTTTGCATAAGACCTAAGAGCATGGCTAAAAGAATTTATTGTTCTCCACAACAGAGTTATAATACATTTATATAAGTAAAAGAAAGTGTTTAATTTGTTTTCATCTAAGGATCAATATCGCGCTCTTCTACAAGAATGATGGAACATCTTGACACTTTAAGAAAAAGTATGACTTCACTACTTCCCTTTATCAATTTATTGGTTCCAATTACTGTGTTTGAGATATACTAATCCTATCAGTAACTAGCCTAAAAATATGCAAAAAAAAACATAAAAAAGATTAATTCCAAGGAAAAGGGAAAAAGATATCCAGTACCATACCTCCTGTAACTGAGTCCCATCCATTGTGTTAAAAATTCTTACTAAAGTGCCCTTTGTACTGGCAGTTGCAAGAAGAAGTCCGTCCATTGTCAAGGTTAAGCATGCTAATTGAGAATCATGGGCACTTATTAACTTGGTCATATTCAGCCCAAAGTGTTCAATCCGAACCTGTCCTCGCTGAAGACCTGGGCAAGCCATGACAGATGTATTCAGATGATGCGAAAGGCAACAAAGTCCCCTGGGGTTTGCTAGAGTCTCTATCTGATGAAGAAGCTTCAGATCCATAAAATCGTAAACATATATCTTGTGCTCAAGAACAATGAAAATTCGATCCCGTCTTAATTTCACAGCACGAACTTCAGATCTAAATGAAAATTCACCAATGCACCTACTTTGGTGATCATCCCAGATTACAACTTTATTTGGAGGGTACTGGGAATTAGCTTTACCACCAACAAGTGCCAAAATGTTGCACCGGAACAGCATCTCAACAATTCCGAATCCCCCACTTTTCAGATCACGTCTAAAAGTTTCCTTTAAAGGATCACAGTTGTAGATACGAAAACCACAGGATGTGCCGGCAGCAAAGCATCCATAGTCTTGATTCCATGAGACAGACAGCAACTCGGTTTCGTCACTGTCATTGAACTCTGATTCTATCTGGCTAAAAGGACCAGAAAGCTCTGCATTTAAGGATTCAAACGCGCCAAGTCTTGCTGGCAGAACTGTTCCTCGAGATGTTGAGACACTCATGGGGGATGATGAAACAGTCATGGAATGTAAAGTAATCAAAAACTGGAGAAATCAATGGCATCCAAAGTCAGAGCAACAAGGGTAAGACTCTGTGATTAATAAGAGATTCAAAGGGCGAAACAAAAAAGAAAAAGCAACTGCAATAACATAAAATCAAAAAGAAAAATAAACATATCTTTTACCCTATTATGTGTAGATGCTGGCCAGAATACTGATCAAAATGACAACAATGCATATAAAAACTAGGGTTCAAGCTCACAAATAAAAGTAGAATAAGACAGTTGATTGCATTCAACTTTGATGGTAGTAATCAGGTCTCTGAATTTGTGTGAAGGTGTTGAAATTCGTTGCTCAGAAATAAACACACATACATATAGAGAGTAAACCATCTATTGTCATCAGATGATACTTAAAATTTTTGACAGATAAGTAACAGAAGCAGCATCTAAACTAGCATCTCATTCACTACAATAAACTTCTCTATCTTAGTTTGAATACAAAATTTCCCATTCCCTTATATGATAGTCACTGAAACACCTTTCAAATTCAAATTTTATAATGTGAAAAGGGGGAAAAAAAACAAAGAAAAAGTCGGTGTGTGTTTCCATTGTCTAAGGGGTCACTAAAGAACTTGTTCTAGAAATATGCCATCTTAGCTTGTATAAAATTTAAACAGGAAGTGGTAAAAGAAAGGCTCTTTAAGGATTTTACTGCAGATTTTAGCACGTATGGAGAGGAACAGATTCACAGCCACCCAGCAGGTTTCAGAGATAGCAAAGAGTTTGCATGATCAGCCTTCTGACGTCATTAAGGAGGGATATGCAAGCTCCCCCCATCCGTTTACTCCACCCTTAGCACAGTTCCGTTGAAGCAGCCTTCTCCCAAGTTTCCAATCTGAATGCCGATGCTCCACCAGCAATTGCCCCAGCCCATGTTGGAGGATTGTGCAGAAAGCATAAAGACAATTCAGTGTTTAGACTCCCTATACTCACTGGTTTGGGTTACCCATGTTCTAATAGTGTGTACAATGAGATGAGCTACCCATGTTCGAATAATGTGTACAATGAGTTCGTTTCATAGGAGTAAAGACCTTTACTAATTGAGTTGATTCTGCTCTAGCAGTCCATTAATCTAACCACAAGCTTAAAATGCCTTGCACATCTTCGTATATGCAAAACAAGGCCTTTGACTGAATCAAACACTGTAACATCATTATCTTGTGGAACACTAGCTCTGCCATCTTTACGTTATTGTTATCCTACATTATCTTTGCAAACTGAACTTCGGTTGATGACAGTCTATCGCCCCCAATATTAATTCTCAAATATATCAACCTAACCAAGTTTATACACATTTGCTACGTATATTAACAGATCAAAATGAGAATTTGCACCCTGCAAACTAAAAGTACACGCAAATAAGTTACTGAAATTGTTCTTCCATCTTCCAACTGAACCATCAGTCATTCCAACTAAGTTTATTTATTTATTATTTTATTTTTTTTGATAAGCCATTCCAAAGAAAGTTTCAATCAAGCCAATAGCGACTCCACATGACCTGGAGTTAAAAGAAAAAAATCTCAATGCGAATCAAATGAAAAGTTGAACACTTGCACTTAGGTTTTACAAAACAAATCAAACAGTTCTATATGACAGACAAATCAAACAAGAAGATAATAATATATTGCATAAAATACACACAGATCTCGAACTCAATTGTATGGAAAGAAATATAATATATATATTTATATATAACAATTAGTCCACTCACAAAGTCCTGCAGATCAAATCTTCTGATTTCCCAAATTGATCACGCCCCTGCATGCCTTTTCGAATCATCAAAATAGCAAATTTTACAAAAATGTTCCGTAACTACGAATTGATGAAAATGCTAAATTCAGAAACAGCATGGATATATGAACAAGTATTTCTCATAAACCCTTGTGTATGTGAAATTCTTCACCTTCAAAGACACTATCAATAACACGATCGAGCAGAGATCGAATTCATAGCTAATAATACAGTGTGGTTGCAGTTTTCAGGTTCAGGAGAGCGAGAGAGATCATTCCTTGAAGCCGATGGTGTCTGAGATGGTGACACGTTGAGAGCAACGAGATCGGATGGTAAAGAATTATGACCTGTGGAATTACGCCACCGCCACCCATGTGATGCCAGTGTGTTTCTAAATTTATTTCTAATACATGAAGTCGACATAAAATATCTGCAGGAATTTTGTGGTAATTATTATTATTATTGAAAAACTGATATTAGCACTCCATCAATATTCTCTCTCACTCCACTCTAAGTAAAAATTACAAAGTGTACATCTACTAGACAATCTTTTACTTTTATATTTTTAATATCCTAATTATCCTTATTTGATAAGGTTAGAATTCTAAGTTCAAATTGCAACTTCTCTCTCAAGTTTCATCTCTTTTTTAGCGTGAAAATACTTATTCGTTGATTTCAAAAATATTATTTCTTGTTGAATCAATTTATCAATATTTATTTTAGAAGTAGAAAAGTTTAAGATTCAATATAATGATTTAGAGAGTATCAATCAAATGAATCTAATTAGGATAATAAAGTTACCTGATTAGATAAATTGGAAACAAGTTGTTAATAATAGATTACTTAGAGAAGTATTAAAAAGATATTTGAGTTGGAAACAAACATTATATCAATGAATAAAACCTATTTGAATTTTTAATTATATTAAAAATCAAAAGAAAGTTTAATTTCATTTAAATAAAAATTATGATATATATTTCTTTAAGAAAATTAAGGAAAGTTTTTTTATTTTAATAGAGAACTTTTAGAAATTAAAAGATAAAAAAGGAAAAACATAACTCTATGAAATCATTTTTCAATTATAGTTGTCTTAATTTAGCTAAGGAGCCTTTGCATCAAAATTTCAAAAAATAAAAATAAAAAAATTAATATGATATTTTTCTAAATTTACTTTTTATTCCCCCACCCCCTCCTTTCGGTTTTATTTGTTGACAAAGTAATGGTATGTTTCTAATTTTTAATTTATGTTATTTTATAAATAAGACACATGGAAAATAAATTATATGTTTGGTAAGTAAAAATATAATATTTCAAATTTTGGATTCTTTGAGTTATATAGGACAGGGACAAGAATAACAAGTTTCAATTAAAAAATGTCTAAACTTTAGTATCTAGGTGGTAATAAATGAATTTTTATATTGTAAACCTAAAGCAGAAAATAAAATCAATCACAAATTACTTGGAATAACAAGAATATAGTTGAAAAAAAAAACTTAAGAAAAATAAAATCAGAATTGAGTCTTGCTTTAGAAGGGCAATTAGGGTACTAAAAATATAAGAATCTAAGATGGTATAACATAGGACCACTTTTGTAATTTTACTTTACAAAAGATGAAAGTGGAATACCAAAAAATATTGATGGAGTATCAATATAAATTCCCAATTATTATTATTGTGATAAATTGTAATTATTATTATTATTATTACGATTTAATTAAGTGGTGGTACTCTGTCTAGGGATGGCAACGGGGCGGGTACGGCACGGGTTTGCCTAAACCCGTCCCCGCCCCGCCGCCTTCAACACAATTCCCAAATCCGCCGCGGGTTTGGAACGGGACGGAATTTCAAAATCCATCCCCGCCCCGTTGGAAGAAACCCCACCCCGTTTAAAATTTCAAAAGGGGTGGAATGAGACGGGGCAAGGCGAGGCCCCTCCCCACAAAATTGTAACCATATCAAACATTAACAAAAATTAATTTTTTCAAAAGATACGAGCCTAGTGGCTAGTACCAAGTTTGATACTATAAAATTCAAAGTAGTATAACCCCTGTTTAAGAAGTAAAATGACAAGATTCCACAATTAAATAGTCTGTTACAAAAAATACATTCCACAACTAAATAACTCAGTAACAAGTTTGATTCAATAATTAAAGAAGTCTTAATGCAACCAAAAGATAAAATGAAAACATAAGTCTTAATACAACCAAAAAATAAAATGAAAACATGATCCAGATACAACAATTAAGAAGGCTTAATTTGTATATATATATAATATATATATATACATATAAATATATTTATAATAATTAAATATATAGGCGGGGCAGGGCGGGGCGGGTACTTATAGAGTCCCGTACCCGCGGCGGGTTTTGAATTTTTTTACCATACCCGCCCCTACGGAAAAAAATTGACTCTCATACCAGTCCTATACGGGGCGGGACGGGGCGGAAACCTGGCGGGGCGGACAAAATTGCCATCACGAACTCTGTCCGACCTTTTAGAACACTTCATAAATTGATAAAATAAAGAAATTATGATAAATACCGCCATGTAATAATTTCTCAACCAATCCATTTGATCCCTTTTTCACACGGTCTATTCAAACTCTGTTTATAATAGAATTGTATCTTGGCGAACTAAATCAGGTTCAACTTGAATCAATTTAGTCTCATTTTAATTTTCATTACATACCTAAATCCACGTTTGACATGGTTAGAAGTGTTAGCAATCTAAACCCGAAAATCAAACGAGACCTATATTGTTTTCAATAATAGCATTATTACTAATGATAATTTGGTATCAATCCAGCAAGTTTGACTCGAGTTTAGAAAAAAAAAAAAAATGCTTAGGTTGGATTTAAAGTGGGCTTGTCAAGTTGGAGATCGAGATGGGCTTGAATTTGAGTCCAGAGTTTTATATATTGAGTTAAAATTCAACACCCTTCGTTGCACACCTGCATTTTTATGTTCACTGCTGAGTGTTGACATGAATTATGTCATGAATTAACTTCCAATTTTCATTTGTAAAAGAAAATATATAAGCAGTAAAGAAACTTGAACCTATTTAAGTTTCTTATACTTCAAGTTACTTTTTTATTTAAGTTTACCAATGATCTAATTATGCCGCAGTAAAGAAACTTGAACCTATTTAAGTTTCTTACACTTCAAGTCACTTTTTACCAAGGATCTAATTATGCTGCCAAAGGCTCAAGGTCAAAATCCTCCTTACTTCCTATGCTACGAGGAGATCTGCATTGCTTTTGGTGTAAATACACTAAGTAAATTTAGATTGTGCATAAGCTGGCAAATAGTGTGTGCGGATCGTGTTCGTGTCGAGACACGAGTATTATAATAAATGGATCAATCCGAACACGACACGTCTAAATTGTTTGTGAGTTTTTTTTTTATAAAAAAGAATGTCATTGTAAGGAATGGAACACGACACGTGTAAATTGTTTGTGAGTTTTTTTTTTTATCAAAAAGAATGTCATTGTAAGAAATGGAACATTAGACAAAAGTGAAACCAATCTAACACTCCTACCACTAATTCACCAATGTTTTTTAATTATAATTGTCACAATAATAATATTTAATCTATAATAATGAAAATTTGAACTTAATAAATTTTGAAACATTAATTAAATTACAATAATATTTCCCCCCTCATTTTTAATATAACAAACAAATGTTATTAATTATATTAACTAAGTAATTAAATCAGTAACATAATTTTCACTATCTTGAAATCAAATAAAACATTAATAGAGCATTTAGAACAAACATTAAATATATATATAATTGAATTAATATATATTTTTAATTTATATTAATGTTGAAGTATTATTGAAAAAAATAAATGAGTGGTTTAACTTATATTACTTTAACTATTATATGTTATACTATATATCTCGAGACAATAAAAAAAACTTAATTTCATAAAACTAGATATTTAGATTAAATGGTTTAAACTTATCAATTATTCTAATTGCTTTTGTTAACACTTAACTAATTAATCAAAATTTGAGAAAATATAAAAGAATAGTTTAACCCTATAACCATTACATATTATACTATATATCTTGGGATACTAAATAACAATTATGATCATCATTCATATATAATTATATTTATATACCCACTATATATATATATATGTGTGTCTCTTGTATTCCCGTTCCAATTTTTGCGTTAACATTGGTACATTATAATGAAAATTTTATACTCAAAGTTTTCAAACCAACCAATAAAAAATCTTATTCTCTTCAATAATCATCACTCTCTCTTTTTCATACATACAAGGCGTTACACTCACAACACTTAACTCACATTACTAAAGTCTAGCACAAACAGTATATATACTATATATAACATATTTGTAATAATCCAAATTTTTCATAAAGACCGAAATTTATTTAATTTTTCAAACGAGGATTAGATTGTAGAGACCAATTTATTTTGATAAGGTATTATTATTTTTATGTAATGGTGGAGCACAAACACACACAGACACATATATATATATATAGTATGTGGTTTAGTTGATGATGACTAACATATTAATTAGTTAATGCAGTAATGCACTCATTTGTAACTTGTAAGCCTTAGTATTTGAGGGACATTAATAACTTTACATCAAATTTCTTATCATTTTGTATATGTTATTTTTATGATAAGGTTGGCTAATGAACGACATAATTGATTAAAAAAAAAAGTTTTCTTCTGTAAATCACCATGTCAAGTTTTTATGGAATGTGTGTGCCATATTTCAAGCATTCTAGATATTTTATTTTATTTACTTTATTTTATTTTAATTTTTTTATATTTATCACAAATTTTTTATATTTATTAAAAATATATGTTTACATGTTTTTAACATTTTAAAACAAATTTACAATATTAAACTTTATATTTTTTACATTTTAAAATAAATTAATAAATATTAATAGGTTATGTGGGTTAATGGGTCGTGTTGACGCGACACGACTCGTTAATTTAAACGGGTAAAATGATACAACACAAATATTTAACCGGGTCAATCGTGTCAATTTCGTGTTAGCGGATCAAACCCAAAAATGACGCAATTTCTTATCGGGTCTATCATGTAGACACAATAAGGACACAAACACGATAAGCCCAAACCCATACCCGCTTAATTTATGTCGTGTTAACGTGTCGTGTCAAATACTGCCACCTCTAATCGTGCATGTTATACACTCGTAGTGTGTCTTACAATGCGTATAATACATGTACATACAAATTTTGAGTCTGAGAATAAGATTAAAATACGTGGACAAATAAATCAAATTTATTAATTTCAAGAAATATGAGTTACAAATCTCTGTATATCTTTACAAAAGAAAGATAAATTTCTCTAATTTAATCTCTTTGTTGATCCGGATTCAAGGGTTGCTGGAACTTGATCTTGAATCGAATTAAAACTTTGGTGAATAATGGCACGTGGATGATGTACTTGTTGTTATTTTCCTTCAAAGTTTAGATGTTTTGGAGTTTTGGATTTCGAGTGAAGACTTTTGCAGAGTTTTAGCTTTTTCTGAGAGTTTTATGATCTCATTTTTCTCCTGATTCAAGGGCTACTGGAGCTTGATCTTAAATCGAGTTGTTGAGAGTCCTCTTCAAGTGTTTGTTGTTGAAGAAAGCCGGTGAGAATTTCTGACCGATGGTTGAAGAAGCTTGATCTCAAACAGTTTTGTTGATGGTTATTTGAATTTGTTAATTCGTGAAGGAAGAATGACACGGCTTTGAATGTACTTGTTGTTGTTCTTCTTCAAATCTTTGAAGGTTGGATGAATGTATGTTTTCAGAGCTTCAAGTGTTGATTGAAGGCAAAGTTTGACAGAGCTTCAGTATTCTGTCAGAGTCTCCTCCCCCTCTTCTCTTCACCATCTACCTCTATTTATAGACTTCTTGGATGGATAGATTTGTAATTTTCTTTTCTTTTGATAATTATCCTATGATTATCCTTTATGATAATTGTAATAATTATCCAACATATATATATAATAATTATCTTTGATGATATATATATATATATATATAATTATTCATTTGATCCATTTTCAAGTGGGCTTGGACGTTTTTAAACAATTTGGATCAGCCTATGACCCATTTATTTGTGGTGGATCTGGGTTTCAAATTATCTGACTCATTGGGTCACATTCCAAAGTGGACTAAACTGAAGATAAGCTCAAATTATATTTTGGATCCATCATGTAATTTTTTAATGTATACAAATTGCCCTCACTTCAAGTTTTGTATTATATCGAGTTTGTCACATATCTAAAGC
The DNA here is from genome assembly GCA_026545225.1 of Cornus controversa. Taxonomy (NCBI): domain Eukaryota; kingdom Viridiplantae; phylum Streptophyta; class Magnoliopsida; order Cornales; family Cornaceae; genus Cornus; species Cornus controversa. The sequence goes on along the minus strand of CM048852.1, from coordinate 45,747,515 downwards.
AAGACTTGAAGTATTTAATTTTCGCAAAGTTTTTTTTTTCTTGAGAAAATCCAATTGCAAAGAGGATGTATTCTTTGTCAAGTTGAATTGGAGTCTTGAAAACCTTATTGCAAATAGGACTTTTTTCTTGTCTAAGCGGAATTGAAGACTTGAGAATCTTATTGCAAATAAGATTTTTTTCCTTTGTCTAAGCGGAATTGAAGACTCGAGAATCCTATTGCAAATAGGATTTTTGAATTGAAGACTTGAGTATTCCTATTGCAAATATGATTTTGTTTTCTTTATCCAAGCGGAATTGAAGACTTGAGGATCCTATTGCAAATAGGATCTTTTCCTTGTCCAATCTGAAATTGGATTTGGTAGTTTTCCATGTTCAAACTGAACTGGAGTCTTGAAAATCCAATGACAAATAGGATTAATCCACATCTATATATATGTAACATACACTTCAGACTCTTCACATCAGAGATAATTGAGAGAAATCTCTCGAACTCTAGCAACGGTAAGCTCTTCTTTTTCTTTTTCTCTTCTTTCTCCTTTCTCTTCTTTTTTTCTTTCTCTCCTAGAGCCGCCATTGCCTTCTCTCTCTCTCTCTCTTTTTTTTTTCCTTCCTGCCACTGGATGTGTACTTTTTTTTTCTCTTCTTTCTTTCTTTCTGTCCACGTGCACTTCTTCTCTCTCTCTTTTTTTTCCTTCTTTCTATCTTTCTATACATGTACTGTACTGACTTTTTTTTTTCTTCACGTCAGCATGCTTGCCTCTTCTTTTTGCTTTTTTTTTCTTTCTAATGTGGCAGGAAGTGACATGGCGACTAACTAGGCATTAAATGCTGATTGGATGATGACATGGCAGGCAACTGGATGTGTAAAAATAATATAAAAAATTTCATGCTACTTGCTAGTTTTGAACCTGAGATCTCATGAAAAGTTATTACAACACCAAATCATCTTTCCTGGACTACTCCATGTATTGCAAATCCTTGCCACCCAGTATACATGCAGCTGAACTTCGAAAAGAACTATTTTTTTTCTTCAGATCAGCTTATATTTGTAAGCTCTGCTCGAGCTTTGTATTGCTTCTGAAAATATACAGATGCATTAAATTCATCGAGGAGGAAGACAACTTTACATGAGTCGCTCACTCTTGCAAGTTTCAAACTTTTTTTTGTCAATTCTTGCAGGTCAAATCGTTTATCTCAGAATATGGAGTTCTAGACGCCATTCATTAGTCCCTCTGGGGTCCCTTAGTGTCATTTGGAATTACTTTATTGTCCCTTCAAGGTCCCTTAGTATCTTTCGGGGCCACTCACTCGTCCCTTCGGGGTCACTTTATTGTCCCTTCGAAACACTTTTGTTCGTCTATTTCGGACACTTTTTTTTTTGTTAAATTATTCTCACACTTTCTTCTCTTCTTGTCAGGTAAATAACCTTTGACTTTTGCCAATCATAATTTTCTTCAAAAGTTTGAAGGAAAACAGCATAACCATTTTAGAACAAGAGAACAATGTCACGGAAAAAGAAACTATACTTGATGCAGGAACCCCACTTGTTGGTCGTTTTGCTCCACGGGTCAAATTAACACGACATGACGGGTGTTTTCAACATATTCACGGTAAGTCAAGTCACCACAGTGCAACAAACACCTTTTAACATATTTTGACGATGAGCCAGGTCATCACCATGGTGCGGCAGACATCGTCAACATCTTGGCGACATGCCAAGTCACTATGGTGCGACAGACATTGTCAATATTTCGACGGCAGGTCAAGTCACCACGGTGCGACAGACATCATCAACATCTTAATTGGTGGTATGCCAAAAGATTTTTTTTTGTTAGGTTGACTAAACTTGGAACAATTCTCTAAGATGCCTACGTACCCTAAACAGGGATCAAGTCATCACGTAGTTCAATTTTTTTTTTGTTTGTAAAGATAGTTTATACTCATATCAAGAAGCATTTGATTTTTTTTTTCCATACAGACAGTTTAAACTCATTTCAAGGAGTTCTTGATTTTTTTTCCATGTAGATAGTTTATACTTGTGTTAATGAGTGTTTTTTTTTTGGTAAACAATTTATACTTGTGTTAAGAAGTTTTTTTTTTTGGTAGACAGTTTATACTCGTGTTATAGAGTGTCATCAACAGTTTAGGCTCGTATCGGGGAGCACTTTAGCTTTGATTATTCTTCAATTTTGCAAGATTCAGAAAATAGTCCAAGCTTGTGTTGAAAGATGTGAACCAACTCGGCGTCAATTTGGAGATTTCTTTTTTGCTTCGTTTCTTCATTGTACTCTTCTTATACTTGAGAAGAAACATCTTTTTTTGAACTCGTCTCTCCTCTCAGAAAGAAGTGATATTTTATTCATCATGGTCCATGCAGGAGGATTGAACCTCACCCAGTATACTTTCATTCCGCTGCGAGATTCGATCCAGACAACATTTCTGGGCTTTGGTCCCCACACTTTTCCTTCCTCTAGTCTTTTGATTTTTTGAGTCTCTCGTTCTATCTGGGATTGTAGACGATTTTGTTCTTCGTTTTCTTGTTTGAGACCTTTGTTTTGTTATTTGTTAGAGACAGTTCGAGAAAGTGACTCTTGAGACATCACTCGTGTATTTTTAGGCAATGATTCTTGCAAGATCCTTGCAAAATTATTCCTATTTTGAACTTTCTTTTTTGGCTTCCATGCGAACACAATTTTTCGATCCTTCTATTTGAAATTGTTTGAGGAGGGCTTGAATGAGCTTTATATAGAGGGTTTGCCCCTTGTCTGTCCAATTTTCTATCAAGATTTTTTTGACTCAATGTCTTATGTAACTAAGAACCTTCAGATGAAGTCACTGAAGCAACATGATGTGTTTCTTGATATAAGTCTTTAGAGACGACGCTTGTAACATAAGATGTATCTATTTCATCGTCCAAATTAAGAAATATTTTGTCTTCCTTTTCAGACTCAACCCCTTCATCTTCAAGACAGTCGTAAGACATATTGGGAAAGGTAAGAGTCTTTGCACCATGACTTGTTATGCTGAGCTCCATATCATAGGCACGAGTAACCAGTTCTTTAAATGTACGAGGCTTAATTCCCTGTAGAATGTAGAGAAGCTCCCAGGGTATGCCTTGTATACACATTTCAACAATAGAGAATTCTAAAAGATGATCTTTGCAATCAAGACTTAGAGTTTGCCAGCGGTTTATATAGTGGACCACAAACTCGTCCTTCATTTGTTTAGTGTAAGTGAGTTCTAGCATGCTTAATATTCTGTGAGTACTGTAGAAACGATTGAGAAACTCTCACTCTATCTGCTCCCAACAATCAATACTCCCAGCTTTGAGGTCCGTTTACCAATCAAACGCATTCTCTTTGAGGGAATGAACAAATTGCTTGACTAAGAGGTTCCCTTCGGTGCCAGCGTTATTGCAGGTCTCCACAAAGTGTACAACATGTTGTTTGGGATTGCCTCTTCCATCAAATTGTTGGAACTTTGGCGGTTGATATCCCACTAGCGTTTTGAAGCTGTCAATTCTTTCGGTGTAAGGTTTTGAGTACATGAGAGTGCTTTGAAGGGCGGCGCCATACTGTGCTCAGATTGTGTTCGGTTATTATATCTTGCAATTGTTGGACAGATAGCAAATCGACTAGCGAAACAGGGTTAGTTTTGTCAGCCATGTGTCTTGACGCAGATATGTGACGACGATCTTTTGATTAGACACCTTGAAGAGATGAATTTGGAGTATTCGCAGACAGATGTATTGATTTGTCAGGATTTTGGATTTTAAGCTTACTCATTAGCACGGCGATCTACAAGTCCTCTCTTCAACAGTCTTTGTGAGGTTTTTAATTGCGCGTGCCATCACTGCCAGTTGGTCTTCCACCGAGTATGAGAATAAGATCAAAACACGTGGACAAATAAATCAAATTTATTAATTTCAAGAATATGGGTTACAAATCTCTATAGATATTTACAAAAGAAAGATAAATTTCTCTGATTCGATCTCCTTGGTGATCCGAATTTAAAGGCTGTTGGAGCTTGATCTTAAATCGAATTAAAACTTTGGTGAAGAACGGCACGTGGATGATGTGCTTGTTGTTCTTCTCTTTCAGGATTTAGATGCTTTGGAGCTTTGGATTTCGAGTGAAGACTTCTGCAGAGTTTCAACTTTTTCTGAGAATCTTCTAGTCTCCTTTTTTTTCCGGATTCAATAGCTACTGAAGCTTAATCTTAAATCGGGTTGTTGAGAGTCCTCTTCAAGTGTTTGTTGTTGAAGAAAGCCGGTGAGAATTTCTGATCGAGGGCTGAAGAAGCTTGATCTCAAACAGTTTTGTTGATGATTATTTGAATTTGTTGAATCGTGGAAGAAGAATGACATGACTTTAAATGTGCTTCTTGTTGTTCTTCTTCAAAACTTTGAATGTTAGATGAACGTATGTCTTCAGAGTTTCAAGTGTTGATTGAAGACAAAGTTTGGCAGAGCTTTAGTATTCTGTCAGAGTCTCCTCCTCCTCTACCTCTATTTATAGACTTTTTGGAGGGATAGATTTGTAACTTTCTTTTCTTTTGATAATTATCCTATAATTATCTTTTATGATAATTGTGATAATTATATATATATAATTATCCATTTGACCCATTTTCAAGTGGGCTTGAACGTTTTTAGACAATTTGAATCACTCATGATCCATTTATTTGTGGTGGGTATGGGTTTCAAATTATCTGATTCATTGGGTTACATTTCAAAGTGGGCTAAATTGAAGATAAGCCCAAATTATATTTTGGGTCCATCATGTAATTTTTTATTGTCTACAGTACACATTTGGATGAGATTTACCCAGTGTATTTACACCGAGTGCGCATTGTAGACGTTCTCCTATGGTACTCGCGGTACAAATTGAATGGCGCAAAATGAGCCACATCACCCACTCATCTTCATAGTCAAAATGATGACATCAAAATTATAACACTTAATTCAAGTTCGCATCGCTTTTATTTCAAAGTAATGGTGGTGAAGTTTCGAACAAATTGAGTTAAATGAGTATTTGTTTTTAAATGACATTTAGAGAACAACGGAATCTCTCTCTCGTTTATAAGCCAATTTTAGAACCCAGTTCTATTTCTATCTCATCTTCAACCCATCTATAGAAGTGCATGCCCATGGCTCTCTTGCTGGTGAGAGGGATGAGGCCAAGACGGTGGGCGATGAACTCGTCGTTGAGCACAAACGAGTTGACCTCGATCTCAACCAAGTTGATGGCGGGGACCTCGGCGATCATCACTCGTCGGAGGGCTTTGGCTTCAACTCTCTGATCTTCACTTCAGAAATCGCTGGCACAAAGCTCCTTCATCTTCTTCTCCTTCTCATTTTCTCTTAGAAATCGCTGGCTTAAGAGCTCTGACCCTCTCTCTTTGTTTTTTTCCTTTCTTTCTCTGCCCGACACCCACCTCATGTGATCATTCTTCTTCCTATATATATATATCATTTTATCTTCAATCTTGGCTCCCACTCCGTACACCAATGACCTGACTTTGGTCATATAAATTCAACAAAAGAATCATAAAAGACTGTATAGGATATGCACTGTGCACACAAGTCTCATAGGATATGTTTGGATACACAATTATACATAATAATGCACTTATTATCATAATAATACAATTATACAATTTGGTTAATTTTTTTAAAAAAATTGTATTCCTTTCTTTTATTTGATATAATTTGAGAATTACTTTAATTAGTAAAAATTATTTTTTATTATAATAGTTTGTAATTTTTGTTATTTTATTTGTGCAAAAAATTATTTTCAGTACAAATAAATTTATCAAGTTAAAAACACTAGCTTAATTAAAAGTAATGCATCTCCAACCCTTATTAATAAAAATTGCATTATTAGATTTAAGAAAAATAAAGTAAAAATTATTTTTTTGAAAATTGGTTAGTAGATACAACCAAGTATATTTATGAGTTTTTGTTATCTGAAAACTGTTTTGTAGTTTTACCAACTAAGCAAATTTTTAAACTGAAAAAATTGAAAACTATTTTCTGTTTTGATTATCTGAAAACTGTTTTCACAAATACAAACCAAGTAAACCCTTACTACTTCAAAATAACATAATCTTGGAAGCACCATGATTTATTACCAGAAAGTGTGTATGGGAGAGGATTTTGATCCAAGGATCCAACTGATCTTCCAAAACCTGGTAGATCATTGTAATTGCATAGTTATTACATTACAAAAAAAACAGAAGATTGTAATATTTATTAGTACATTTATTTTCATTAACTATATATTTGATTTCTAATTAATGTTCTAATTTAAATAATTTTATCATAATATTAACTAGGAAATTTTTTTTATCATAATATTATTATATATTATAATAACGTATGTTTATTATTTGTTAAAAATAATTTTTAGAGGAAAAATTAAACCAGTGAATGCGAAAGCTTAAAACGGGTTACCGAAATCGAAATCTTCAGCAACCTTCAATGCCTAGGAAGATGAGTATAATACTCAATTCCACCATCCAAAAGCTTCTTAGTCTCCAAAACAATAACAGAGATTGAGAGAAACAGATCTCCTAATCTAGGGTTGTTTCGTTATATATTGTCTATCTTGTATAGAGAAACTTGTCAGATATGACTTGGGCCTTCCTAACCGAGTCAGGCTCACTCATGGGTTGCCCCAGTTTGAGTCCAAACCCAAGTCCACAATACTAATATTTTGAAAAGAGAAAAAATAATAATTTTGATGAGAAAAGAGGTTTCATGAAATGAATTTGGTTTAATGTAAATTTATGTAAACTTCAATCAACTTCATAGGCTTGGAAGCTTTCTCTTTCTAGAATCTAGAGAGAGGAAGCACCCCAAATCTCCATCCTCATCTCCCTTTGCCCTCCCTCAGCCCCTCTCAACTATTAATAATGCAATTATAATTGTTAAGGCTCTCTTATACTTGGAAAAGCCGAGGTCCATTGTAGAGATGCTATAAACATTGTGACTATTATGACTGTTCAACTTCATCCATTGAACTAGATCGGTCTTGCGATGAGATTCATCAAAAGCCCATCATGTAATGGACGAAGTTTAGACAATTATAGTCTACGCAATAACACCATTGCAAAGCAAAGTCCCTATATCATTCGTAGTTGTGGGATACTGCATACTTGCAGTCTATACAAGAAGCAAGTTAATGGCCGGGGCATGGTGAACGGAGAAGTTCATTGAGCCATTTTTTCTCCTCTCAACTTCACAAGTAGGAAGAGTAGATTACATGGAATTAACATAAGCAGCCATTAATGGTACCAATCTTTTCCCATTACCACAAGATATGTTATCTCCCCCTACCTCATGGTCATTAGGGGATATAACATACAACTATATATCGTATTTTATATATATATATATAATTTTAACAGTTGAAAAAAGAGAATTCATGTGACCGACTCCATCCATATGGGACAAATGCAAGGATGATGATGACGAATAGATGATATAAGAAAGAAAAAAAAAGAAAGCAAATAGTACCAATTGCATATCCTGAAGATTGAGAAGGTCGCTTTTGAAACTAAAGCACACAACATTGAACAATTGAATTAAAAATGAGAGAATTCAGGAGCAATATTTAAATTGGAAAAACAGCTATGGACACAATTTCCTATTTTCTATACATAGTGAAGAACAATGGGACCACATTACAAGTTGCATATATTGACATTTTCAATAAAAGAAGATTCCAATACAACCTGCACTATAATGCAGATTAGTTCAAACTAAAGCTCATTTCCAAAACAGGACCTATGCTATAAAAGTCCCCCAATCCATATTTGGCAAATTCAAGTATAACCCAACAACCCCTGCCCTTAAACATCAAATTATACTAAGAAGGTGCATATATAATATCATGGAGAGAGTTCAAGTTTGAATCAAGTGTGTGACCAAATACTATCATGAATATTAAACTAGAAGTTAACACAACAAGCTAATTAACAACCACTTAATATGTTCTAGTAATATACACTAGGGCACAGTTGCAGATGAAAAAAATAAGATGAAATTTACTTTATTCCTCGATAAACAAAACGAACCAAAGTTTAAAATTAAAGCATCCATATAGCTGTACTTTCAACACACATTTAGTCATTAAAGTACATTCCTCTTTACCAACTTCAAATCAAATGTTAAATATTCACGACGCCATAGAAAAAGATTAGTACGTATGATGCTTTATGATTAATAAACTTTACTTTCTTCCCCAATGAGTAAAAAGAATTGAGGTTTCAAACTTCACACATAACATATAGTTCTACTCTCTAGTCTCTACACAAAGCTAATCAGTCAAATACAGTTTTTGCTAGTTTATGATCAATTGTTTGTTATTCAGATTGCCTAGAAAAAGAAGGGCAATATGATGCTTTTATGATTTTCAATAGACTTCGTTGCCTTAAATGCGACAATCTACATATCAAATTTCAAGGTAAGAGAGCTGGCCGGAAGTGAAACAAAACCTAAACTGGTTCCAACTAGATATGCAACATATGTGAAGGCCTGGTTGTAAAGTTCCCAAGCATAAATTTATCAGGAATTAAGACAACCAAAATATTTCACACACACGTCATGTCGCTCTAAGTTCCAACTTCCATTGCCTTGCCAGAAATAGCAAAATAGGAGGATTTCTGAGTTAAATGAAGAAAAGCCAATCATAAACAGCATCATTAATTCAAAATGAAAAACAAATAAAATGTTAATAATTAAAGAAGAGGCTTTAGGTAATTAGGTCACAGATTTACTTCAGGCCTTCCCTTCGTGAGCGGGCGTGGTGCATTTATTTTAGAATTAGGGAGAGGTGAAAACTAGAACAGGCAAGTAAAAGAAATTAACGATCCTACTTGCATTTCCCTTCAACAAAAAAAACATAATATTCTCGATCTTCATTTATATGTGATGACGGTCATTTATACAAATCATATTAATGGATGCAATTTAACTTTTCACTACAAGGAAATAAAATCAAAGGAATCCCAGAAAAGTTCATAAAAATATGCTTAGACTAAAGAAAAAAAATACAAATGTAAGATATACCTTGAATATAGTTATTACAAGAATCTTGCAATTGTATGAGGGGGGTGCACAAACAATTCCTTTGGGAAAAAGAAGACAGCAGCAACAAAATTTGATGATTTTATAAAGCTGTTGCAGAACTTGCACTTCAAAAACCAGTACTAAAAAGCTCATATATATATATATATATATATATATTAAAATGAAGCAAACAGAAAAAGGGAGCTCCCTTCAGTCCAAGCACAGAGGGAGAGGGATGAAAACTATCTCCCGCATCATTCACTCAATCACAGTAGCACAAAACCAATCCTTTTCTACTGAGTAGTTGAATGAATGAGTCGGCAGCTAATTCAACCCCTTTTTCACATCCATGAGTGGACTGAAGGAAGCTCCCTCATACCGGCCATTTCTCACTGCCACTTCCAACATTATTATTTGCAAAATTCGATTGTGTTCCAGTACTTGGAAAGTATGAAAATTTTTCTCTTTCCGAAAAGAGTAGGTTCTGAACCATAAATGGTGAAACTATGATTCACCACAAGCAATGGTTAGCTTTCCACTGCCCGAGAATGCTAGGAATATAATTTCATTTTCAGTGACACTAATTATCACCATTAGATCAGAGCACCACTGCAGAAATAGTTTATGCACTAATTTAAAATGGTTTATAGATTAATTTACAGTTTATTTTCTAAACAACTCATTCAGGAAAAGAAAAATGTTAGTTATTGAATTTATTAAATAGTAACATAAAGAGCTATATTTCATCCGAGGGAGAAAAATGTTAATGTGTATACAGGATAACAAGTTCTTACATGTTGATTAATTAGAGCCACACAAAATCTTGCTACCAAATTCATGCTTGAAAAACAAAGGCAATCATATGAAGGAAGTGATAAGAGAGTACCTTTTTTTTTTTTTTTAAGAAACTGTAACATAAATAGTACCCCTATGATTCTCTTCCAAGTTCCAAGTTACCACAAAATAATAATGTTTAGATTGAACCATTTTTGGGCAATCATATTAAGTACAACACAAGAAAGAGAAGCAATAAACAAGACCACAATTATCAAATTATACTTTTAAAAAAAAAAAGGTAAATCTTAAAAAGGCAGTTCCAAATCCACTAAAGCAATCTAAAAATGAGTATTTTAATTTAGATAATTAATATGCATCTAAACCTTATTTTAACCACAAATTTACCACAACAGTGGAAAATTTGAAGGATATTACAATCAACTAGTTTAATTAAACACCTGAAATGCAACAGCAATTCAGAAATTCTTCAAGACTACGCATAATGAACTTTACATAAACCATATACCTAAATTTAATCATGATAAGCTTGTTACTATTGAGAGATAAGAGAGACCATTTTCAACTTTAGCCTAAATAATTTCAAATACTCAGAAATGACCCATTAAAGTACAGATCAACAAAAATTTAAAAGCTATACATGCACACACACTTGTATAATGTGAATAAACCTACATTTCTTGGTCTTCTGACAAAAGACACAACATATGATGAATATATAGAAGGGGAAAAAAAAGAAAGAAAAAGGAAAACTTAACTGCTAATAAAGGGCTTGTCTTGGATATTGAAACCCTAAATTTGCATTGATGCTGCATATATTTTCCAGTGTAAATTCACTGCAATGAAAAGAAAAGACAAGGGATCAGAGAATCCAAACAAAAAAAAAAACCATAAACATAGATATAATATTAGATATGCATATGAAAAGAACAAGGAAAATAAGGATGAGAGAACAAAGAAAAGCTCTATGCATAGAGATAACATGTTGAAAAGAAAATACAAAGGGATGCAATGATATATGTTTATAATACATGTAAGATATATATAGTTAGTATATGTAAATGAATATGAAAAGGGTACTTGCAAAAATTACGGAAGAGAGATGTATTTATGCAAAGGGGTAGATGATGAGTCATTTTCGTCATGCGAGTCAGAGACAGGAAAGCGACTTTAAGGTCTCAATAAATCAATGACGATAGAGAGTGAGAGCGAGCTTTTCTTTTCTTTTTCCTATTCTTTTTTTTCAAGGCAAAGAGTGAGAGCGAGCTGGACAGACTACGAAACATTACATACATACAGATATATATATATATATATATAGAGAGAGAGAGAGAGAGAGAGAGAGAGAGAGAGAGAGTCTGTACGTTACATATTTTGCAAAATCTACTGAAAAATCTTATGAACTCTCTCTCTCTCTCTCTCTATAGATATATAAAGCAACTGAAGTGGAAGAGCAGTTCCCCCATTTTCATACAGACAGAGCTGCACAGTCAGAGGTGTGGGGTTGAATTTTGACCATTAAAATGCTTTCATTTGGGGATTCCATGAACTTCTATGACTATGTGTACAGTGCACCCCACTGTTACTGCACCCTCCACAAGAGGGACTATACAACAGTGACATATAATTATATATATAATCCACATTGCATTAAGGATCTTTAGCTCCACTTTCAATTTGTTAAAAATTGTTACAATGTTCTTTATCGGTGTGGGTGAGAGTGAGAGCAAAGACTCATGGTGTTATTTATTTATATTTTTTTGTAATATATATATAAAAAACTATTTGAAATGACTTTAAAAAATTAAGAGTACTTAACCAAAAAAAAAAGATAGAATTTATGTAACCGATCTCATGTGACAAATAATGATGCATAGGAAGTTTAAATTAGAATATGTCTATAATACACTTGAGCCCCGTTTGGTAACCTTTTATGTTTAATGCTTATTGTTTAATTGTTTATATAAACATTGTTTATGTTACGATTTTGTTTATCTATAAACATGAGTGTTGTTTGATAACAAAAAAACGTTTGACTCATTTTAAAAATCATAAACAGAAAAACATGTTTATTAACTTTAAACTACTTTCTTTTTTAAAAAAATCAACACAATAAATTGCATAAAATATCAAGTTTATGTTACAATAAATCTATACAATAATAACAGAGTAAGAAATATACATAAAAAAGAAATAAATAATATTGGATTACATATATATCTACACATTGCAAATTATACTGTAAAACTAGAATGATCCACAACCAAAAAAGTCCTAACAAGTAAGGGGGTGCACACAATTCTATTCCTTACGGTTATTGGGAGAACTAGAACCAGAACCGTTCCCAACGATTCCTTAATTTTAAAATCAAAATAAATGAGTTCAGTTCAATTCGATTTTGTTTAAAAAAATTTACATAACAAAATGTTATTATAACTATTACAATGATTTTATAACAGTTATATATATAGTTATAAAACTCCTATAATGATTTTCTATTATATATATATATTCAACGGTTCCAAGGCTTGGAACTGGAAGCGTAGTGAACGATTCTTAAAATTTAGAGCCGGAACCGGAATCTGAACCGTAGTGAACTATTCGGTTCAGTTCAGCTAAAGTTCTTTATGGTTCCATCGGTTCTTTGTGCACTCCTGCCAACAAAACAATATATATATAACTATAAAAAAGTTGAAAGTTTTTCAATTTGTATGGAATGAGAAGAGGAATTTGAAGGATATTCTCTTTCTCTTGAACTTCTTATGCTACTATTTTCTTTTTTCATTTTTTTATTCTTATTTTTCTTTCAATACTGAAAATAAATGAATGATGAGTATAAAATGCCATTTTTGTTTCTTTGACAAGGAGATGGTTGAGATTTTTTTTTTTTTTACCTCAAATAAGGTTTTTTTTTTTAGCATGGGTGCTCCTAAGTTACTATTTCTTATTATCAAGTATATTAGTAATTATTCATATTGTACCCAATATTTTTTTCTCAAGGCAATTGATGCTCTTTAATTATGTTCACACTTAATAATTCTAATGTTTTTATCGTTGTATCATACAATAGCCTTTTATAATATTTTTTTCTTTTCATTTTCTCACTTTTAGTTTCAATTTTTAATTAAGATAATATAATCACCATTTTAGATAAAAAAGAACAAAAAAGTTTTTTTTTAATAAACATAAACAATAAATATCATTTTGGTGTTTAAGATTTGAAAGCTTAGTTACAATGTCGTTTTAAAAGCGTTTTGACAATTTATAAACAAAGCAAAAATTATCAAACATGCTTATCTTAAAATTTTATTTTTATAAATAATAAACACTAGACATAAACAGTTACCAAATGAGCTCTAAGTAAATTTAGGTTTTGTGTGTTGTACATATCTTCGGCGGAACTCATCCTACTTGTTGTGCATGCATAATTCAAATTCATCGAATGTACTGTAGACCTTGGGGTGAAATTAATGGACTATGGCACTTTAATGGTGTTGAAATGTCCTCATTTCAAGTTCATACATAAACACTGTACCAAGTTTACAGTGTCTTCTTATTAGCAATAACACAAACACTTCGTGGGTTGAATGATAGTTGATTAGGTAAGAATAAAAATTCAAAAACACTGTACCAAGTTTACAGTGTCTTCTTATTAGCAATAACACAAACACTTCGTGGGTTGAATGATAGTTGAATGAATATTAGGATTTGGTAAGTTTAAAATATATAGCAAAAGGTAAAAATATAAGAGAAATAAACAAGGATAGCAAGCATTGGATGTCCCCAGCACCCTATACGATCCTCATAATTTGTAGAAAAATGATTTAGAGTCCAAAGTCATCGTAACGTCATTTTTTATTTACATAAATTCAATTAAAATTGTTCAACTGTACTCTAAATTATAAAGGTAATGTTAAATGAGTGACGCTCTCCGTCCTGTGTAGAAAGGGAAAAGGTAATGTGGTCATATGGACAAATTTTGTCACTGTGTTACTGTATCAGGGGACAAGTGAATTGTCAGCTGGATCCCAACATTTTATCTTCTATGGTATGATTGAAATTGGGGCAATCATACATCACAACTCTTTATATCTTGTCTCTTGGTTTATGTACCCAAGAAGGCTACTGTTCCATTATTGGACAGCTGTGGAGTAGTAACGAGAGAAATCATTCATCGTCACGAAGTTATCGAATTTGAATTCTCTAAACATGGTGCTTCAAAATAGGGACGGTGTAAATCACTCTACATGTAAATCGTTCACACATGTGAGTGATCTGAGCCGTCTCCTCCTTGCTGCACAGCATCGTGCTATGTAAAAATAGAGGATCTCAACTCAAAGTTATCACACTAGAACAGCGAAGAGGCCTTCTTTTAAATCCACTTGCCCTTTCTCTCTGTGCAGCCTGGTTACATGTGTTAATCTGACAATCTGATTGTTTCCCAGTCATGCTTTTGATTCTCTTTTTCCCTTTTGCTCAAAGTTTTTGTATAGAACTTTAATATCATTTTGATATGGTATATTCAAATTCTTTTGATATTCTGTGAGGTTATAACTTATAAACCATCAGACATTTTTCAATTAGTACCATTAGTCATCCAAAACATGGTACTATTTTGATTTAGTGATAACTTGAGATCATCTTAACATATATATATATATATATATATATATATATATATATATATATAAAGTGATTGTGCTTATCTAGGCCTCCCTTGCAGATCTTTAAACATAATATGCCTTTGAGTTGGCATTCCTTTAAATGCAAACTATGACAACTTTAATGTATGTTTGTGGGCAAAAGTAGTACTTGAGTGAGTGAGAGTGGGTGCATATATATCACCCACAGCACAATGGAATGGCTTGCTTTAAGGTGTTTCTGGGCAAAAGTAGTACTTGAGTGAGTGAGAGTGGGTGCATATATATATATCACCCACAGCACATTGGAATTGCTTGCTTTAAGGTGTCTCTCTCTCCCTGCACATTATTTACTAAAATGGCACTGCATTCCAAATGCTATTGATTTCCTACATGTGCTTCCATTTGCACCATGAAGAGTGCCTTTGTAAGTGATCACCTTGCCATCATATAATTCGCACCGGAGTAGAGCTTCCCTGAAGGCGTTGACCTTTTCGAACCTTACAACTGGTCACCCCTGCGATCATGTTCTCACCATTGAGATGGTGGCAGACAGTCCACAGAAAAATTTATCATACCAAAGTCAAATGTCAATGAGGGAGGATTCTTTGTGTTTTCATTTGATACAGAGTAATCATCTATTGCTTATCGATGAACAAGAAATTTATTAACACCAAACATAATAACCGTAATGACCAAAAAATTCATCCACACAAAATACAGTGACTGTAGAATATGAAAAAAAACTTAGCAATTACATCCAACGATCACCAAAAATTCTTCCACACTAAATACAGTGATCGTTGGATGTGATTGGTATAAAAAAATACAATTATAAAAAAAAAATGAACTATCACATCTAACAGTTTATAAATTTTCTTACTCATCGGTGATTAAGAAATTATTAAGCACAGCGAATATTGAATGTGTTTGGTGTGAATGACTTTTCTTATTTATCGATGAGCCAAAATATCATTACTCTTTGTATAAAATGTTAAGAAAAGATTATTTGGAATGTTTTATGACCTTAATGTGTCATTTGTTGATTGATTTCATAAGATTTCTGGTGGAGTTTTTCTCCCTTTAAATCTTGTATGATCTTCTTTAAGAATTTTAATTGACCATGCTAAGTATAATGTATATTAATGAATCATTCCACCTACCCCAGCTGAGCTCTTGACTTCCAATTTGCAAAGGCCTTATCTTACCCACATAGGTGGACTTAGTTGACTTTTCATGGTCCTAAATGCCATAACCACTCCACTAAAGAATATTAGAACAAGTTATCCAATGGTTCATTCATAGCAGTGACGTCCTATCCAGTTCCACCATTTTATCATAATATGATAGTGCGATGCTTCTTTGGTTTTAAGAATCAAAAGTTGAAAGAGAAAGAGGTATACCTTAATATATATATATATATATATATATAGGAGTAATGCATAATTAAAAATGTTTTTTCAAAAGGGTAATGACATAAAGAGGAGAGAAAATTAAATTTCAGTGACCAAAATTAAAAAAATATTATTTTTTAGTAACCTTAAACTCAATAAAAGGTGAATAGTAACCAAAACTAAAAAATAATTGCTAATGAGTGACCATTTAATTTTAAAGTCCAAAATACCCTCATTCTCTCCATAGATATCCATTCTTTCATTGTTTTTTTTCAAAACCAAATATTAGAAACTTCAAAGAATCTGATGACTTGTATAAAAAATATATGAACATATATACATTCTAAAGAATATATAATAATATATATAAATTTATTCATGTATATTAATATCTCATTAATAAATAAAAAAACTAATTTGGCTGCAATTAATTATTAATAAGAAATATTAGAGGATAGAAATAGACTTGATTAATAAACATATTGCCTACTACTCTATGATGGCTAATTATCAACTTACTCTCTGAATCTTCATCTTCTTATATTAGGTCTCAAATAGTTAATTCATTTCAAACGATAACTCTTGTCGCATCTTTGGAGCCCTAAAATCCACCAAAGAAAAAAAAATCATATATGCACATGCATTAATTGTAAGATGAACATATATGTCTATATATATATATATATATATAGGGTCTCTCTCTATATATATACTTTTTTTATCAAATCTTTTATGTCTTTTAAAGCTTTGATATTTAGGAGTGAGATTGGAGAAGACAAAAAAGAGAATGAGAATCTCTAAATAAAAATGATGGTATTTTGGACATTAAAGTTACATGGTTGCAATTATTTTTCAAGATTGGTCACAATTTACCTTTTATTGAGTTTAAGGTCACTGTAAAACAATTCTTTTTTAATTTTGGTCACCAAAATCTCATTTTCCCTAAAAAGAATAATGAAAGTGTTTCCCAAGAAGGAATATATGTGGAAGGCCCAAGGAGAATGAATTTTCATTTTCCCTCAATAAGATCTTTAATCTTTCCCCATTCCCCCCTTTCCATCCATTCTTCATCCCTGCCAAACGGACTTAGATCCTCTGCTCTAAAAAAGAGGTCGAGCATTCATCAACTCAAACTAATGTTATGATATATGTACTTGAAATAACATTGCCTCGTTTGTCAAATGAATTCTCAGACCTCTCATTTAGAGGAAATGATCCAAGACCAACCAAACATGCTATATTCCTACCATCTTTCATTTATTTTGGAGATTTCTTCGGTGTAGCATTTTTAATACATACAAACTTGAAGAATATGGTATAAGTACCTCATTGAAAATAAAAAATAAAAAGAGTATTACAGTATGCCTCTTTTTTTTTTTTGGCAAGTATATTACAGTGTCAGTATGCCTCTTGCGAAGGAAAATACAACATAACAACAATAATTTTTCATTCCTCAAAAAAATTAAAATATACAAGGACGTGGGGTTAGAGGAACCCCCAATACAATGTCAGAATATACTGTTAGTTCATTGATGATTCTATTGATACCTTCCTTGCAGCAAATTTTTTTCCAGAAAATCCAAGAATGAGGCAATGTCACAACTAGCCTATTATATTGCCTAAGATGAGAATTTTGGGAAATAAAACTCTGAGCAGAAAATGTAATTTAGAACAACTGGAAGAACAGAGTTGTTGATCCATCCCCAAAGGATCGCAGATCGGCAGGTCTTACCAAGGCCCTGCACAAAGGGCAAGTCCTTTCTCTCTCAAACCTGCAAGTGAGGTGGTAGCCAAATGGTCAAAATATGAAGCAAGGACATTGAGCTTGAAATGAATTAAAACCAGCAGTATATGTGCAATATATGTGAAATCAATTTCTTTATTCAAGGAAAAAAAAAACTAAAATACTTGTATATGATAATTTGTCTTTTAGATACAATACTATTATTAATTGTTTACTATAGGCCAAATTTATTATATATAACTTAGAATAATAAAAGATAATTAAAATTTCAAATTTATATTCCATTTTAAGAGACATACTTATTTGAAAGTACTAATTCATTTAATCATTTTAACTTGCTAGGTTTACTCTTTGTTGAGTAGAGTACACCAACTTTGGGGAAATTTTCATCCGTAATATTGAGGAGTGAAATAATAGGAAAATCACAGATCCTCAGTGTTCATCAAAATTGGCATGCTTAACTTGGGAAGCAAAATAGAGTGCCATCTATATGTAACAATGATGTACCTAAAGAGGAAAGAATTGCTACCATGCACATCCATCCTATGTGTACAAAATGCACTTCGAAGGAAAATTCTATAATCAACATGAACCCTGTTTTCTGGTGTTCCTGTATGTTATGCATGTGCCAAACCTATGAAGTAAAACTAATTTGACATTCTAGCAAATAGCCTTGTTATGTCCTGCAATGGAGCATTGTATATCATTATGTATTAGCCTCGAGAAACTATGATGACTCGCAATTCACATGTTCCCAACAGTCCAAACAAGTTACCAGGTATGCAAGGATTCGTACTTATTAAACAAAAACAATTAAATCGCAAGACAGTTGCAAAACTAAGAACACTAAAAAGTAATTAAAAACTGACCATTCAGAAACACATTCTTCACAGAAGATGTGTTTACAGCGCAATAAAATTGGAGCATGCATCTTCTCCTGGCAAATAGCACACAGGTCTCCTGCTGCATTTACCTGACATTTGATTACTAACAGTTAAAATACAGGAAAAACTTATCCAGTTACATAGGACAAGAATATGTGCAAGCATGTATACAATAACACAGACATGTTACCAGGGGCTGAGCCAGGATTTTACCATTGGGGGGCCAAATTTTTTTTTAACATCAATATAATATTAGCTTATATCATGTATATGAACAAAGGTATATATAATATATACCTATTGTATAAATATATATGGATAAATGTATGTATACCCTATATATAATATTTATATGTTATGTATAAGTATATTCAATATATACAAGAGTATTAGAAAAACAAATAAGAAAAATAGGATTAGCGTTTTGAAGAATGAAAAATTAATGAATTTTTTTAATAGAAAAAAGAGAAATAAGTGAAAGAGGGAGAACGAACTTACATATGTAATATTTATTTTTCCCCACCATTGCAAGAATCCAAAAATATTACATATATATATCATATTATATTGGGCAATTATTATCGAGGTTGCTATTGGCCTAGGCTTAAATAACTAACTAAATGTGTCATTTAATTGAGTTCGGCTAATATAAACTAACTAAATGTTTATGTAATTGAGTTGGGCTAATATGGGGGGGGGGGGGGGGGGGGATGCTTCCCACCCCCCCTCCCCAAACCTGCCCCACCCCTGCAGGTTAGTAAGTTCTAAGAGATTTATGCGCAAGACACAAGTGTACTTGCGGACGTTTAACAACTAACAAGAACTAAATTAAAACATAAATATTTGTGAAGCATTCACTCCCTTTTCAAACTCATAATGTTTGGGTTATTGTCCATTTCAATCACTCCTTTTCAGTCTCATCTCATCAATATTCACTCTCAATTTAACAATTCATGTATAAACTAGTTTGATGCACATACCTTGAGGGAAACAGTGTCATGACTCATAACAAGAAGTGCTTATGATGCACTACTAAAAAAATTGTCAACAGTTCAAACTAACTTGAGGAAATGTGAAGCACTTCATTAGTAAATGCTAGTTATTCGGCATACATGTGACATTTTATGCAACCGCACAAACATACAACGCATGCATGAAAACTAGAAATACAGCGCTTGTCACAAATAGCACTTCAAAACTGCAATGTGGAATTTCATTTGCTGTAATTCTGTGGTTGTGCAAAATGCCTAGGGAAAAAAACTGCAAAGTGCATAATCTCACAGAAAGGAATTCTTGGACGACTCCTTTTGCCAGTACAGGTTCACCGTTCACACAATAATGAGGAAATTGGTGTTCCTAATGTCAAGATGAAGCATAATACTTAATTCTAGCTTTCTCAATGTACAAGCACGAGATCTGGATAATGCAAGTCGAACAAATTATTGGAATTCTGGGAATATAGAATTTGATTCCCTTCTAATTTTGAATTCCTGATCAACAAATTAATGCAGCAGAGAATCTGAAAGAAGCTTAAAGATATACCAAACTCCTTTTAGATGCCATAGCATATACCTGCCAGCATCCAGTTTGAAGTTTAAAGCAATTTTAGTAGTTTGGATATTCAAAAGAAACCATATACCTGTTCCGATGTGGCATGAGACCCGTAATGGACTTCTTTTCGCGATAATGCTTTCAAGGCAGCAAAGAAGGATTGTACCTGAACAGAAACTCAAACAGAGTTAAAAACAAAACATAACAGCACTCCAGTTAAGATTATAGGAGTCAAGGAAATGAAAGAGATAAGTCACAGACATATATTTCTTCTGCAAGAAATCTTACCTTCTCAACAACTGTTGTAAGCTTGAAAGTTAAATACAACCCTGTAGTCAGTGATGAAAAGAGGCTTCCATAATCTTTGTTCAAAAAGAATCGATACCAGACAGGTGTCGGTAACAAAGAACGGTACAACAGTAGTGTATATTCAACCAGAGTGAGCATTTGACCCTTAAAAACAAAATTATCATTGTCAGGGAGTTCTGATAAATTTAAAAAATAAACTTCAAATTAATACATAATTGTGTACTGAATGACTCAAGTTACCTGCCGACGGAAATTATGGCCCCTGCCGTTCTTATAATACATTAGCAGCATACACTTCAAAGACATAGCTGCCTGTCGCACCATTATATCTGGAAGCAAAAAAATCCATAACAACGTTCCCAAGAGATAAATAGATTCAAACTATGAGAGATATATGGCATCATAGAGACGATAATAGTATAGTAAAAGCAATACATGATGAAGTATAGTGAAAAAGACATAAAAGAAAATAAAAAACCAAATTAGAAATGAACACATGGAGCCTCGTGGAAAGTGCACTGGGCTAGCCCCTTTAAACTAGATTATAAATGAAACACAAGGAATTTACATGATGCGGGAGGAGCGGACTAACTACAAACCTAAAATTTGGTATCATTCACACAAAGTGACTGCCCTCAAACTCGAACCCTCACCCTTGACAGCCCAAGTTATAGCACCAAACAATGACCCTTTAATTTAAATACAGTGCTACCAGCATTAAAATATTCAATTCCACATTCTAAGAAAAATAAGGACACAAATACACCTCCTAAGCTGACGTTTTCCTAGATAATGAAAGAAAAAAACATTAAATGCAATAAACCGAAGATGAAGAAAGAGGAGTACACATCTAATCACTCCAAACAAATTTAGAAATTTTAACCTATGACATTCACCGGTGCACTAAATTTCTCCAAAAAGTTTCACTGACAGTACATATACACAATGCTTATATACAGGTTGCAAAAAACATAAGTCTGCACCGCATGTCTATGAGATACAAAATGTATTCATTGCAAAAGTAGCCATAGAATGGTTCAGATTACATACCATTTACCATAATGATGAATACAGCATGCCAGAATGGTGGTATTGCTTTTGGAGGAACCATGAATATCGGGTATAAAAGATCATCATTCCGATACCACCAGTACATGCCAATCACGTGAAGCAAAAAAACTATGGAGATGCCAAGTAGAACAGATATTTTTCTCTCTCCCTGCAGAAACAAACAGTTTTTAAGCATGGCAGTTCCTCTATTTTTCTCTTTTTCTACCCCTTCTTGAGAGAAGTCAGGTTTTCATGTTTGGTATAAAAAAAAATCAGCACATAGTACATATATTGCACCTTTAGAGCAGTCTGCTTTCGAAGAATATCATTTGACTTAAACATGACTGCAGTGATCCAGATTGTGACAAAGAAACCTGAAATTTTCTCGTAGAGAATAAATTATCACTAACTATAAGAAAACAATGTTGACAATGTTCAAATAATAAGAATTCGATGCACAGGATTATAATAAGGCTATAAATGCAGAACTTTCATCTCATTTTTTTCTTTAAAAGGGAAATATAGCTTTCATCATACAAAATGTAAGACACTGCCAGCATCCTAAATGCATAGAGAAGGATTTAAGTGGGAAAGAACTGAATTAGGATGCAGCGGTGGTGGAATCATATAGGCATATTAATGGTGGAGTCATTCAGGATATCAAATTAAGGTCAAAGTCATGATTGGGAGGTTGAGGCTGTAAGACTCTCTAGTTAAGCTATAAAATATGGATTGTTCAAGAGGAAGGATGAGATGAGGGGGTGTACTTCAAAGAAAGGGAAGTTTGAGGTAAATTCATCTACAAGATTTCAAGCGGCTAAGCTGATGTCTTCTCCCCTTTTAAGTGGTAAAGCCATTTATTTGGTGGGTTAAGATCCCTTCCAAGGTGGGTTTCTCTATGTGGCCAGCACATCAATATTTAATCTAGTGAAAAAAATAAAACATGTCATTTTTTATTGGTGTTGTATGTACAAGTCGGATGCAGACTTGGCGGACCATCTTGTAATTTATTGTAGAGTAACCAGGCAAGTATCATATCTGCAGTTGGCGTTAGTTAGGATGACATGGGTGTTTCCTATATCAGTTGCAGCTAGCTACTCAGCGGGAAAAGTGACAGGGTTGGTAAGAGGATGAAGAAGGCATAGAATGATGCTTCACTTTGTCTGATGCAATGCATATAAGGAGAAAGAATCAGCAGTTTTCCAAAGGATTAAAGGGATTGGTTCACAAAATAAAGAGTAACTTATTGGGTGCATTATTTGGTTGGCCAACAGGGAAGTTAAATGCTGTCATGAGTGTTTTCTGGAGTTCATAAAAAATACGGACTCTTTTGGTCTCATAAGGGTTCAAAGGTGGTCGTGTTCACCATGTATTCGCAGGCTGCTCCCTCTCTAATATTCTTGAATGACACAATCTTACTTATCAAAAGAAAACAAAAATGCTGGTAGCTCATAATAACCCTTATCAATGATCGGGTCAAAATCCCTTCTTTTGCAATACCCATCACATTCACCCTCTATGAACCCTACAACTAGCTCAGTTGGTTTTACTGATATGCTTGTAAGTGATATGCTTGTAAGGTCAAGTGTTCTGTCTTTTATAGTGAAGTGGTTATCACAATAAACCAAAACGAGTTGTTTTCATGTGTAAAGAGCTAATAGAAAATATTGTGTTTCTCTTTCAAAATTCATCAACTCCCTAATTCAGAATATTGCCCTGAGGAATCCGCAATGATTCTTAGATAACCAAGTTAATTGCAAAATTCTTAATCTTAACCCTATCATTAAATTTGCTCTTCAAGTTACCCAGGGCACCCATGTCAATAAAGCATGTGTAATAGGATGAATTTTTTATTTTATAGTGTCATAAAAACTTGTTTTAGTCTATCTATACAGTCGTTTACTTCCTGCATAACATTAATGTATTGGAGATCAATCATTGTGATGCTTCATGCCAAGATGCTCCAGGATTAGGTCAAACTTTGCTCAATCCATACTGTAGAACCATCCTAGGTTCTATTTCAGTCTGCATCCCCCGGCTCAAGCTCTATGTGTGCCGCAGATCAGGATGATCTTAAGTTAGACTGAACTTATTTTATTGGATGTGGGCATTAGGCTTAATTTTAAATGCTCTAAGATATATATTATATGTTTATTAAGTGCAATAGAAGATAGCAGCGGCTTCTGCAGGGATCTAATTCGTTTAAGTCAATTAATCTATGTAATTTTCCCCCCCAAAAAAAAAAACATGCACATGATATGCTCTGAGCAGAGTGCAAGTTGAAGTATACTGCCTAGTCTCATCTATCCAGCCTAAAATTAAGCATGCTGAGCCATGCAAATATTAAAAGAAGATAAGATTTAAACTGAACTTCAGGCCAAAGTTGAGTTCAGGTCGAGCTAGAGCCAATCCTAGCTCAGCTCTAACCTCACCTCAACCTAGAACTGTTGATTTGATAAGTGTCTATGTATGCAAGATAGTTGCCATTACTAGTTCAAGATTGATCCAAGTACCATTAGTTCACAAGAAAGTTTGTTTTTATTTGTTCCATAAATCTTTGTTCAGATCCTACTCCACAAATTAAGTATTTTTTCTAGTTTTCCACTATCTTACGCCAACAGACAACATAAAGCTCAGAATACTTTACGCGTCAACCAATAAAGATAACCAAAATGGAGTGAGTTTTTACAGAAATCAAGCTATGCCAACTGAAACTAAGCTCCCAACCTAATATTAGAATTGAAGCTCCATTCCAAGCCAAACCAGGAATGTCTCAATGATCCCAAATAAGAAGTCATTCCTGGGCCTACCTTTGCCAATTCGTGCATGAATGAAACTGACAGACAGGTAGTAATACGTTGTATTTCATACTAAATCACTTCTTAGTTCAGTTCCTGGAACAGAGTTAAATAAATCACCATTGAATCACAGCCACGTCCCCAAACCAGACAACATTTTTTTTTGGTTAATAATAAGAGAAATGCTAAACGTCATGAAATTATTTCATGAATTTTATCATGAATGATGTGACAGGGAACGTGGAGAGTTAGTATTAGTGGGATTCGGTGATAATATCATGAAACTCTGTGTATGGGGGAATTCCACCAATACTAACTCTCCACGTTACCTGCCACATCATTCATGATACAAATTCATGAAATAATTTCATGATGTGTAGCATTGCTCTAATAATAAAAGGTGTTCCTTTTTCTTTGTTAAGTAATAATAACAGGTGTTCTTGTTCAAATACGAACGCTAAAACACAGATATATTTCATTCTTACACAAATTACCAAGACAAAAAACACAGTGCATATATCATGATACAAATATAGAAGCCCAGAACATGAGAACACAACATATATACTACACCATTAATACCTTCGCAAATACACAAACAAAAATGATGTCAAGTGTTAAAAGGAAGCTCAATTGAATACCTTGCAAGTGCTGACGAATGAACACAACCAACAAGAGCAACGAAAACGGAAGAACCTGCTCCATCCACCGAGCAACCTGCTGAATATCGTACCTCTGGTACGACGAATCTCTATTACCATCATTCCCAACATCCCCATTACCCGAATCAACTGTCTCCACCGGAGTCGCCCTCTCTCCGTCCCCATCTTCACTTCCATCCCCACCGTCCACCACCGCACGGTCCGACGCCGACAAACCTACCACCCTCTCAATCTGCCCTACACTTCCATCACTCTCGTCATAGGTCACATGGTCTTGTTCGGCTCCGATTATCCTAATCGAAACCTCCCCGTTGGCAGCACTGCTTCCGGCGGAGCTTAAATTTTGCAAATGACGGCGAAAGAGCTGGTTTTCGTCGTGGATTGTGAGAGTTTCCGATTCTTGATTGCTGGGTATTGGCCGGAGAATGCCGGAATATTCCAACATGGTGGATACCGGCGAGCGCAAGAAACTAAGCCCAGGGAATTGAAAGCGATAGCTTCTTGAATTGGAGCTGATACTAGTACTGGTAGCTGCAGAAGAGGGGTTTGTGGGTGTATCTGGATTGGAACCACTCGATGTCTCCATTCTGGCCATCTTTGCGCACACCCAGAAGTATTCAAAACCCTAATCTGGTCTTCCGTTTCTGGTCTAAAAAAATCTGATGAAGAAATCAGAGAGATGGTAAAGATTGTACGAAGAAGAAGAGAGAAAAGTCAAAGGATATAGCTGAGTTGGTACTTAGTAGGGTGATGATATATATACATATAGAGAGAGAGAGAGGATATTATATAATATTTGGACTGAGCCTGAGGAGTAACGATGGAGGAAAGGAATAGGGAAGGAAGAAAAAAAAGAGGAACGGAAGATTGTCTACGTTTGTTAGAAGATACCAGGAAAGTGAAATGGAGGTCTGAACCCTGCATTTAATATCTCTTCTTTCATAAGTTATTGTAGTATTACTTTATTTATTATTTTTTTAAAATTTATTTTCTTTTTAAATACTTTTAAATATATAATTAGATAGAATTAATCAAGTGCACAAAATCTGAGAATAATTAGATAGACTTTAGTTAAGTGAACGAGACTCAAACTATTACGGAGTTATTACTGTCTTAGATGGATAAGATTAAATGTATGTAATTTTACAGACTGTATCACTATTATATATATATATATATATATATTAAAAATGATAGATTTTTTATTCAATAAAAAGAAAATGATATTTGCCACTTATCCATTTGTCTTTTCTAAATTAAAAAGAATAAAGGAAAATTATTGTTTGGTCATTTTTCTGAAAAGATATTTTAGATAATTAGAGAAGAAAAAAACATAGAGCTGAAAAATAGAAAATAATAGAATTTTCTTTTTGATTGACATTTTTTTGGAATATGCTTTTCCAAATTTGAGTAAAAAATTGTTTGTTTTCCTATAATAGTCTTAGTTCTTTTAAAATTATTTTTTGTTGTCACAGTTTTGTCTAATTTATAAATATTCTCAACTCTACAATTAACTCAAAAATACTTTTTATACTCCAAATAATAATAATTTTATCTTTATTATTTAAAAAATTGATTGAAGTGCAAGTCAATATCTTATGCCTAACTAATTATAGAATGTATTATGTTCAAGACATATAATAAATATCCTGTCTTTCTTGCGAAGGACACAATACCTACACGTCGAGGACTCAATCCAACTTGTATTAAGGTATGTAGTTTTTATTAGTCTAACATATAACTCAGTCTAATTCATACTTTTTTAGGTTAGATTGGTCAAGAAAGCATCATCTTTATATATATATATATATATATATATATATATATTACCAAATCTTTTTAATTATATTACTTAAACCCAAAAACTGAAGAGCGAGTGGAAATTGAAAATAAAATAAAATAAGTACAAATTAGAAACCGCGTGACCCACTACTACAAGTATTTAAAAAAACTCTTTCTTATTTTTTTTAAAAATGTAAATGCCACGGTTGTGAGAAGGTTTTGATTCTTTTGAATAATAAATTATTCTTTCTTTAACTCAACATGTTCGTACTATATATACCCAAGAAAGTTTATAATAATTGTTTTATATTTTAAGATTTAAAAAAATAAGTATGAAGTACGTGAAAGATTAATGATTGGCTACGTGGCTCCAAACTTCCTCGTGTTTCATGTTTAGATTTTGTTTGGCTTGAAGAAAATCGAAAGGAAAAGAACAATGATTCTCAGTCATTTCCCTTCCTATTTAAATATAACTTATAAGTTTTTTAAGAATCAAAAACCAGATAAAAGAAAATAGAAGTCACATTTGAAATTAAGATATATATAAATATATTATAATATATGTATTTACTTCCACCATTTGTTATCATTTATTCATGATAATTAAACCAATAAAAGTCATCCAAATGCAAATCCCATTATTGATTAGAACCAATGGCTATCGCAATTAACTTACAACATCAAAATGTGAATCTCTCTAAAAAAAAATTAATAATAATTTCTCCCTCTTTCTATTTCATCCCATAATCTTGCAGTTTTTCCTAGTCTATTGAGATTAATAGTATTCAATTGCAAAATATATATAAATATTGTTTAGAACGGTTTTAAATTGATACAAATGTGTGTGCTATATATATATATATATATATATTGAAGAAAACTAACATCCTGCTTTTCAGAGGAGGTTAGTTTTGTTCCCATATTTTGTTATACAAAAATAATTCTAATAAAATATGTCACATCATAAAAAATAAGAATATTTATGTAATTTCATTCTTTGCCTTTTCATCTCTTCTCTCACATCATTTTTCTCACCACCGCCATTGTCTAACCAATCGGAGACTCACTGTTTAGACTCGTCACTTGAGTCAACCAAAAGCAAACAATCGTCGTCGAGCATACCTGCTTCTCCAACATCGTCGACATCATGCACCCCAATCTGTTTTAGGAACTTTTGCTACTATAATTGGGTCAATCAACTTTATAATACACTTTTTTCCATTCGCTTTAATTTTCTTAATTTACAGATTGGCTAACTAGGATCTTTTCTAATGCTAATACTCATTCAAAGTTTGAATCATAGTCTTAATCGAAGGCAGATTTCTCAAGCAATCACAAGTTCCAATCGCCACCAGCGGTTAGTGGACATGATTCTCCATCGTTGGTTAGTCAATTTATTTTATTTACCAAGCCAAAGAGGGGTCTGATTCTGGTGACGAAGGGAGTGGTGGCGGGGGGATGGTAGTGGTGGTGCCATTGGTTGTGTTGGTGGTGGTTGTGGTGTAGGGATGGTTGTGGCAGTTATGGGAATTAAATAGTGGCAGTGGCGTCGGTTGTGCTGATGGTGGCGGTGCAGTGGTCATGTTATCAGTTGTGGGTGGTGAAGGCATGTTAGGTTGGTAGAGATCGCAGAGAATGTTTGTTGAACCAAGGTTTTCAACTAAAGTTATTCAGTTATTTTGATGATAACAAAACATTGTGAGTGTTATGATTTAATGTCTACTTAAGTTTGTGCTTAAACAGGTTACGTTTTAACAAGACTCAAAGTAAGATAAGAGGATCAATGACACCTTGCAAAGGTATCCAAAGCTCACATTAATTATGTCCATCTATGTTCAAAAGCTCATATCAAGGATATGAGGAAAGGATGAATGTAATAATACCAAAGAAAGAAGACTTCACCCAATGCACATCAAGATCAATGAAGATATTAAAAATTGGGTAATTTAGTCTTGGTAAGTGTATAAGTAATCTTTGTAAAGTTACTTTGATGTTCTCACTTGAAAGCTTTAGGACAAATACATTTTATGCATATCATTCATAAGTCCTTAGACCATAAACAATATGTTATGTACTTCATTTAAATCATTTAGAATGGTCTCTAAGAATTAGAAAAATAAGGCTTTTAACTTATATGTTTAAATCATGAAAAGTCTTAAGTAATATTGAGAAGATCTCCAATTAGAAATATCTTTAATTCTCAATATTTGTATTTAGTGTAGTATGAAGTCAAGGACCTTGGATCAAATTGATTTATTTCATAAGGACATAGTTGACTTTGAGGAGGTTCAAGTTTGTCAAAATATTCAAATATCCTATCTCATAACTTAGTTGACTCTATGATCCAATGCAATTTAGGACTTGATCTTATTTGAATCATATCTTAAAAGTCTTAAATGGTTTAGGTTTTGTTTGGATGTCAAAACTTTATTTTTTAATGTTCAACATGTATCAGTCGACTTATACAATCCTATCAGTCGACTAATATAGACTGTGAGTTTTTGGCATTCCCAGAGGGACAGATTAGTCAACTTATGCCTTGAAATAATTTTTTAAGAAAGTTTCCCTCAGTCGACTAAGTATCGTCTAACCCGGACAGAACTTTTTAGCCATTTCTAGAGGGACAAATTAGTTGACTTATAGAATCTCATCAATCGATTTATATTGTTTCAAAACTCGTTTTTGACTTGAAAAGTTGAATCAATCGACTAATGTTAAATGACCAATCGACTAACCTTACGGAAACATATCTGAAATGGCTAGTTTCTGCATTTAATGATTCCCAACCACTTCCAAATGGCTATTATTCTTTCTTGGGCTATAAATACACATTGTATATGTATTATACAAGCGAGAGAAACCACCAAACATATAGTTGATCATCTATTGTTTGTTGAATCTATCATTAAGTTTAGAATTCATATTTTATAGAGATAGTCACCACACTTGATCATATTCTTTCAAAGATCAATTTATTTGTGGTATTTCATTCATCATTCTAGAGTTGAGCTTTCTTATTGATTCATCAATTGTAACTCTAGATTTGAGAGAGCTTTGAATTTGTATATCTTGTCTATTTGAGAGATACTCGTTGTACACAAATTTCTTATTCTTGAGAGAAGAAGACCAAGAGGTTCTCTTGGCATGAGTAGCTTGAAAAAGCTTTGTAAGGGTTTTTCTCCGATCCCGAAAAAGAGAAAGGTTCATTCTCTACCTTAAAAGGAGAAGGATTGGGTAGCGCTCTACACCCTTTAGAGTGGGCAATGATTATCTCTTAACCGTCAAAAGAGGGAGGAAACCCAAGTCATGAGCATGACAAAGTAGTCTTGGTGAGATTTTCATTGAGTAAGGAAGCCCAAGTAATTTACTTGTCAATTGTACGGTTTGCTTTCCACCTTTAAGGAAGGCTCTATAGTGGATACCTCAAGATGAGCTCTTGAGGCATGGACGTAGGCCGGAGTTGCCGAACCATGTAAATATCGTGGTGTTGCTTGGTTTGTATTTCTCTAATCCTTAACTCCTTTACTTAATAGCATTTTATATACTTAATATTATTATGGTTTATAGATAAGTGCTTGGAGTAAGTTACACATCATGTGTTTGATAAAATATCTCTATGAGCTTTAATTTCATTTTAGCATTGATAGACATATATTTAATTAGCTCATTTCATTCATTATCCAATGAACCATTTTATGAATGACTGAGTAGCATTCCAAGTGCTTGATTAATTACCTATGCAAGCTTTACTCTTTACATCATATCCATAGGTAGTTGCTCAAGTACCCTTTTGATATGTTTACTCATTTATTTTGATAGCATTTATTTTATAATTATTTATTTAATGAATGTTATTTAAATGCTTCATATGAGGAGGATGAGATGTATGCTTGGAGTATATTGGTTGAGTTGTGGAACTGATTATTTTGTAAATTGATTGAGTATTTATTTGATTATCTTTTTGTCAATCAATTTGTATATCAAGTGTTTGATAAAATACGCAACCAATATTTTCACACACTTCAAGCATGATATGTTGCACTTACATAAACACTTCATTTATTGTATCCACTAGATCATTTAAGTGCATCATAAATAGAGCATTTTCATTTCCACTTGTTGAACACATAAGCTCACTAAGTGTTTGACAAAAGTCCAAATAAGCCTACTTCTGTCAAAATGAGTTGAACCGAAAAAGTTTCATCATTTGCCTATTGTCCCTATTCACCCCCCTCTAGGGACAATTCTTAGGTAATAATGTTGAATTTTAAAAGTCAATAATGCCCATAAATTTTATGATGCGGCACTAGGGATGACAATTTTGCTCACCCCACTGGGTTTCTGCCCCATTTAGGACGGGTATGAAAACCATTTTTATGCTGTCAGGGCGGGTATGGGAATGAAAATGTGAACCCGCGACGGGTACGGGACGGGTTCGGTCTATGATAGAAACCCGTCCCGTCAATCCACTTGTTATATAATTATAATTTATATTATATATCCCTACTTTCTCAACCTTTAAATATAAGTTCTTTATATTCTTCATTTTCAGGTTTTGATTGGTTCTTGAATTGGAATCTTGAGTAAGAAAATGGTGATTGAAAATCAAAATGTGATTCTTGAGTAATATTGATTTTGTTTTTGAGAATTTTGAATGTAAGCTTTTATTAAACTTCATATGGTAGAATTTTGTTGTGTTTAATTTAGTTGTATTAAATTTTCTTTAACTGTTAGATCAAACTTGTTACTAAACTTTTTGATTGTGGAATGTAGTATCTATAATGGATTTATTCTGAATTTAATTGTTGGATCATATTAACAAGTTTGTAATATTTTGAATTTAAAAACGTTAGATCAAATTTGTTATTGGACTTCTAATATCTGCAATGAGAATTTAATTGTTGGATCAATGTAGTAGGATTGTAATATTTTGAATTTTAAAAATTATTTGATGTGGAACAAATTTGTGGAAACGTACTCCATTCCAAACCTGCAACGGGTTTAGTAATACTATTAAAGACAACGGAGCGGGGACGGGTTTAGGCAAACCAGTCCCGTTATCATCCGTACACGACACTTTCAAATAAAAATATTTTTGTCCAACAAAATATTAGAGACAAAGCTAACCCGATCTTAAAAGCGGAAATGTTAGCTTTTCCATGTATATTAGTTATTGAGGTTTTATATTACTGTATATATTTGTTTTTACCTACATATATCCAACTTGCCCACAAAGCAAAACCACTTCCAATTCTGGTTCCCCTTTTAAATTGTTGCTTTACTTAAATGATTCAATTTAATTTTTTTAAAGATGTTTTTCAAGTTTAGGGAAATAAGTTTGTACTTCTATTTTTGAGGATCCGGTCTCCTTGTCGTTAGTGTTAGGTGTAGTACAAAATGGCATCGTGTTTGGTTAAATCCGAAAAATTGATGTGCAGTAACGGATTAATTAAGATTCGAATAGTATTTTATTAATTGCAAGAAAAAAAAAAAAGAAAAAAATTCTAAACATAAAACATAGACAATAAGTTCATAAAATTGTAATAATAAATTTGAAGAAAAAAAGAAAAAGAGAAAAAAAGAATAAGAAAAGAGAAAATAATATTTCATATACATCGTACATGAACGCAAGATAAATAATCAAGAACAAGAAACAAGAAAAGAAAAGAACAATGATATAACTGAGGGAATGCAAAATATTTTAAATGGGAAAAAAAATTGAAGAACGAAAAGAAGAGAAAGGAGAAGAAAAAATAGAGAGAGTTTTAAGAAGGAGAAAATTTTTAAGAGACATTTTCTAAATTTTTTTAATATGAAATGTATAAAATTAAGGAGCCAGTTTAGGAGTAACTGTCCCTAAGTTTTAACTAGGTCCATACTTGGTTAGGAGTATATCTATAATATATCGAGTGGATTTGGATCGTGCGTGTGCAACACGCAGAATGAGTCCAATTGCGCTGCAAAATCTAGATTCACCAGTAGTCTATTATAAATATTTTCATTGGTTAGAAGCTTAATCAATATATATTTGAGTTTAATTATCTTTCGAACTAAATCCATGTGTGGTGATTGGTGGCTACAGGGTGGTTATAAATATCTAAAATGAGTGTGAAATGTGAAGTCACTGTGAACACACCATCCTTCGGAGAAAAAAAAAGAAAGGAAAGTACAGTAGTAATCCAGGTGTAGCTTATTCCCTTCCTCATAAAAGCAACTCAAGTATGATAATTTATTTATTTCTCTCTTGTATACGGAGTATGATATACCCACATACGTATAATATAAGCAATTTCAATGTGGTGGATTTTCAGAGAGTTTTGGACGAACCTAATAAGCCCAATTGGCCTATAATTAATTGGGTCATGTTATTCTTACAGTCTACTTGACACTGATTTTACAAAGATAATGCTGACCCGGGCCCAACTCGCCAAGCCAATAACAATTGCATTCAGCCACGAAGGTGCCTGCAAGCTCAATCCACCATTTAACCAAACAAACTCTCTCTCTCTCTCTCTCTCTCTCTACATATATACATAAATATATATCTATATATATATATATGCAAGTAAACGTCTGTTGTATTTTGGATTGATCAGTCAAGCTGTTGATCGTCCAGAGTTTGTGTTTTCGTGAATCTAAAAAACAAAAATGTCAAAATCCTCGACAAGAATTATCCTGAGACAACTTTTTCATCATCACATTCCATCAAAACCCTCATCACCCACAAACCCAAATGCTAGCAGTGGCATATCTCAATTTCTCTCTCATCACCCAAAGCACAGTCCTCTCACTCCATGGCTTTTGACTTCCCAGAGATCCCACTTCTCATCATCAACACCATCATCAATATCAAGAATCTTCCAAAACCCAGCTCATAAACTGAGCCCCCAAACCAATTTGTTGTCTAATAGAAACTTTTTAGGGTTTAGGTACTTCACCTTCAAAACGTCGGATGTGGGTACTAAAATTAATGGAAATTTGCTGAAGAATGTGGTGAAAAATCCGGTGTTGGCCGTTAAGGATGGGATTTCGCGGTATAAGGAAGCGGTTGGGCTGCAGATTGAGGCGTTCTGGAAGAGGAATTATCTGGTGCTGTTGGGCGCAGGAGGTGTTATGGTGTGCATATTGTTGTGGAAGGTTTTGTTTGGGATTGCCAACACATTCATTGGATTCTCAGAAGGCATGGCCAAGTATGGTTTTCTTGCTCTTTCCACCGCTATCGTTGCATTTTCTGTAAGTCCTTTTCTGTTTCTGAACTGTTTAGTTGCTTAACTATTTTGTTTTCTAGTATTTTGCATTCTTAAGTTAACTGAGACTTTGTTTGAATATGTGACATAACCGTGGTATTACATTGATTGTTCAAACAATTAATTGATGCATATCATGTATTTGAAGATGTGTTTTGAGCACAATTTTGGAAATTTTGATTATAATATGCCTTGCCCTGTAGATTTTGAGTGCATGTTCATTTAGTTTTAAATTGGTTTAAGAGACTTGATTGTTGAATATGTAGATTGGGGTTTACATTTTGACCAAGTGAACAAAAAATATCCCGACAATCCTTCATCGGAGATATCTTCTTCTGTTGAACAATGTCGTATTTTGAGGGGAGCTTCGAGGGAATGTCAAAAAAACAAAACATAATTTAACTGAGGAATGAATGATAATGATATTGACAACACTATACTGGTCAATTTCTCATTCATCCAAGTATAACATCACTTATTCGGATTATATGCATTTCATGTCCAGCTTGCAAGCAGCAACCGAAGGATATTTTCTGGGGTAAGCTCGAGAAATATGATGCTGTGATCCATGGTAGCAGATTTACTAACTATGTAGCAGATTTATCTATAATATAGATTATTCAAAACCTAGTAACTGACATTCTGTAACCATGCATTGCATCTTCTTATGCTGGTCCTTGTTCAGCAATCAAGTTTTATTGTTTTCTCATATTTGTGGGAATTGTGCATGTCTGACATGTTGTTCTTTGTGTTGGTGCTTAGCTTTGTTGAAGAAGAATATCATTAGGTTATATTTTAAGCATAGTTAATGGCTACCAGTGGATCGAATAAAACATGTCTATTTAGGAGAGAGTTGTTCTCCTGGTGTACATATAATTTTAATTTGCTATTAGCTGAATATAGAATATAAAAACTAATTTCAAGCATAGTTAATGGCTACAGTGGATCGAATAAAACAAGTCTTTGTAATTGCAAGTGCTTGTCAGAGAGAGTTGTTGTACATATAATTGAAATTTGCTACTTCTGAATATATAATATGATTTAGTTATTCCTAGAAACTTTGAGATGAAGTCTGATGTTATGCCTTACGCTTTAGTGTAACAATGGAGTGAATCTCCACTTTCTTGCCTAACCTTACGTCAAATCAAATATCAGGAAGACTGGAGCACAGTGCACATGACTGGGCTGGGGGCTGTGCTCCTTGTTTGATGGGATTCCACCAGTTGGACCTCATAAGTTCTCTATAAAACTGTGACTTTTATCTCACAATCATCTCATTTTTAATTTGCAAGCTCTTTTTGGATTTTTGTGATTCTTATGGCGTCCACCTGCAATTGGTATGATAGGTCTTTTTCTTTTCATTTTTCCCTTTGTTTCTTTTGTGTGAGGTTGTTGGGTGGGGGGGAACCTGATAGTTGAATTGTCCTTTCGCTAATATTTGTAGATCAACTATGGTTGTAGATTGTAATTATTGCTGCAGATTGCACCCTAATTTTTTCATTGAAGGAATATCATTGGTGCTTTTTGTTATGTTTAGGGCTTGTATCTTCGTTCAAGATTCACCATCAATCCTGACAGAGTTTATAGAATGGCCATGAGGAGGCTTAACACATCTGCTGGGATACTTGAGGTTATGGGTGCTCCACTCTCAGGGACAGATTTGAGAGCATACGTGATGTCAGGAGGAGGGATTACACTGAAAAGCTTCAAACCAGGGTTTGGGAGCAAGCGATGTTTTCTTATCTTCCCAATACGAGGCTCTGAGAGAAAAGGGCTAGTCAGTGTTGAAGTCAAGAATAAAAAAGGCCAGGTTTGCTTTTATACTTGCTACTTTGTGTGTTTGTGATAACCCAATAAATATTTTTATTCTTGAGTAGGTCCACAGTTTTAACTCATCCTTCCTACAGTTTAATTTTTAAGGTGTAAAATCGTTGTGGGACTTTTTTCTTTTTGTAGTTCAACTAAAATTTTTCCTTTATCTTTTTAATTGAAGTCTGTGGAATGTGGATTGCAGGAATCCAAGAATATTTAATTTGTGAAATATACGTTGATGGTGGTTGGGTTCCACTAGTGTGATTTTCCCAGTCATAACTTGCTCCTGCTTAACATACAGGAATCACTAGTCAGGTTCAGTTGAAACAAATTAGATGTCCACCATCCCACTCTTCATGATTCTGTTGTGGCTGTTTCATTTATCAAACAAGCAATGAGTTTTTGTTAACCCCAAACAAAGCCAGGAAAGAAGTGTGCTTTTTAAGTTTCTCCTGCAATATTTGGAAATGAAGAACCTAGAACACCTAGATTTATTTCCAGGAATCACTCTGAAGTGTAGGCCTTAGAGGCTTTCTTCACAAGAACAGTTGAAATATTTTTTTTCTTTTGTAAGACTACAAATATAAGAAAGAAAGAAATAGTATATTGACTTAAAGGGTTGTATTATATATCCACGTAGAAGCCAGGCTGTTGATATGTCTACTTAGAAGCGGGTTGTTGATATGTCTACTTGGAAGCTTACGTTAGCATTTGATGCTTTTCTTCTTTGTAGTATGATATGAAGTTATTGGCTGTGGACATTCCCATGGCAACAGGACCTGACCAGCGCCTGTTCCTGATAGGGGACGAAGAAGAGTACAGGGTTGGTGGTGGATTGATTGCTGAACTAAGAGATCCTGTTGTGAAGGCAATGGCAGCAACCAAGGAGTTTGAAGATCGTGATCAAATAGAGGATGAGGAGGATGCTGAAAGAGAACTTCAGGAGGCAGAAAGAAGGCACCGTGAAGAAATTGAAAAGCTTGAAAAAGATGGCTCACAGTGATTGTTTCATATCGTGTGGCTACATATTGTTCTTTGCTGTTTTTGGTTTTTACTGGAGAGTTTTTTTTCTTCTCTAATTTCTTTTTATTTTTCTTGTTTTTAATCTGAGGTCTTGACCACCCAAATGGTGAGATAGTTGTAACTGATATAAGGGCTCCTTGCATCAATCTCAGTGTTGATAATTTAATCTTTACACTAATAACTTTGAGATGTGTGCCCAACCGAGACGAATGAAACATACCCTTCAGGCACTTCTTGATAGTTCAGATTTAGTTTCAGTGATGTTCTTGTTACCTTGTAATAAATCATGTTTTCCCATTAAAGTGCTTGATCTTATAAAGCTATAGTTTCTGTGTGTACTGCATTTCACTCTGTAAGAGTGTAGTAGCAACTTATAGGAAGAATGGTGGCTGAAATTGTTTTTGAAAACCCTACTTTTCTAGTTGAGAGGTCTTTTCTTCTGTCAATGGTGAAAATCTTTTACTAAGATTTACTCATTTATTTAATTGAAATTATTCTGCGAATTAAACTGCAAATGTGGGAATATTCAGCTGCACGTTGAGCAGGTTCACATTTCACCTCACAGTTCTGCTGGTGCATTCACTTCATTGTTCCATTCAAATTTGAGCGATGGGCATTGTACCTACTACATTCTCTGATCTCATAAACACTGGCTATCAGTGTCTCCTATTTATTTTCCAAATTCCTAAACAGTGTTTTTATTTCACTCTTCCTTGACTCTGCTTCTTTTCCAAATTTCCCCCCTCACTTGTGCATAATGTGCAAGGCACAGCTATTGGTGACATCAACATATTTTGTGATCTAAAATGAACAAAGCAAAAAACCAAACCTTCTTCAAATTCATTATTCACAAGGCCAAGTTGATATGAGAGAGCTCAGCTGAGTAGATCCATTCACAGCCCTTTTGACTAATTGAGTGAGTTCTCAATTTCATCCAAGTCAAAAAAGAATGTTGCTTACTGTGGCCTCAGGATTACACACAACATTACTGGAACTCAAGTTGAATGTCTCAGTGGAGCCAATTCCAAATGCGTAAACCTGATGCATGCACGATCTAGACGAAACAGTATCTGTGATGTGCAAGCATCTCGACTGATCTGATCCTACAATTTAGCAATGACGGCCTGATACCACATATTTGGCCAAAAGAAGAGCAATATCACTCTCAATGAACAGATCATGTTCAGGTAAGGTCCGGCTAAAATTCGTTTTGTTACAAAAGCTTCATGCTTAAGATGTCATTTCTCAATAAACAAATTGTAATAAACTTTTAACAGATATTACATACCAAAACAAGCAATTCATTTACACTCAGTACAAAATGAGGTTGAAGCACTTCACTATGTGATGACAACTGGACGAGTTAAGTTGTGGCAAGGATATTCATAGGGCTCCCATGTCTCCCAGATAAAGGACAAAAGAATTCATCATTTAACTTGACTTCAATGTTAACACAAGCAATTTGAAACCATTGTGTCTTGCCTCAATTGATGCTCATTGAATTTCTTGCTGATTTATGACCCAAGCATAGGAGAGGCTGCAAGATTTGACTAGAAGCTAAGAAGAGAGCCAAATGTCACTAAAGATGGAAAAGGGTGTGTGTGTGTGTGAGAGAGAGAGAGAGAGAGAGAGAGAGAGAGAGAGAGAGTACAGATAATTACTAGCCAGCAGTTATTTAGCAGAAATCGCTTTATAGCCTTCCTTCTCAAGAACTTTTGCTATGGAGATGTCTCCCGTCTTCACAATTCTCCCATCCTCCTAGAAGATGATGGATGTTTATGAAAAAAAATTAAGGACAAGGACAATTTTAAAAATAGTTAACATATTCTCAAAATTTAATTGTTTTTTTTCTACAAGCATGATTTCAGACACCCATTTCCCAGTTGGGAATTGAACCTTGCCACTCTTCCTATGGAAAATGTTCAGTTAGCAACAAGAAAGCCAGTAAAGTCTGAAATCTGATATATGATCAACAATGAAATGATTTTGTAAATTTGAAGGGCATAAAGTTCTCAGAGGTAATTTGATCCTTCAAGAAAGTGATTTAATTTTTTTTCTATTGGGGGTGGGGAGGGGCAATGCAGTTGGCTACTATATAATAAGGAGAATCCAATCCTAGCAAGTCTTGTGACCTCAAAAAAGAGAATGAAAAAGAAAAAGATAAAAAAATATAAAAGAACAGGTTTAATATAGTTAAAGCAACAGGCATAAAGATCAACCTTAAATTCCGATTTTAATAGTGTGATGATATTATGCCGTGTGAAGGTGACGGTAAATATTACTTTGCTCCTTGGAGTTTCAAATTTCCCTTGAATAAGAACCAGTGCCCACCAAGGATGGGAGGGAGGTTGGGAAGGAAGAAGGAGAATTACCATGAAACAGACAATTACAATGCACTAAGAAATCCTTCAACTGAAAGTTTGTTAAATTGTAATCAGGCACAATCACAGTTTAATGTTAATTTAAAGAAAAAGGTTTATTGCATGTTTGGAAGAGAAAAACTTCCATTTTTGTGTTCCACGATAGCAGAAGGCACAAATGCATCACCCAATAAGGGCTATCAATGAAATGATAGTGGCAATTGATGGTGGAACAAGAGAAGCTCGACTCAAGGCATTAAAAAAAACTTGCAACAACTGATTACCTCATTTCAATTGGAAGTGAGTTAGTGAATTGTTTTAATTCCAAGGAAGAATGTGGACACACACATGATGCATATCTTTTTAATTTCCGATACAAATTACCATATAATAATTTGTTACAAGTTATAGCCAGTTTCTAGTTTCCTATCACCCCAAACGGAAGGTGCAGGATATAAGTGTCAGTTGGGAATACGAGTGCTTCGCTTATCAACAAAAAACAACAGCAACAACAACAATAATAATAACTTGATTTAAGTTTTTTCTCCCCTTTTGGGGTCAAAACATGTTATTGATAATGAACAACTTGCTTACCATAATATGGATATAGGTGGGCCTTATGAATTCTAGAAGTCGTAGATAATGGGTAATCATCAAAACAGAATTCTTTGAAGTCAAAAGGCTATTCACTGCTTTTGCCACATCTCGGAGCGCATCAACATCTAATCCAGAATCAATTTCGTCTAATATAGCCAAGTCTGCCCCCAGAACCTGCAAGAGGAGCAAATAAAATAAAGAAAGAAACAGTTCTGAAGCATTTGTTTTAGTGTCATGGTTAGAAGCCTCACCTGTGCTCCTTTCCCACTAATTTTGAACATGACTATCCTATCTTCACAATATGAGTGATATTTCGTGACATATTAAAAAAATCTATTTCAAAATAATTTAAAGAGAATATATTTCTAAATAAAAAATGATAATTTCTGGTGATATTTTGAATGCTGAAGTAGATCAGACAAGAAAATGCAGAAACAAGATCACCCGGTCAAGATTTAACACACTTTTCCCATCTTTACTGTAGTGTTCTAACTGCACAACACATCGATGGAAAAAGAAGACTACTTGATACAAGGAAACAAATACAACATTTATTAATCCATACCGCAAGTTGTAAAATCTCATTGCGCTTCTTTTCACCTCCGCTAAATCCTTCATTAACATTTCTATTTAAGAAGTCTATCTTCATATTCACTAGATCAAGCTTGGGAGATATGTAGCCATAGAACTGCAAGGATGAATTTGATTAATTAATTAATAAACCGATTGATTCCCTGAAGCGAAATGTAATATCTAATAACCAACAATGAAAGGCGAAAAAAAAAGAAAGGTACTAATAATTGCTAACTCATATAATTATGAGAAAACAATAAGAAAGATAAATCATTAACATATAAAAGCAAGCAACAAATACAGTGATACACATACCGAACACAGGAAAAAAATCTATTCAATCACATTAATTGGCAAAGCATGTTAAAAATGAATAACAAATGATGTTACCAAACTTACCACAGTCCAGCTTTTATCTTATGCCCTCTAAAACAATCTGAAAGTCATATCCTTACCAGACAAATAACAAATATAAACATCAAATTGTATCTGAATTATAGTGTTTTCCAAAGAGAAATAACATCTTATGTACACAATTATTTCCATTCTACAGCTTTCATTAAACTTAAATATGCAATTGGTCACTTTAAGGTTAATGTTTGTGTTCTCTCTCTTTGTTTTCCTATTCCCTATCTTCCTTTCATAATTGTAACTCGATGGAAATGTCCGATTGTTTTCCACTGGTATGCGGGAAGCCTCATTATTTCTTCACTTTCAGAAAATGAAAGAGATGCATCTGAAGAATATAGAGGATGCTGACTCGCTATAGATGAAATCTTAGAGTTGCAAATAATACATACCTCAATTGGCCCAAGCTCTGGAAGACCAAGTTTTCTCCTTTGAGCATTATATGCCATATTCAGAAAATCAATATTGCTAACACCGGGGATCTCAACTGGGGATTGGAAGCTCATAAAAAGCCCAGCAATGGACCTCTCCTCTGGATTCATGTCAAGCATGTTCTCCCCTTTAAATGTAACACTGCCTCCTGTAACTTCATAATCAGGATGGCCAACCAGAACCTACAATTATCAAGGCCGCATTGAGAGTTTCCGCCATGGAATAAGCAAATTGTCAATTTTATTTGTCATAGGCAAACATAAGACCAATTATAAAAAGCTTTCAACCAGAAAACAATAAACCCAGTTGAGACAAGTTAGAGAATTAGGATGTCGAGACTCCAGAGAGAGAAAACGGGCTTTAAATAATGATGAAAATAAATCCAATATCTTTTAGACATTATCATATGTGAACTAGCACAGATACTGATAAATAAAAAAAATAAAAAATAACCTTATATATTGTTATTTGCTACATTACCTGAAACATATTGTGATTTGAAATTAAGGTTAAAAAAAAGAAGAAGAAGAATAAGGAGAACAGCATATCTAGGACAGGCACAGCTGCACAGCAGCCAACAACTGGATTGAGGCAACAAGGATCACAATAATAAAATCACAAGACAAAACATGGGAATCCTGAATAATCAGTTCAAACATTCAGTACATGTACAGCAGTAAGTATATAGTTATCGGTCCAACAAACACAATTATAATTACATGTGACAAAATTAAGCACCAACCTTTGCAAAAGTGCTCTTCCCAGAACCATTCTTCCCCATGATGGCATGAACCTAGCAGAAATTCAGACTTGAATTTAGCATTAGAGCTAAAACATCTACAATCCACAAAAGATAAAAGAGTATTGCACTGTTATGTTCCCAAATCCAAAAGGGTAAACTATAATGCCCTATTACTTGTGTTAAGCATCACAAAATTCATGAATGTTCACATTGACTTGTAAGACAAATACTACAAAATTTTCAATAATAAGACTGTTTTTTTGAAAAATACACACACAATTCAGGAAAATAAATAATGTCCTTATCCTAAAAAACAAGCTTTATCATCATTAAGATTATGAGTCTGTATCATTAATTAGCTAAACTGTTTAAAAGTGTGCTTAACATGAAAAGAATGAAGTTACTATATGTATATGTGCGCATATATACACAAGTATATGTGTATTGACATGGAATAAGAAGAAGAGGAGTTTGAGATGAAAGACCTCTCCTTCGTAGACAGTGAGGTTTACACCCTTAAGAATCAGCTGTTTCGATTCAGCAATCACTGCCGAAAGGTCTTTAACCTCAAGTAGAAGCTTCGGGGAGTCTCCGGAACGGTCTACGCCGGAGTTTGTCGGAGATTCGACGGCGAGGCTCGCTTTCACCTTCAGGGGCCGACAGTTCAGCCGGAACCGGAGACGGAGGGTAGAGACTGTAAATAAGAGCGAATTAGATGTCGATTTTCGGAAAGGAAGGAGAGGGTAATGTGAAGGAGGTTCCGACAAACAACAAGACTGGAGGAGAGCCATCGGCGTCGGTGAATTTGAGCTTTCGTCCAAACTAATCGACGATGGAAGAAGAAGATGGTAGGAACGAGGAGAGAAAATTCTTTTCGTTTACCAAATTACCCTTCGTTTTTCAAAGGAATAACAGAATAACGTATTTCACGTGCAATTAGTATGCGAAAAAAGACTGGAGATCCGACCCGACACTCCAGCCCCGCCCTTCAGCCTGGTTTCGGTTTTGAAGTTTGGCTTAATCACGGTCAAATCAATGATTTTGCAAAATTACTCTTACACCTCTGCCAGGTTAACAATTTATTAAACAAAATCACATATAATATACAATTATAAAAGTATCCTAAAAGTTATAATATTTTGTGCAAAAATGACCTCAATTTCTAATAATTCGAGTGAGATTAATATATTTTATATATGTATTTTTCCATCAATGTCACACTAGCACTATCGTCACTAAAGACAGTTTTTATATTTTGGTTTTTTATGTTAATTAATTTTAAGAAAGTTGGTAGAAGAGATTGACCACCATATTTAAAAAAAAATAATTCAAAAGTAATTAGACAAAACTTCAAAAGAGGTGAAAGTAATTTACTCAAAAAATAATAATAACATTACATGCCAACATTTTATATGACAAAAAAATTTTAGATAAATAAATATGAGTGGGGATTGTGGTATCTACTGTATATGTTTTACAAAAATTGTTTACGAGAACACTAAAGACTTTCCAACTCAGATATAACACAATTCGATTTGCAAATTGTAAATGCAATAGAAGGTAGTAGGCCTTCCAAAACCATAAAATGTGTAAATAGTAGATTGTGTCAAGAGGGATCGAAAATTTTTAGTGTTTTTATTTATTTATTTATTTATTTTTTTCTACATGATATTAAAGCAGTTATTCTAGATCCAAAGTTGGTGGAGAAAAAGAAGGCAAATTTCTGCCATTTCTGCCCCTCTATTGATTGGATATTGTTTAGATTAATCTAAAGGATTCAATTGTTGTGTTGTTCATCGTAGATTACGATTTACGAGTTCGTACATTACGATAAACACTATTCAATGGCAGAAGTTGATAGAAACAATTTAAACATGAAGCTTTCGTCAATTCTCTTAAATGAATTAAACTAGGTTCTTGTGATCTTGATCAATTTCTTTATCCATCAGCAAAAAATTGAAATTAGGACACATCAATGAAACCAAAAAAGTCCTTTCAGTCGAATGATCATAAATTTATTAAAGAATGGCAATATCAGGCCCAATTGGTTATGTCTTGGCTTAAGTCTCTCAAAAAATTGTGAGAGTTTTTGCCAGGACCAAAAAAAATATATATATATATATATATATATATATATATATATATACACACACCATATAGCTCAAATGAAGCAAAGAGCATAAATGCCCAGTCGAGGCCCGAAGGCTAAGCTTGGGTTTAACAAAAAAAATTCAGTTGGGCCTGGCCTGTTGATCGCCATAAGTGTAGCGAGCTCAGGTCTTGGACCCCCAAAACAAGGGCTGTTATGGCCCAAGCCCAGTCTATTTTGCATACTCTAATATCCAACGGACATATATTTGGATCAAATTACACACATTTATAAACTTTGAGTTTGAACACTTGCTTCTAAAATTTTCACCCATTTCCGTTTCAAAGTGTAGTGGATACTGCCGGGGTTCAAGTCACCCCCATGTACATTGTGAGAGTTAATTTTTTTTTTATTTTCGTGTCTTGTAAAATTGTGTTGTGTATTACAAAAATAAGGGTTGATATCATTCACTTCAGTTTGAAAAATGTTATTTAAACCTATTTTTCAAACCGAGAAGGAAAGATGGTCAAATGTTGATCTCATTCACTTCATCAAACAACAACAACCAAGCATTTTTTTCAATTACTTGAGGTCGGTTACATGAATCCGATGTTTTCATTTTGCTCTATTTAAGGTCATCTCGTTCACTTCATCAAGCAAATAAATATTCCTTCGACTAGACTCAGCCGCT
This sequence comes from Cornus controversa, assembly GCA_026545225.1. NCBI lineage: Eukaryota > Viridiplantae > Streptophyta > Magnoliopsida > Cornales > Cornaceae > Cornus > Cornus controversa. The sequence goes on along the minus strand of CM048852.1, from coordinate 45,702,858 downwards.
AGAAAAATAGGTTTGAGTAGTGTTACTCTCATTTATATGATGTTCACATAATGTCATGTTTTTTTTTTCACTCATCTTATTTTATAGATTCAGTTCTTCGATCTCCTAAAGTCTCAAGTATTTAGCATTTTAGGTAAGAAAATGAGTTCGATAAATACAAATCACAAATTGTTACCACTGCAACAACTACTTCCATAAAAAGTACCGAGAAAGATAGCATGCTTAATCAATTGGGTGCCAACTGCCAACTACAACTGTTCTCTATCTATCTATATATATATATATATATATATATATATATATATATCTCTCTCTCTTTCTCTCTCTTAGATTTCTATGTCTTACAAAACATAGTATTTCTTTATCTACCCATTAATTAATAAAATGTTGCAACTCCTTAAACTCATTGAGAAGTCCTTGTACTTCACTCAAAAAGAGTAGTAGTTAAAAAGTGATAACTGGATACCTAGATAACATGGCAACATAGTTAATTTCAACTGCCCATACTCACAACTATTAACATGTATATATATGTGTGTGTGTGTATATATATATATGGATACCAACTATATGCAAGCCCCTTATTAATGCCATAACACCCTCCATACAACTCAGGAAAGAGATGGTCTTAAAGGAAAAGGACCCTACCATGTGTGTGCAGATAGTATATTTTCATGCAGAAAATTGTAATGAAACTTGACTCTAAAATTCCTAAAATTGTGAGTGGTCCTTTTACTTGACTGACTCATTCACACTCAAAAAGCTAAAAATGACATATAACAGGCAACATAGTTAATGTCAACTGCATGCACAGACTCACCACACCTGTTAACATATATGTATGTATACCAGCATTTGAATGATTATAATTACTACTCTATCTATATCTATATATATATATATATATATGCAAGGTCTTTATTCTACCCTTGTATACATACAACTCAAGAAAGAGATGGTCTAAAAGTAAAGGACCCTACCCTACCATACCATGTGAATTCATGATAGTCTTATGCGAAAATTTGAAGCAAAAATTGACCATTTGAGTGGAACAGTCAAAACATGAATTATGACTAATTTGATTTATTCAAATTCATCATTTGTTCCCAATGGGAATTTCAAATTCATCATAATATTTTGGAACGTGATGATTTTCATTTCTTTCTTAGAACAATAATTTGGGATCTTATTGTATTAGATGATGTGTTTGTTTGTGAATGTCATGAAGTGAATTTTTTTTTTTAGCATGATAACTAAAAAGTGATGGGTGTGAGTAAGGTTTGATTCTTATCCCAAACATTAAAGAAAAAGAAAGTATGTCTTGTGCTAAACAGATAATTATATTGTCTTTCTTATCAAACTTCACAGAGTGTTGATAAAGAGTTCAATCCGGACAATTCTAACTACTTATTTTTGAACGAGTGGAAGGCGTGAGCCCCACCATTGACCTCGTGGTATGATAATTCTATTACAACAATTGGAATCAATCAAACCGAAAATGTGTTGCGATAATTCTGTACTAACAATAACATTTGCTGAGAAAAGAATAATGATTTAGAGGCCGATCGGACTAGTCCGATTTTATTTTTATGTGAGTGGGATAGTAGGCTCCATCACATGATGTCATGGTGATGTCATGTAGTGAAACCTACTACTCCACTCATATAAAATTATTTTCGAACTAGTCCGATTCAGACTCTCTATCATTACTCCTCATAAAATGGGAACATGCACTAATCATGTCTTTGTATGAAAAAGAGTAGAAAAGGTTTACAATTCAATGAATTGCTTCTAGTGGAACCCAGAGGACCAAAATTTGCAATCCACTGACCTATCAATCTATATGTTTACCGACAAAATATATAAATGCTTGCTTATGTTTAGTTGAGGCCTTATCGGAATTAAGTGATGTATATAGATATGCACCTAAATTCGAGTTGTTGGATAAATATAATGCCATGTTTGGTGCTGGATCCACTATTCAAACATTCCTTTTGGTTTTTTTTGAAAGGGTTTTGACTCTTTTTTTAAAAATAATCAAACTTTTGAAATACTCCTTCATATTTGAGAGTGAGAAAAAAAATACTACCGTCTTAAAAATAAATCGTTAATTAGACGCTCCTAAACTCTTAACGAAAGAAATCCGAACTCTTTTGAGATTAAATGTTTTTCTCAAACACTAATGTAAGTCAAATAGAAGTGATATTCTCTTTTTTTTTTTTTTCTGAAAATTATGTCAAACGAACCCTTCGTATTAGTATGTGCTTGAAAGTCCCGAGTGAAACAAGTAATATAAAATTAAAATTTTAAAAATATAGAATATTTGTAATAAACTTTCTTTACAATATGTCATAATTGTTTTTCTTTATGATAAAATATTAATATATATTCTTAAAATCCTATCATGTATCATGACCATTAGATTAAGGATAATGCTACTCAGACAGAATTGTTAGGCATAATTCATAGACATAAATTTTTACATCCATTGGATGTATGTGGTGGGGCCTACCACATGCATCCAATGAATGTAAAAATTTCTGTTTATAAATTCTACTTAATAATTCTGTCTGAGTAGCATTACCCTTAAATTAATAGCTCAGATTGAGCCTAGATCCTCTATTGTGGGTCAACCTACAGTAGAAGCACTTCGTTTTTAATGGTTTGTGACGTTGCCAAGTGGGTTCTAACCTAAGTAAAGAAACTTAATAAAAAAATATTATAAGTATTCTCCACTAAAGCAGTAACTTTTCCCAACACTATCAGAAATAGTATTTTTTTATATTTTTATTTTTATAAATTTTCACTTTAATTTAGGCGTTAAATCAATATAAATTCTAAAATTTATAAATATTTATTGAAACTATCTTTATTTCTCTAAATCTATATATTTACATATATTATTTCTAAAAATATATTAAAAAAATCAAATTGAGTTGAAAAGACGAATTAACTTTGTTGAAAATAGAATTGAAGTCGTTGAAATAACAAAATATATATGTTGTTTATTTATGAAGTAAATGTGTTGATTTTAAATAAAATAACTTATTTTTAATTTGAAAACATAAATAAATTAAATACGTTGAGGAAACAAATGAAATACGGTGAATTGTGAATTAAAAGAGCAATAACTTTTCAAAGTTTTATATAAATCAAAATAAAGTCAATTTAAGAATAATATTTAATGAATATGCATTTCATTACTTTTTTACATTGTGTCTAACCATATATGGTGTTAGATTATTGTGTTTTGAATATTCATTGTTGTAAGATTCAAAAGCTTTATAATTTATATTTTCAAGTTTGAAAACCATAAATCACCACCAAAAATATATATAAACCACCAATAATTCAATAATCAATACAACAATTCAGATTTTCAGCGCAATCAATTCAATGTTTCAGCGCAATTCATTCATGAATAATTTTACACTTAAATACCATTTAATTAAAAAATATATAATTTTGAATTTCTTAAACGTGTTCAATTCATTTATGGGTTTAAAAAAGTAAATTTAAATATTACAAGCTTTGTTTCAATCAAAATAAAGATATTTGATAAGTGCATTATTTGTACATAATTAACCTCCAAAATTATATTTTTTAGTATCTTATTTTAGATTTTTTTATTTAATAAATATGTTTTTTGTGATTTTGTAGGTTATTGATGATTTTTGTGAAAAATGTTCAAATCAAACAAATATAAAGCACAAGATTCCTATGCTCATATCTTACTATTTGGGCCAAAAATTTTAGCTCAAATATCAGAATGATGCAAACTCAACGGTTATGAATAGAAGACTTAAAGACTGTCATTTTTGTATTTCATGAAAATTTTGTGAAAAGCATGTCTTGAGGGTCAAACTTGGGTTGCAAATCAAAGAAAATATTCTACCAGAATATTTTCAGAAAGTTTTATGTCTTGAGAAAACAAAGACGATCTTTCACTTATGATTCCAAGCTTGACAGTTGTAATTTTATTTTTTATGGGGTTCTAATCTCTCAGCCAAGGCTGAGTGGAAGCCCTAGTTTTGTAACTCTATAATTTTAATTGTTAAACTTGTTTGATGTTCATGTTTGATCAATAAGAATTTTTTTCTCAATATCTGAATACATGTTTAATACAGTTAATTTTATGTGCTTAACCATAGACTAAGATTGATTGTGTTTTAATTATACCATAAAGGTCACTAGTGTCTGACCATTAACTAGTAATCTTCATAGGGTTACTTGAGAATAAGATGATAAATTATGACAATTTATGTCTAACCAGGATAGATAGTTGTGATTTATTTATTTATTTTTCATTAAATATTTATGATTCATGAATCACGACTAAGATGAAATAAATATTTAATTGAGTCTATGCCTAATCAAGGATAGACCATTTATAAATTTAAATGAAAATATCATGTATTAGATTTGTGAAAATTAAATCAGACATTTAATAAATTTGCAATTGAAAATATGAGTTATGATGATTAGTGGTGGCATCCAAGCCTTGGTATTTGTTTTCATTATCTTTATTATAATTTCATTGTGCTTTTAGATTTAACCACTCAATCTTTGGTTGAATTAGAGAAAATTCAAAAAAAAATATTAGAGAGAGAATTAATAAAAGCAAAAAATTGAAATGTTATTATTCATCTAGTTCACAATTCACTATATTTCATTTTTTCTCAACGAATTTAATTTATTTAAGCTTTCAAATTGAAAAAGTAGTCATTAAAATGAAAATTAACACATGTATGGTAAGACTCAACATACGAAAGTAATAAAATGCACATTCATTACAAAATTTACTAATTAAATTTGACGTTTCTTTATTTTGATTCAAATAAAACTTTTAATCTTTAAATTTACTGGAAATGTGAAGGTGCTGATTTAAATAATTTAAGTTTTTTACAAAATATGGTTCACGTGATGTACCTATCAGGGCAAAATTTATTTTTAAGAAAGGTGATGTTAGTTTCAAAATACGGTCTTGCTCATTATATTGTTGTGTAAATTATTGAATACTCGAAACACAATAATTTAACACCAAGTATGGTTAGACTCAATATAAGAAAGTAATGAAATGCACATTCATTAATTTTTTTTCTTAAATTGACTAATTGAATTTGATATTTCTTTATTTTTATTGAAAAGTTATTGTTTATTTAGTTCACAATTCATCATATTTCATTTTTTTCTCAACGTATTTAATTTATATAAGTTTTTAAATTGAAAAATAAGTCATTTTATTTAAAATCAACACATTTACTTCATAAATAAACATCATATTTTGCCATTTCAACGACAACTTCAATTCAATTTTCAACGAAGTTAATTCGTTTTTTCAAAACTCAATATCGATTTTCAAATATATTTTTAGAAATAATATTTGTATATATACAAATTTAGAGAGATAAAGAGTGTTTAAATAAATATTTATAAATTTTAGAATTTATGTAGATTTAACACACTTAAGTGAAAATATGAAAAATCATTATTTATAATATTTTTTATTACCTTTGTTTACTCTTTGAAAGAATTATAATATTATTATATTTCATTTCTTTAGTATTGGGAAGAGTTACCCTACTTTATTGTTGGAAAGAATTACAATATTTTTTTTATTAAGTTTTTTACTTAAGTAATTTTAGCTGAACTCATCTAGCACCATCACAAACAATCAATAAAGGAGTCATTTTAACTAGTGCAGGTTGACTAACAGAAGAGGATACAGACTCTTAGGACCAGTTTGTTGAAAAGAAATGAAAGAAAAAGAAAGGAAAGAAAATGAAATAGAGGGATATGTTTCTTTTTCTGTTTGCTATAAATTTTTTAATGGAAATAAAAGAAAATGGAAGGATTTAGAGGGATAAATTGAGGATGAATAATAACTTATGTTATCCTTCCAAAAATAGAAAGAAATGGAAGGAAAGACTACCATTTTTTAATAAAATTTTATTAACACCAACTTTACCCTTATTTTGATAAAAAACTAAAATTTGTTCCTTTAAATATAAAAATGTATAATGGTAATTTCTTTTTCCAAACATGTTAATTATCATTTCATTTACTAATCAACCAAACATGATAAAAGTTTAACATTATCATTTCCTTTCCTTTTGTTCTTTTATTTTTTCTCATTACTTATGTTATCCTTTCTTTTTGTTTTTTTTTTTCCATCGTACCAAACATATAGCCCGAATAGGTTGGCCTTGCAACTTTGCAAACTGATCATTATTGAAGTACAAGCTTAGTATGGGTATCCTTGCGGTAATATTTCCTATACTCAATATAATTTAAGGGAGTATATGATTAAAAAATGGATAATGCTACTCAGGCAGAATTCTTAGACACAATTCACAGGCAGAAACATTTACATCCATTGGATGCATGTGGTGAGTGTATGTGGTGGGGCCTACCACATGCATCTAATGGATCTAAAAATTTCTGCCTGTGAATTCTGTCTAAGAATTCTGCCCAAGTAGCATTACCCTTAAAAAAAAAAAGAAGAATACACTTTAATTACTAAATACAGATTGGTAACTGATACAAGAACAAGAAAAAATAGAGAGGAGAAATCAAGCAATTCCTTTTCTCTCTCTTGAATTCATAAAGATAACAAAACATATATATATATATATATATATATATATATATATATATATAATGGACACTTTTCTTTCATTAGAATTAAAATTTTAAATTAAAAAGATAAAGAGTGATTATATAACAAGAGAAGAAGTTGGATGAAAATTTAAAAGAACACTCAAACCCTATTGACAGATTCCACATGAATCATTTCACTGCATCCAAGGAATGCTAAGGGGTTCTACTAGATTTTCGTCAATCATTATTCAAAGATAAAATGATCCTAGAAGGGGTCTCATGTAATTTTATTTTTACCATTAATAAGTAACCATAAATATATTTATGGGTTTTGAAAAAAATTGGGGGACCAAGGGGCCACATGCAATTTTTTTATTTATCATTAATAACAATTATTAGGTAACTATTTAGTTTTGGAGAAATTTTGGGTGGGGAGCTCTACCCTAATAAATAAATAAAAAGCTATCCTAAGAAAAGAGAGAAAGTGATCATAATAAATGCAAAATGGAAATGAAATACTGTATAAAACAAGAAAAACAAATATTGAAAGAGCACTTATCAATTTTTGTTTCTAAAAGAAATAATGTTTCCCAAATGAATCATGCTTAATAAGCTTGTATCTTTACTTAGTATCATTATAAAATCCCGATTTTAAAATGTGAAAAAATACTAACTTTACTGTTAGATCTTTTTCCAATTTACTATTTATAGAATCGAACAACAAATGACCTGTGTTGTTACACATCAGGATTAGACATAAGATTTACTATTATTAAGTTAAATATGTGTTAGATGAGCGGGATAGTGAATTCCACCACATGATGTCATTATGTGATGAAATCTTTTACCTCATTCACATAAATAATTAAAAAAATTATCCAATTCAATTTAGCATATGCATAATTAATTTGAGAACTTAGAGAAGTATAAACATATTAATTTTTAAAAGGATAAAGTGAATAAAACCTTGCGTTATGTAAAAAAATGTGCTATATTCAAAACTCTCCTACATTTTTTCATTTTAGGCAAATAAAGACAAATTTTTAATTTGAAAAATGAAATAACTAAAGTAACTTTATATTATAAATAAATAATAATAAAATAAATCAAAATGTGAAATGACAAAAGATAGTTTTGGGTTTTCAAAAAAAGTTTTGACATCATAAATTTGCAATAGCGACAATTTGCTCCGACTTTTAAAATTATAAGAATTTATATTTGATAGGAGTGTGTCTTGCACATTTTCAATATACTAGAATTGCTTATGCAATTTACCTTTTAAAAAAAAATTATTTTATGAAAAATAATATGTCTTTATCTTTCCTTTCAACAGAGCACATGGAGACAAACATAATTAACGGTAGGATTAGGATTAATGGTGGTCCAACGTAAGCAAGAGCGAGTCAACTCGGGCTGAGTTTCCTTGAAAACAGACAAACACAGATATAATCAGAGCATCCTAATAAAAAGCCAACGGCTGCAAATCCACATTTTGCTCAACTTCTCCCCTGCTGCCGACTCTTTGCTCTCTCTTTCTCTCTCTATCTCAGTGTATGTTTGTAAAGTAATTCCTATTCTTTCTCTTTCTATATATATATACACACATATATGTTGGCTGTGTTTTGTTTTTCTCATACAATTTTTTATCTTCAGGTGTAATTTAATCAGCTAAACAAGTTTTGATATGAGTAAGTGAAGATCCTACCAGAGAATTGTTAGGTTGCCGACATTGTTGTAGAGAGAGAATAGAATGCTCAACAATGCCATTCAATTTCATTTCAATATTACAAATCTATCCATCTGTGTGTGTGTGTATATATATATATAATTGAATAATATATGTATGTATTTGAATTCTTCTGACTTTTTTCATTTTTAATTTTTTCCACAGATAGTTTGAATACTGAATGGTGAATGCTGCGTTTACCAATTCTAAGGCATGAAGTTCTCGGAGGCAAATTTTTAGGCTTTCCTCTTGTGAGTCTCTCTCTTTCTCTCTCTCCAAATTTCAAATTTCATAACATGTAATGTGCAATTGTTATGTGATATTGAGGAGTTAACACGCGCTTTTATGCTGTTGAACAACTCAATGCATCTATTCTGTGCAAGCATCAATCTTTTTGTGTGTATGTGTGTTATTGGTTCTTTTACATGAGCATCTAATGCAACCCCCTTCCTGGTTATTTCCTATCAGTTAATTATATGATGTGTGATAAATTTATTTATGGGTCTCTTAGTTAAAATAACAAACATGATGTGTGAGGCTTAATGCAAATTGGTGACATCTAATTCTTGAGCATGCTGACTATCCACTTTCTAGCATAGAGTACCCTCCCTTTTACAGAACAAAGAAAGGATTGACTGTGCTTTTTCTTTATGGTGACTTTTGCTTTTCTTTAATTTGGATTCTCTTAATAACTTGACTTTTCTATTACACTACTTTTTGAATTTTTGTAATCTTTTAAGTGCGGTGTTTCTATTAGAATAAATATTTATTAGAATATGTATTTAATCTTTTAAGTGCAGTGTTGGCTTTTCCCATTATGGGAGGGAAACCCAATCAATAACATTTTTGATTTTTCGTTTCAATTCTTTTCTCTGTTATCTAACAAATGTAAAGAGAAGCTACTAGTACTTAAAATTCTCAACTCTTTAAAAGTGAAAATAATTGATTCTCTTAAATAATTGAACATCTGAAAGTAGGGAGTTGCTTTTGCAATTTATAATTATTTATCTGTTTTGCTGTCTTGGCTTTTTTCTCTGTAGCCCTTGTTATGATATATATATATATAGACACACATATTACTGTAACAACTTTATTATTGAAGGTATCAATTTACAATTATTATTTCAAATGAGTAAAACTAAAGGCGGTAAAACATTATTTTTCTAAATGAAGCATTGTTGTTGAAACAAATCTTAAGCTCAGGTGCTCTCTATGGATGGTGGGATTTTGGCTATGCTACCCTGTACCATTCTACCAACGGAGGGAGAACGGATTAGCTTCGCATTTTAAAATTATTTCTCTTTTTTATATGGAACACCAGTTTTAAGTATATTCTTTTTTTTATTTTTTTATTTTTAAACTTTCAAGTTTTCAATTTCTTAATAAAAGACATTCACTTTAGAAAAATAATTGCTTTGCTTTTCCAATATAAAAAAGTTGACAAAGAGTCCCTTTTTTGCCAAAAAGAACTCCAGACAAAAGTAAAAAGAATCAATTATGTTGTTGAATCACATAACTTCAATTGTTCAAGTGCTTTGTTCCTTCAATTATTTTTGGCTTCTTGTTAAGATCAAGTGAAATACCTCCTATGACCAAAATGAAGAAGGGGAAGAAATTATGTCTTTGACAAGGTGTTAGATAAGATCAGGCAAGTTGGTCTAAATTTGTAATCCTTTCATTTTATTGTTTCTGTGATTTATTTTTTAACTTTCATTATTGGTCCAGCATCCTTCCTGGTAGGTGTGGTTTAAACCATTCATGACACTATTACAAGTCCTCAATTTTATAGGAGGTTAAGAGGCGACGACTTCTTTTTATTCATTCCGCTGTTCATGAACAAATTCATTTTTTAAATTCTTTGGGTGTCTATATGAGGCTAATTTTCTCTATTCTTTTTCAAATGTGTATTCCTCCTCTTTGTTTTATTCATCGAACTGGGTCATTCAGTTTTTTTTTGGATTTATAAATCGTTTGTACAATTGCTACATTTCCTAATTAGAGCCTGATCCAGCATGATCCTTGCAATAAACTGCAAATGACCCTGTTTTTTTCTTTTAATGTGATCAACTAGTAACTATAGCTGCTTCCTCCAGAGTCATGTTCAGCTAATTCTTTTTCATGGTATTTGTTATTCAACCAGGAGAGCAACGAGTCACTGAGGTCCATTTCACATATTTGCATCGTAACCTTTAGCCCCCACTGAGAAACCTCATGAAGCTCCAGTTGTTAGCAGTGATTAGTTCCATTGTCCTCTTACTGCCTATTCTTCCGCTAATTATTGCTGACCTAAACTCTGACAGACAAGCTCTCCTTGACTTTGCTGTTGCTGTGCCGCATCGTCGAAAAATCAACTGGAATTCTTCTGTTCCAATATGCACCTCTTGGGTTGGCATCACCTGCAATAAAAATGGAACGAGAGTGACTGCCATCCATCTCCCAGGTGTTGGACTCTCTGGCCCCATCCCATCCAACAGTATTGGAAAGCTAGATGCTCTTAGAGTCCTCAGCCTCCGATCCAACTACCTCCATGGAAATCTTCCTTCTGATATACCCTCCATCCCTTCCCTCCAGGCCCTCTATCTTCAACATAACAACTTCTCTGGTGAAATTCCTGTTTCTCTTTCCCCTCAACTCAATGTATTGGATTTCTCATTCAATTCATTTACTGGCAACATTCCACCCACAATTAAGAATTTGCCGCGACTCACTACATTGAGCCTCCAGTTCAATTCATTTTTTGGAGCTATCCCTGATCTCAACCTCCCAAGAATCAAGCATCTAAATTTGAGCTTTAACATGCTAAATGGTTCAATTCCATATTCTCTCCAAAAGTTTCCAGTTTCTTCATTTGAGGGAAACTCTCTATTATGTGGCCCACCTCTGAATCATTGCTCTATAATGCCCCCTTCACCTTCTCCTTCTCCTACTTACTTGTCATCTCCATCTGCCGTCCGTGGAGAGCGAAAGGCTGGCCACAATAAGAAACTGGGTGCAGGCGCTATCATTGCCATTGCAATAGGGGGATCTTCAATGATTTTTCTTCTATGTTTAATGATCTTGTTCTGCTGCTTGAAGAAGAAAGATAGTAATAACAGTGATGTGTTGAAAGGGAAGGCTTCTAATGGTGGGAGGAGTGCGAAGCCTGAAGACTTTGGGAGCGGGGTGCAAGAAGCTGAGAAGAACAAGTTGGTCTTCTTTGAAGCATGCTCATATAACTTCGATCTTGAGGATTTATTGAGGGCTTCAGCTGAAGTTCTTGGCAAGGGAAGTTATGGAACAGCTTATAAGGCTATTTTGGATGAGGGGACATCTTTGGTGGTGAAAAGGTTGAAGGAAGTGGGAGTTGGGAAGAGGGAGTTTGAACAGCAAATGGAGATTGTAGGAAGGGTTGGGCGGCACCCTAATATTGTGCCACTCCGTGCTTATTACTATTCTAAAGATGAGAAACTTCTAGTTAATGATTACATGCCAGCCAGCAGCCTGTCTGCACTTTTACATGGTAATGTTTGCTTTAACCCTTTCTCCATTGCATTTTTATTTTCAGTAAAGCTATGTTAATTTGCAGAAGGTGGACAAAATTCTCTTCTGTTTTCCTCCATATGTGTGGCAGTCATGAAAGAATTAGTTGGTTTATTCTTCATTTACATTATTTTTACCATTCAGTAAAGCATATTGTGCAAATCTATGATCATTTAAGCTATCTGAAAAAAGGGAAAAGCAATGCGTTGATTTCAAACAAACAAATTGATTGAAAACACCACAGAAACAACACTTAAACACACTTACCAAAAAAAAGAAAGAAAAACAACAGTTAAACACATTAAATTTTATTTATCTGATAATTCTACTTGATGTATGAATGAACTCCCTTAGAGAATGCCACTGTACTGAAAACGTGTCCCCAGAAAATAATCCTTGTCTACTCTGATCATAACCACAAAGATGGTTTTATCCTTTAGTCAGCAACATGCAAGGAAAGGTAAACTAGAAAATGCATAATGTGATATATCTGAATGCATATAAGAGTTCTTTGCAAAGCCAGCATCAATTTCATTCTGAAATGCCAAAATGGTAATAGGCTTGCATCCAATTCCTAATTGGCCAGAATGAATAGTGTAAGGCTGAAAGCACATGAGGCTAGAAGTTGTTTTGAGTAAAAGGTAGAGACCCCAGGTGGGAAAGGACCAGTTGGAGGGACACAAACAAGGGGCTAGCTTGGGAAGATGAAAATGCAAGTCTACCAGATGAAGATGGGAATATCGGAACAAGACATCGCAATCCAACCATTGCTCCATTAATCACACTACCAAGAACACAATCACAATTTCTTTTTTACTTTTCTTTTCTCTCGTAATTAACACAACACAAGTTCCACAAGTACCAACAGAACCAACTTGTTCACATCCTACTGTAATTTTCTTCTTTCAATACTACTACTCTTCTCAACAATAGCTGTATAGTTCACGATCTGATTAAAAACAGAAACTACAACAACCAAAAACAAACCATTTAACAATACAAACTTTCACCAGAACATGCATGATAGCACGAGATCACCAAAAAGCCATCAAAAACGCCAATTTTCAACCAAAATTTCCTATATAAATCGCTTCCTGGAACATGCAAGTAGAGATATAATTTACAAACGCTAAATAGTTATGAACATGAACTAATTTCCAAGAGCTGAAAAGAATTTCTAATACTAGTCAAAACCCTAGAAACCTTGTAACAGTAAGAAATGGAGAGTACAAAACAAATACACATACAACTAAACAATATCAGAGCACCCACACAAAATCACAGGCAAGTATGATACACACTCATCTGTGATTCTGTATGATATGAGTATGTACGAGTATGATACATCCTCGTCTGTGATTCTGTATTGGGCTCTGATATTGTTCTGTTGTATGTGTATTTGTTTTGCTACTCTCCATTTCTTAATGTTACGGGATTTCTAGGGTTTTTACTAGTATTAGAAATTCTTTTCAGCTCATGGTAATTAGTTCAGATTCATAACTATTTTGCTTTTGTAGATTATATCTCTACTTGCATGTTTCAGGAAGTGATTTATGCTGGAAATTTTGGTCGAAAATTGGCAGTCTTTGATGGCTTTTTGGCGATCTCCTGCATGTTTTGGAGAAAGTTTGTGTTGTTAAATTGTTTCTTTCTTTCATTCTGTGATTAAATGTTGTTGTAGTTGCTGTTTTTAAACAGATACATGAACTAAACAACAATTGTTGAGAAGAATAGTAGTATTGGAAGAGGAAAATTACAGTAGGATGTGAAGAAGTTGGTACTGTTGGTACTTGTGGGACTTGTGCTGTGTTAATTACAAGAGAAAAGAAAAGAAATCGTGATGTGTTCTTGGCAGTGTAATTAATGGAGCAAGGGTTGGATTCAGAGTCTATTCCTACATCTGGGTCTTTCGATAAGTCTAGGGTTTTGAATGTGAAGCCATTGCAATGTCTTGTTCCAATTTTCTCATCTTCATCTGGTACACCTGCATTTTCATCTTCCCATGCTGCCCCCTTTGTTTGTGACCCTCCAACTGGTCCTTTCCCACCTGGGGTCGCTCCCTTCTTTGTCAACTAGTTTCCTGAATACAAATATATCTATATAAGCCTGATGGCCATGCTACCCTAGCACCTCTCTCTCTCACACAATTTAATTTCAGATGAAGTGTTTCAAAAAGGAAAATAAAGGTTCCATGTTTCCCCTCTCATGTAAACTGTTTTATTAAACAAAAGTTTCTTGCTGAGACACAAAACTATGTTTCTCTGTGTAGTTGATGGCTTTGGTTCTACTGCCCTTGGATTACATTGCCATGCTGTCTGGATTATAAATATATCATATATGGCAGCAGCAGTGGTACTTGTAAGAATAATCAAATAGTGGCTTTAAGCTCCTTGCATGTTTGGTGCAGAATGGAATATAAATGTCCTTGCATAAATTTTCTTCTTGTTTTGGTTGGGTTGTTGTCTGCAACAATGTAATGACATTGATGTAGATCAAACTTGCTTCCTAAATCAGTCATGGAATTTGAACAAACAATCAAAATTTTTATGATTGGACTTTGTACACTGGAGAACACATCATGAAGTGTGCGCTCATTTCTCTCTGTTAATCGATCATTGTCAATGATCCTATATTTGCCTTCTCTGTACTGTTTCTGTACAAATAACAGGTAACAGAGGCATAGGAAGAACTCCACTAGACTGGGATTCTAGAGTGAAGATTTCACTTGGAACTGCTAGGGGAATTGCCCACATCCATTCTGAGGGTGGTGTTAAATTTACCCATGGCAACATCAAGTCCTCCAATGTCCTCCTCACCCAAGATCATGATGGTTGCATCTCTGATTTCGGCTTGACTCCATTGATGAACTTCCTTGCAAACACATCTCGAGGTGCAGGATACCGTGCTCCAGAGGTGATTGAAATCCGCAAGGTCACTCAGAAATCTGATGTCTACAGCTTTGGTGTTCTTCTCCTTGAGATGTTAACAGGCAAGGCCCCTCTCCAATCTTCAGGGCGTGATGATATAGTCGATCTACCAAGGTGGGTGCGGTCTGTTGTCCGGGAGGAATGGACAGCCGAAGTTTTTGATGTGGAGCTGCTGAGGTACCAAAATGTAGAAGAGGAGATGGTGCAGATGTTGCAGATTGCACTTGCATGTGTTGCAAAAGCTCCAGATATGCGACCCTCAATGGATGAAGTTGTTAGAATGATTGAGGAAATCCGACAATCTGAGTTGGAGAATCGACCATCCTCTGAGGATAACTCCAAGGACTCCAATGTGCAAACCCCATGATTTTTTTTGAGGTTCTTGATCTATGGAGAACCGAGTCAACTGACTATTCAGCTGCTCACTTCTATCAATATTATCTCATTCATAAGGCAACTCCAAAATTTGTATTACATCCTCTGTAAGCTGTCAACTAAGGTTGCTCATGTATGCACTTTATGTCCAATTTATGAGTTCTTGAAGGCTCTCTGTGTTGCAAACTTTGATCATCTTCTTTCTACTGTTTTTCCTGGAAATCAATTCTTTATCTCACATGCTTGAATAAGATTGTTCGAAACTGCATTGAATTGATTCTGAACTTCAATTAATGAACGGAATCCTTGAATCATGATTTTTTTAGCGGAATTAACATCGATGTGATTTTTATGGAACTGTTCAATATTGTAGGCTTGGAAAAGCAAGGCCAGGATTATTTTGAAATAAAATTTGGAAGTACAGATCCATGGCTGGCAAAGAGATGCTTCAAGCTGAAATTGCAAGAGAGAGAGAGAGGGGATCTTCATTCCCAGTTTTGTGTATGTATATATTATTTTGTTCAGATGAGGTTTGGGGTGATTTATGAGCTTTGATTACATTGAGTGATTTTGAGGCCTAGTTCTTCAATAGATCTGAGGCCTCTTCGAAGATTTTTCTGGCTATTTTTTCTAGAGAGAAAATGTATGTGAATCAATATGATGTTTACAACCAATCAAGCCAATTAACTTTTTATATTCTTAAATTTTATTTGGACATTGGATGACTATGTTCTCTTGCACTTTGTTAGTCCAGGTTACCATAGAATTCTATATTCTTAAATTTTCAGTTTGTGCATTGACCCATTATATTTCTTATTCAAAGAGCTTAGCTTTGCTGCTTCTCACCCTGAGATGGCTCTCTTTTGAAGATCCTAATTGGGTGTTCATCATGCTAAAACTTGTATGAGTTTGGTCCATATTTCAAGTGCATTATAGGATGCAACAATATGCTGATACTCTCTGTCTCTCTCTCTCATAGACACCCACACACTGCTTGCTTTTGTTTTGATGGTTCACATGTAGTAAACCATTAGAAACAAAGATGGTATGGTTGAGAAAAAGAGGGCAGATTTGCTTTCATGCATCTTCCTCGCACTTGAGATTATAGTGAGTCCTGTAAAGCCTGCAAAAACAACAGATACATATTATATATATTGATTTTGAGTTAAATCTATTTGTATATATATTGAAATATGGAAAGCAATTAGTACCAGAACCACATCCAACTGTAATGGTTTCATTGAGATCCTGCACAGAGGCCTTATTGACAAACTTGTAGTCGCTCTTAGCTAAACGAATGCACATGAGCACTGCCTTGGTGTGTTCTGCACACCCTCCTGGCTTGCAGTAGTCCCCAGTGTCGGCTCTGGTCACGTTAATCTAACCTTCTTCTTCAGTTAACAGGCACTTGAGATTTTGTTGAATATTATTACATTTAACAAGCAATTGTAAGCACATCTCCACTTTTCGAATGGGCTCGAATTCACATTTCTTGTGGAGTCTGAGACTTCCATGATCACTCCATCTGCAAAAAGAAATATTTCAATAAATTTATAATAGAATCAATTAGTATTGGACCCTCACACAAAATTGACCTCTCCTTCCTTCTATTTCGGCAATTCTACATTTTAGTTTCTTGTTCTTAAGCATAAGTTTGGTATTCCAGAGTGAAATCTACTCTAGTACTGTTTATATAAGAAATAATTGGAAATGCATCTGAATTTATGAATTTCATTATCAGTATAATTGAGTCACAACAGCATTTTATTGTTTCCTATCCCATGAGCTTTGCTATCCTTATTCCTTGGTGTAGTGTCTCAAATAATTTAAAAAGTGGGCAATCCATACTTCTTTTTGGGAGATGGGATATATATTTATATATATATACACAGAGAGAGAGAGAGAGACCTGCATGGGTGCCACAAAATAGCAGGAGAAGGGTTACCAAGAAGCCCCAAACAAATCATATCCTTCCTCCAGATCTCCTGGATTTCTCCATCTCCAAGCAAAATATATGTACCTCTTTACCTTTAGCACTAGTGACAACTTTACAGAACATATCTCAAACATAAAACAACCTTCAAATGACTTTGGAAACTTAAATATGAAAGACAAAAAATGCGAAGAAACCTATGGAATCCATTTTGATTTCAACTAGAAACCAAATGACAAGAACCTCCAAAGAAAACCTTTGGAGAAAACGCAGACTCGCTACATTGAAAGAGTATCTAATTAAGCGGATGACCCAATGCATATGAGCTACACAACTATACAAGTAATAAAAAAATGTGGTGCCGAAAGCATTATATACCAGAATCTAATATATTTGGAGATCAAATGCATAGACACATTATATTATTACATAGATAACTAGAAATGCATATAAGAAGATACATGACAATAAATGATGGAATCACATATGAGTATCAGATATATTGGGAGCACTCACAACCTGAGCCAAGAATAGTACAGCCAAACCAACCCACGCGTACTTCTAAGTTATTTTCAATGTCTCTTGGTGCCAACGACATTATGAATGTGTCGTTAGGCACAAAGGAATTTCTTGTGTGACAAAGCAAAAGCTAATTATAGAAGTTGCAAAGAAGACAAAGAACCAACACCCCTTTGGGCTGCTCAATCCATCTTATATACTGGCACACCTTTTAATCATTGATCTCCTTACCTTTCTGGTAGTATTGTAGTCATGGCTGATGAAACGCGAGCTGTGTTCTCGGCTCTTGACAATGCCAAGACTCAACTCTACCATTTCAAGGCAATTGTTATTGCTGGGATGGGTTTTTTCACTGATGCTTATGATCTTTTTTGCATCACTGCAGTCACTAAACTTATAGGCCGTCTTTACTACTATGATCCATCGAAACATGACCCTGGAAAGGGCCCAGGTCCTGGCACTCTACCACACAATGTCAACAATGCCATAACTGGTGTTGCTTTATGTGGAACACTGGCAGGGCAACTCTTCTTTGGATGGCTCGGGGACAAACTGGGGAGGAAGAAGGTTTATGGTATCACTCTTGTCACCATGGTGGGGTGTGCAATTGCTTCAGGCCTTTCCTTTGGCTCCACAGCACGAAGTGTGATCACTAGCCTCTGCTTCTTTCGGTTCTGGCTAGGGTTTGGCATCGGAGGGGACTATCCACTCTCAGCTGTAATAATGTCAGAATATGCCAGCCAAAAAACGCGAGGGGCATTCATTGCTGCTGTGTTTGCAATGCAAGGAGTAGGAATTCTTGTTGCAGGGCTTGTGGCCATGATTGTGTCCAAAGCATTCTTGGCTGCTTACCCTGCTGACAATTTTCAGACCAACCATGTCCTGTCCACTCAGCCAGAAGGGGATTTTGTGTGGCGAATCGTGCTTATGTTTGGTGCTGTTCCAGCAGCTCTGACCTACTATTGGCGTTTGAAAATGCCGGAAACTGCTAGGTACACAGCCTTAGTTGTAGGAAACCACAAAAAGGCAGCTGCAGATATGGCAAAAGTCCTCGAAACTGTCATACCTACTGAAGAATCAAATTCTATGCAGGTTCATGTTGTTTCCAAATCCTCATACAAATTATTGTCCAGAGAGTTCCTGAGAAGGCATGGGCTTCACCTTCTCGGAACTACCTCCACCTGGTTCTTGCTGGATATTGCCTTCTATAGTCTCCAACTGACTCAGAAGGATGTTTATCCAGCAACAGGAATGGTACATAAGGCCTCAAGCATGGATGCAATAGAAGAAGTTTACAGACTCTCTAAAGCAATGTTCTTGGTTGCACTTTTTGCAACTGTGCCTGGTTACTGGTTCACTGTTTTTCTCATCGACAAGATTGGAAGGTTCATAATACAGCTTGGTGGATTCCTCTTGATGTCCATTTCCATGGCCATAATGGGACTTAAATATGAACAACTTAGAGGAGTGAAAGGTGATCAGCCTGATGATAAGTGTAAGCCAGATGCAACTCATGATTTCTGTGGTGGTAAGCCCAAGTTATTCGCTTTCCTCTATGGAGTGACATTATTTTTTGCAAACTTTGGACCCAATAGCACGACATTTATCGTGCCAGCAGAGCTTTTCCCAGCTAGATTTCGCTCTACTTGCCATGGGATATCAGCAGCAGCAGGGAAAGCAGGAGCCATTATCGGTGCATTTGTTGTGCAGAATTATACTCAAGAAGCGGATGGTATCAGAAAGGCAATTGTAGCACTATCTGTGGTGAATTTGATTGGATTCTTCTTCACTTTCTTAGTGCCAGAAACAAAAGGCCGGTCACTTGAGGAAATTTCCGGGGAGGACAAGGATCTTGGTGGTGGTGGTGGTGGGAATGAAGCCAATGGAAATGGGAATGAAGCCAATGGGCAGGACAAGACAAGGAACAACAGTATTGAAATGTTACCAACTTCTGATATGGTTTAATTCTTACGAACTCGATCATTATCAGCAATCCAAGCGATGTCTTACTTTATCAAAAAAGAAAAAGTGATAAACACAGAATAACAATCTACATGCAAATTATATATGTCCTTTTTTCGCCTTATTTTGGAATAATGGGAAAAATTGTTCTTCGTCTTTGTAATTTTTAAGACTAAATACTATCAATGATGTGGGTATTATTCGTGATTTCGTGTCTTGGTTACAAGCAGAACTTGTTCCATCTAGTTAAGCACAATGTATAAACTTAGCAAACAAAATTGAATATTTATATGAAAACAAATTCAAGTATGCAGGGAAAGTATGCAAATGCATTTCTAAATCTTTACTCTTAGCCATTTCAAAATTTCAACCAATGTAAAGTTCAAATTCAGTCTACTTTCTAACACACACACACACACACACACATATATATATAGATGATATTACACATTGTTGTAATAATCGGATAAATAGTACATCCAAGACAGATGCATTGCCCAAATTGCAATCAGTCAGTCCAATACGTTTCTATGCAGAAACTATATATATATATATATATATATATATATATATATATATTTGACTCCTTGTCGCATAGAGAATGGCACATAGGTATTTTCATCAGAAATACAGTCTAGAATGACCACAAGAATAAATAAGACAAGGTTTTATCGCTATCAAACATCCAAAAAGAGAGAATATGAACCCTAAAAATGGAATTATATATCTAAACAAATTTATTTGCAATTAGCATATAGCTCATACATAGAAATTAACATTGTGGTCCATCTCAAGTTCTTAACTCAATATGTGAAATTACAAAATTCTGAAAGAACCACATAAATATATATATATACACAGGGACAGAGCCAGGAATTCTGTTGAGGGGGGGAGGACAACGTAATAAACTCAAAAATTTAATATTGAAAGATAATATACAAAATGAATTTTTTTTTTTTGATGGGGCAGTTTTAGAATTTAATGTACTATACATACAAAATGGAAAAATATTTTTATTTTTAGAGTGGTCACTTTTAAAATTTTAAAAAATCATAAATGCAAAATAAATTTTTTAAAGAATTGAGGGGGGCACATTTAAATATTTTTAAAAATATATATAGCAAGCACACTCAAATAAAACGAAACCTAACAAAGTTTACTGTAGTTTGGATTCACAAAAATAAACCATTAAAATCAATATCATTCCATGAAGCTTGACACAAATAGATACGTTATGTATAATATATATACTTCATATCGTGGGTGTACCCATACCCCCAATAGTCCACGTGGAAACTTACATCTGTCACATAAGCACAGATGTCATAAAATAAACACGTCAGTCCTAATTCAAATCTTTTTTAAAAGTCCCAATTCAAACTTAGACAACATACAAGCACCAAGTATTCTTTCAGTCACTTAGAAATTCAATCAAAATACTTGAGTCCTCTTGAATCTAGAGCGGACATCGAGTGCTCTTCAAGCCTCCCAAAACCCCAAGAAAAACTTGGGTCCCTCGAACACACGAAGTGTTCTTCGAGTCACTCGAAACCCCAAAATAGACTTGGGTCGACCCCTTGAATCTAACGGACACCAAGTATCCTTTGAGTCACTCAAAACCCCAAGACAAATTTGGATCCCCTTCGAATCTTGAATGGACACCAAGTGTTCTTCGAGTCACTCAAAACCCAAAGCTAGACTTGGATCCCCTTGAGCCTTGAACGGACACCGAGTGTTCTTTGAGTCACTCAAAACTCCAAACCAGACTTGGGTCCTCTTGAACCTCAAATGGACACCATGTATTCTTCGAGTCACCCAAAACTCCAAGCGGGCCATACTTGGATCCCCTTGATGGACATTAAGTGTTCTTCAAGTCACTCGAAATCCAAAGCCAAACTCGGGACCTCTCAAACCTCTTTCGAATCTCTCAAAATCCCAAACCAAACTTGGGTCATCTCAAAACCTGAATACACACCAAGTGTTCTTCGATTCACTCACAAATCTTGAAATCAGATTTGCATCCTCTTGAACCTCGAATAAACATTAAGTGTTCACCGGAATAATTTGTAATTCTCAAACCAACCCAGGGCACAAGGAACTCAATCAAACATTAAATATTCTCTGAAGTCTTTCAGAGGCTTGAAGGTGCAACTTCAAAGAAAGATCAATGGTTCTAGAAGAAGACAGGAGACCTTAAACAATCATTACAACAAGGGACAATTAAAGAGATTTTGGAATGGTGAATTTAAAGCTAGAGCAAGCCTCATCATGTGGCCCAATTTAGTAATAAAAGGACTATAAACAATATTGTTACCAAATACATTAAAAAATACTTTATATAATGCATTATCAAACAATTAACATGTTTTTTCCTAACAACAATTTTATGAAAGTTCTACCAATTAAAATAGTCATTACAATAATGCCAAATAACCCTCACAACGTTGTTTATTACTCATCTCATGTCTTTCCCTTTCAATATCGAGGGAGCGGATCAAACTTGTTGCTTTATTACTCTTCTAATTTCTAAGCATATTCTTTTGGTGCTGGAAGAAAATGTTTAGATGTGACACCTTGAATTTATCTCTCGTGAGTGTGTATGTACAGTTATGCCTCTAAACACTTTGACGAATGAATAACTAATTGTATTTGACATTAATTAAGAATTGTACAACTATTTTAAAGAAATATTTGACAAACAAGATTTTGAATAAGAATTCATTTGGGGACTCACAAATGAATATTTTTTAGAATAGCCTACTTGAGATTGAATATGGATTAGAAGAAAAATTCTTTTCTACATCCATGAAAAGGAGTTTTCTAAGTTTCACATTTAATTGAATTGTGAAAATTTGATAATCTCTTTTATGAATTATTAGAACACAACTTGCCAGACTCACATTTTACCAAAGTGTGAGAAAGTGAGTTTTATGCATATAGGGATACGGGGTGTGTCTAGTTCTTATTAGAAAGGGAAAGAATCAGCTGAATATTTCTTGTCTTTTGTCTACAGTTTGACACACAGTGATATCTGATTGACTCTAAATTATGTAGTTTAGAAATAAGGTTAAGAAAACAAACACGCAAAGCACGCGTATGATTATATCAAACAAAAAATAGTGTTTTTTTTTTTCCTAAGCTATTATGAATGAATCTGGCAAGGGCCAAACTAATCTATATTTTCTTACTATATATTACAATCAATATTAGTTTCAATCCACCCATTCCCCTATCATCACTTTCAGAGTCCCAGTATGGATCATTTCAGTCGCTATTGGTATTGATATTTTATGCAAATGGGTAAAACCATCTTAATCATTTTGCTTTCATTTTACCTATTTAAGAGATGTTAATGATAGACAAATATATTCTCAAAATTGGGAACAAAGGGATATAGATCCTTTCCAAAGATCAAGATTAAATTTTTATCTAATTACTTTGTATAATATTATAAAAAAACTCAATATTAATGTAACATAGTCTATATCAATAAACACATTTCATTAAGAGGAAACAATTAAATTGCAATTACCAAATAAAATGTGGGAGTAAATAAGAGGCTTATCCCATGAAAGTTGCAGCCTTAACAAGGAAGCCAAAGAGCAAAAAAGGAGTGGAGAAAAAAGGGCTGTGATCACTTTCCAAAACGTAGACATGGGATGGAGGCCACCTCTTTATCATTGAATCTTGCTGCTCTGGTTTCACAACTTTATCATACATTGTTCTGATGTAAACACGTGGCACCTTATCCACATCATCATCATCACCCTCAGCTGTGAATCGAGCTGCTTGTAATGCTTGTATCGGTCCTGGCCTCAGAAGCATTGCAGCTAATGTCGAATCCTGTACGTACCCAAAACCATAATCAAACATATATATATATATATATATATATATATATATATATACACATATATATTTTGTTTATTTTTCTCTCCATAGTAAACCAATATGAGGTCAAATTTATGAACTGATCAGACATGCATGGACTAAAAGGTTACAATAGTAAAATTGTTCTATTGTGATTTAGAGGTGATGGGTCGAATTTGAAATCGAAAACACTCTTTTTATATACGGAAGTAAGGTTGCGTATATTTTACTCTATCAAACTAGGTTAACATGCATGTATAATTATAGAGGATGATAATGTTTAGTAGAAAAATGTGGAGAATTTACCTCTTGAGGGCTCATGTGATAAATGATTTTTCGTTGAAATTCTTTCTTGACAACAAGACTGGTTGGAGGATGATCGGGTCCGGATCCAAATTCAAAGTCATACACATCACCAAATTCAGATAAATCTGGCACTCCCTGTCCAACATGCATGAAAAAGTTTAATAGAAAATAATCCAATAAACTTTTAACAATAATATTTTCTTTTCTTTTCTTCAATATTGCACCTTGCAAGTTGACCAGGTCTACTAATATAATTGAATATAAATTCACTTTAACAATTTATAATTTCTGTTCTCATATATATAAACAATTAAAAAAATTAGAGAACATTGTTTTATTTACTTTGAAAATGATTTGATGTCTTCATTGTATAACAAACAAGAACTAAACCATGCTGAATTGTTTTGAGTGAAAATATTCATGTGGGGTCATTTGATGTTTAATCCAGCTAATTAATAGCATTCATTTGTTTGATTCAATTGTCAAAATGCATCAATTATATATTCTTATGGCTTTTAGTCAATACCCTCTGACAGATTGGTAAGGGCATGAAAAGGGTTGTGTGGATTCAGATAATTATGCCAATTAACACGAAATAAAGGATTAGTACGAAAGTTTCCACCAAAATTGGAGTACTATAGGGGTCATATGACAACCCAAGAGTCTGTTGGGAAATTGGTATATATATATATATATATATATATATATATATATAGACACCTGAATGTTTCACATAATATTTTAATATGTACCTCTTTTTAGGGGGGAAAGGGGGCATCTTGGTGACATTTTAATATTGAAAGCCCATCTTTTTGTTTTTGATTTTTGAACCAAATTATTGATGATCAGATTGAACTTTACAAACATTTTTTTAATCCATCATTTTGAATAAAATAATTTAGAAAATCATGTCATTTTATTATATTTCTTTTCCAGGATTATTCGCATATTCTTAAGTTTTAGACATGATTTTTAAACTATTACAATAATTCATATAATTTCATTTATGATGATTAACACTCTCATTAAAATTAGAATAATAATTTTTCTTTCAAATTAAAACTTTCCATTTCCACATCTGTATTATTACTTAAACCAAGTAAACCATGATTGTGGGTCATACAAACTATAACAGCAACAAATAAAGTACTTATCCAAAGTAGGAGTCTTGCCCTATTTAAAGATAATTTCATTCAAATCACATATTATCATATTTTTTTCTTACTATATATATATAGATATATATATATATAGTGGCAGTGGGGACGGTATAGAGTGGCAGTGTCTAACAACCAGCCTTATACTGTATATGTGATGACAGTTGGCAACCATTTACGAATCAGTTTACCATTACAATGACGCACAAACCCATTCCCATAAAAAAAAACCAACACTGATTGCTACACCCCACCGTCCGATCAATTCTATGCATATCCTTCCCTTTGTTTATATTTCTCAAGACAAAAACACTCTCACTAAGCATTAAGCAATAAAGGCATGGAGAGTATCTATATATATATATATATATATATAGTCCTGCAAAAATTATTATCTTCAGTTTCAGATTTTATAAGACCCCACACATAAAATCAGTACTCTTAGCATATCACTAATTATGTTATGATATAAGCAGTACTGTAGAACAATATTAATAATCAAATTATGATTTATTTGAATTATATATATATATATATGATTCTAGTCAATTTATATATAGAAGGATTCAAAGATTACAACATGAATATGAACACTAGGTCTATCATATATGCATGTAAACACTGGTCAATCCTCGATAGCTTGCATTGCAGTACTGTCATATATATATAGTTAAAATTTTAAGTGAATTAAATCATGAAATTAACAGTAGTACTCACGTCTTTGAGATCTTGGTCAGTCAAAAACCCCGTTTTAAGCATGGTGGCTGCAACATAAATTGCCAAGCTGATCTTCTTCGCGTACTTGTGAGTCGCCTCGGTTACACTCAGTCCTCCTGCACTGTGCCCCACCAAAATCACCTGTAACACACACACACACACACACACTCACAATTAGCTCATGTTGCTGGACAAAAGCTGTCTTCACATCATGGTTAATTCAAATAAGACTAAACAAGCGTATTAGATATATATATATATATATATATATATATATATATATATATATGTTAATTAGCCTCGATCAAATACATAATATATACACAAACACATATGTGTATATATACGCACAAATACATAAGCTTAATAAAAACTTAAAATTTGATATATGATTGGTGCACAGTCTCATCGTCGACCCCAAATAACACTAAAAAAAACATTTTAGTTAATAGCAATTAATGTGTACATATCGATGAAGTAATGCAAGCTGTCTATATATATGTACACACACATATATACTTGTGCTATCAAGTTGTAACAGAAACATGAGATGTATCTATTAAGTTTTAACCAAAACATGATATATATATATATATATATATATATATATATATTGAGAGAGAGAGAGAGAGAGAGAGAGACCTGTTCGTCGTCGGGCAAGGCAGACATGAAGTCCATGAGTGGCTTATTGTAGTCTTCAAAAGAAAGAACTTTATTGGCATCGGATCGATCGATTCCGGCACTTTTGAGGTCAACGCACGACACTCTGTAACCGGAATTCTCCATGAGACATCTGATTTTATACCAGCACCACCCTCCTCCACTGATACCATGTACAAGCACGAAGTGTGCCGTTAAGGGTGTTTTCGTCATTTCAGCAACCTCCCCTCCCATGGCCTCCTCTCTCTTTATCAGCATCAATTCTCTCTCTCTCTTTCTCTGAGTTGCTGGTTCTCATTTATAGTTGGAATAGTCCTGCAAGTCATTATATGTGGTTTACATTGTAGCATTAGTTGTAATTTTGAGTAATAT
Organism: Cornus controversa; assembly: GCA_026545225.1. NCBI lineage: Eukaryota > Viridiplantae > Streptophyta > Magnoliopsida > Cornales > Cornaceae > Cornus > Cornus controversa. Next base: position 45,676,215 of record CM048852.1, on the reverse strand, counting down.
GATTAAGCGGAGACAAACTATATTTATAAGATAAATGATATTTGTGGGACCCACAACTCCCCTCTATTGTCTTATTTATGGAACAAAAATTTTAGTAGTAATATATAATATAATATAATATAATAAAAAATACACAATATTTCGGTACACACGATACAGATATAGTATTATGATGAGTGTAAGTTTTCAATTTCTTCTTGTATTAATTCGGAATATTCCTAAGATATTATATATTTTCTTTTGATATAAGCGTTTGATATTCTCTATCTATCGTAATGGTTGTAATTTTTAATAAAATTAAATTTATTTTCAAGACATCAAATCTAAAAAATGGATTTAATTATATTAAGTACATCTACATCATGATGCATTAATAATCAAGCTATGTTTTGTTCGCTTTTTAAATAATAAGTCAAAGTGTTTTAGTTTCTGTAAGAGTGAGGGAATGTGTGTGTTATTTATCTAAGTTAAAAAATAAAATTGGTATTGTGATATTGATCAAATATACTACATGGAGGGCTAGGGTTCATGTATAAGTGAAGTCTATGGATCATTAGGGTGGGTTGGAGCACTTGTGATTACAAATTATCGTCAAAGCAAAACTATTATATACGGGTAGTGCAACAAATGTAATACCAATTTACCGGGAAAAAACACATATAATACCATCATGGACGGCTGTCTCAGTGTGGCAATCATCAAGCAGCCACTCATCAAAACTCTGGGGCCACTTATATATAATCGACGGCTGCCTCAGCTCTTGGGCAAAGCTGCAGTCTTTGTTACATTACAGCCGTCCAATCTTAATAAAGAAGGATCGTCAATTGAATGGCATGAATTAGTCTAGGAGAAACCGTGTGGAACCAAATTGTGTCACTCGATAAAGATTCTTATAAATATATTATTAGACATGCTAATATATATATATATATATATATATATATATATAGACATTTTTCTCAAAAAACGAAAAAGATATCTGATTTTGTTAGAGAATGCATAAGGAAGAATTTGGGTATGTTTTTTGGGTTCTGATAAATTAAAATAATCCATTTTGAAAAACTCAATGGTCGGATTTCCGACAATAATTTGTTTATATCATTAAAAATATTTATTGCAGGCGGACAATATTCTTTTTTTTTTTATATAATCATTTATATATTATTCTTATAATTTATATAAAAACAAGCTTGTTGTTAGCTCTTAAACATGTTGAAATTTTCATTAAATTGATGGAAGTTGATGGATTAACAACCATGAATTTTTCTTAAAGAAATTTGATCGTCTTTACTTGAAAAATTGAGTAAAGATAAATAGAGTGACCTTTTCAACTCATCACTTGATTAATTTTTCAAAAATTCAAAGAAATAATTAACTTGATGTTATATTGAGGGACATGAACATGTTTCAGGGAATTAAATAATTAATCCACTCTAAAGATGAACTACCATCTCTAACAAAAGATAATAAAAAATAAATTTTGTTAAAATAAACATTTCATGAAAAGAGGCTCTAATGTAGTGGTACTTTATCAAATTTTAAAGTAGAAGATCAAAATTTTATGTTTTAAAGAAAGAAAAAAAATTAAATTAAATTAAAGGATAAATTACACTGACCTCCCTGAGGTTTGATCTAATTACACACGACATCAAATTAATGAATTTTGTTACAATAACCCCTCCTGAGGTTTGTTCCGTTATGACAAAGATTCCCTTTGTCCAAAATTTCGTTAGTTTAGTCAAAAAATTTAGTTGAATGGACCAAAATGCCCATTAACTTATATATAAGCACGTGCCTCATTCTGGTGAACTTTTCGGAGAACATGCACTGTTATGATCATCCTCTCCAGTGAACTTTCTGCGATCTGTACTTTTCGGCGAACCTGCAATGTTTTGGTCATCCTCTACGGCGAACTTCTGGAGAAACTGCACTATTTCGGTCACCCTCTTCGGCGAACTTTCGACGAGACTGCACTTTTTCGGCGAATCTGCACTGTTCCAATCATCCTCTTCAGTGAACTTCTGGCGAAACTGCACTTTTCCAAATGCAACAGTAAAGTCTATTTTTCAAAATTCAGACCTCAAAAGATGATGAATATAATATTAAGATTATAATAGACATTTTATTCAAAAATTAACTTTTGTTAGTGCCATTCTGAAAAAGTTATTGTAACAAAATTTATTAATTTAATATTAAGTGTAATTAGGTTAAACTTCAAGATAGATCAGTGTAATTTATCTTAAATTAAATACACATACTAACGTTTAGCATCTTTTAAGTACACTTATTTTAAAAAAAATCAAAACGACTTCGTTTGAATGCACGGCATAGTATAAGCCTGTAACCTATTGGAGAGGATCTTCATCTTATTATTGTTCCCTCAATTATTATTTATGTTAGTACTGGTCTTACATAAAATTCAGATAGCAGTACGGATGGAGCTAAAACGCCAGTAGATAAAGTAGCTAAAAGTAATTGCTCCATTGGAAAATGAGCCCTCAATCATATAACTATCTTTATATCTTTACTGTCAAAACAAAACATTATAGTTAATCATTAATAAAAGTTAATTTGGACATTCATATATGTACTTTCCATGCATTAATGTAATTGAAATCTCACTTTCTTTTTCCAATTTTACTTGTTGGTGAATTGTATATTTAACCATGCAGGTAAGATTACATCTGCAATATATTTAGTGTAAATATATCGAATAATTTTAATAAAGTGCGTATACAACACACATGGTAAATCTTATAATTGTCGATGTCCAATACACAAGGTACAAATTCATTTGATATAAATATATCGAGTATATTGTAATCTTTTCTGTATGTAAATATGTTTCAAACATACATTTAACCACTCTATAATTTGCAGTACCCTAAAATAAATTATACAAAAAAGAAAATATTGTGTCATCAATCATCTTGTATTGCTTCATAAAGTGCCTGTATATGTAAGCTTCATAAGTTCAATCTCATAGTTTATTCACTTTTCAAACATTTGTGCCAAAGAGGTTATTTTTAGCCACGGATTTATAGTTTCATGGCAAAATTTTTGTGGCTTCTGGGATGAAATTTTTTATTTGTTATTAAAGGTCATTTTTAGCCACGAAATTAGTTTCGTGGCAAAAATTTTGTGGCTATTTCTCTAATTTGTTGTATTGAACATTGTTTCATGAAGTTTTCATATATAATATATATTTATTGTGTATTCAATTCAACAAAATCTTTTTTGATTGTAAAGATCCTGTTTTTATCATCACACACTATTATTATAGTGTATTACTTCGAGTTAAATCACACGTTATTGATCACTTGGAATTCATGTCTGATCATATATACATCTCACTAAAGTTTAAGGCTGTTTGTCAATTCTAATGTAACCCTTTTCAAACAAGAAAACAATTAACATGATACAAGTGGAGTTATTATATATATATATATATGTTAGTTAAAGATACTGTCATTACTGATAGTGCATATATGTCAATATGACGTGGGCTATGTGAAATGGAAGACAGCAATGATCTAAAAGTTGAATTGAAGAGTTCATAAACTAAATGTCAAGGAAGGATATATATAATAATTTATTTAAATTTCAATTTACAATGAAGGAGGTACCACAGAAAGGTAGTTGATCTTGCCATGCATAAAAAATATGGTCTCTTTTGTAAACTTCACTTTTTAGCTCACCAAACACCGAAACTCCAGATGGTGGATGATCCCTTTCATCGTGTGTGTATATATATATATATATATATATATATATATATATATATATAGATACATTTCGTGATTGCTCTCCTTTATTAAGCTTTGATGGTAATATTTTTGGAGATTAAAAGAAACATATTGGTTGGATACTTGGATTTTGAAAAAAATAAATAAAAAAAATAAAGCATTTCTCATCTTCAAAATGATTATGAATGTCAATGAGGACACTTTAGAAACACACAAATCACTAGGGTAGGAATTGAAGTGATGTTTCTAATATCTTTGCAACTGTTGGTGATGAAGATTGGGGGAATAAAGATGAATAAGAAATCGTGCTTCCCAGAGAAACATGCATAAATGCCCTCGGCTTAATTTCTAAAATTCATGAACTTAACAAATAAATTAATAATCGGCATTAGACCAGACGATACGATCGAAAAGGAATAGGAAAGTTGAGTGTTATGCATTTCTAAATTATTGCAATCCCGTGTTGATTTCTAGTTTTGTTTAAAAATATTTGTCGCATTTTGCTGCAGCTTATAATTGGGGGTGGTTAGACAATTATTTGTTTAACATCAGTCAACTCGTTCTGGGCCATGGCACGGAAAAAGTGTGTTTCTCTTTGGAGTGCACAAAGTTCTTGAATAGAAAAGAAGAAAATTTGAAGGCCATACCAATTGAGCATGCAGAGACAGATGTGATGTACATGCATGCCCATATATACTGTCCTCCAAGAAGAGGAAGTGGTGAAGCCACGTTGTGTTGTCCCCATGAGTGCTTGACAGTACTTGCATATTGCATTACCCACTTCCCAATCTCCTATTGCCATTAACACATGAGGAAACACACACACACACACACACACACACACACACATATATATATATAGCCCATTCAACACAGAAACACAAGCTTAGTTTAGAAAACCCATGCTAGTATTGTATTTAGTTTAGAGAATCCTTACTAGCATTAAAACCATGCTATTGCTAGTATCGTCTTTTAGTTTAGAAATCAATTTGAATCAAAAGAAAATATTATTATTTTTGTTAATTTGTAGTCAAACTTAATATAGTTGGATATTCTTGATGTATGATGAAACTAAAGAAATTATTATTATTATATTTTTTTTGATAATTGGACTAAAAAAATTATCTTTATATTGCAGAAATCGAATATATAATAGTATATATATATATGAATTTGTATTCACAGCAATTTGAATTCAATTACAATCTGATATTAATATTATAACAGATACAACAAATTCAAAGCCATAAATGCAGTTCAATTTCATAATTATCAACTCAAATTGGTATTCAACTCAGATCACCAAATGAATTCCTGACATCCACAATACACACACGTGTGTGACAGGAAAGGTCCAAATGGACCCATTCTTGCCATCCAAACGGACCCTATAGATGTTATTAGATTCATGATTCATCCAATCATCCAATCATCCAAGCACTATGCTTTGGACATCACACATGGTTATGTCCACAGCACAAACACATCATTCATCAAAATACTGAACTTTTTAACAAAGAACCTTCACACTTGCATATTGTCATGCTCAAAAAGCAAAAACCAATAGCAAGAAAAAGAAGAAGAAAAAAACACAACAAAAAACAAAATTAAGGCGATGATCAACTTGAAAATAAAGTCCAGATATAGTAAGATTTTTTGTACAATGAGTTATATTCCTCATCCATGATTGATTATGGAGATATAACAAAAATACAACTAGTCTTAACAATCAAATTACCTTGACCCGGATGTGTCTAGATTCAAAAATTAAGCTACAAAAACACAGAAAATTGAGCATGGATTTTGAGATCATGGACACACATCCTTACTCATAGATGTGACAGGAAAGGTCCTGCTTGTGGATATCATGGAATATGGTTTAAGAATCCGAATCCGAATTAGACTCTGTATCAGACTGCCATTCTAAAGGCTTTACTCTGTTCATATTGGCTTCTATTGGGGGAAGTTCATCATCATCATCGTCACTTGTGTCAAGTTCATTGTCTTCCTGCAAAGAAGTATGTCCTTGCGAATTTCCACTAGGATTTTCTAGGTCTGCGGGTTTGAAGATTTCTGGCCTGCAATGATAAGCCAGCAAGCATGACAACAAATAAGCACCATAAAGTGAAAAATAAAAAAATAAAAAATTGGAGAATGACATTATAACAACTAATTTCATCATGAGATAATAAGCTGCAGTTCATGAACCATTTGTTCAAGAGAGTGATAAAATAAAACAAAAATCTCTTCTTTGAGCACTTATTCACTCTTGGTAGCACAGATCCCTCAATATGGGCAAACATGAGTCCCTGCTTCACTTGCTTCAAAATTTCAGGAAGCGACTGTCATGCATTGTCCCAGAAACAGAAAATCTAGCAGTTACCAAAGTCCTGAAGTTAAAAGCAATATGCTGTTATACCAGCCATTATCGAATAAGCTGCTTAACAACTAATCATTAGCAAAACTGGCCTAGAAGGTTATGTGGTATCCAATTGGTCTACCAATCTTGATGTTAGGGGCTCAAGTTGCCTTGTTTCCTAACCGGGGAAAAAAGAAAAGAAAAGTAAAAGAAACACTAATCAGAAGCTAAGCTAGATGCAGCCAAAGTGAATGCGAACTCCTTTAAAAAAATTAGGTGATACAATATTTAGAAGGGATCAAGAGACAGTTGAGCTGTTTAGATTTGAGCTTATTGAACTGCTATGCTTTGATGTTTAAAATCAGTTCAACACATGTTGTATTCCTAATCTCCAGATTTTGAAGTCAATATGCTAAAGTTAACAAAACTATTGCAACAGAAACAATTATGTGGAGTGGGTTCAGTTTTTAAGTGATGAGTGGATTGGATTTGTTATACAACCAAAACCCTTCTTTGTCGATCAAAATAATAATAATAAAAAAAGAGAGAATGCAAAAGAAGAACTTGAACGAAAATAACAACATATGTAGTCTTAAGCACAAACCATTCTGGAGAACTCTTAAGCACACGGACTTGTTCATAGAAAAGAACTTTAGAAACAATACACCCCACTTTTCTCCCAGATTCAACAGCCTCTTCCCTTCCACTTTCATCAACCACAACAAAGCTCCCTGGTTATACGAAAAACCGTTTATTATCATTTTAAATACATTAAGTTACCAGAAAATGGGTACAAAAAATGAATTCATTTATCGTTCAACCATTGTGAACCATATGGTTCTTTGGGCAATGCCCGAAGAACCAAATCAACTTAATAATGCTGGAAGCTGAAAAAAACAAAACTCAGTGAGTGAAACACAACCCATAAAATGTATATTCATTAACCACAGAAATTTGAGTGAACTTGTGATCCAACCAACTAAAGTAAACCCAAGTGTCCCATGAACGTAGTGAATATACTGGACAAAAAGCATGCAGCCTATTCCAGATAAATAACACCAACCAGTATAGAAATATATGGATTAATGTATCTGCAAGTTTCCATTGGAAAATAGTAGTTCTAACAGTGGAATTACTATAGAGAGCTTCATATAGAACAAACCTCGCTTTATCCACATGCTTTTCTGGAATTTAGCTGGAAATAGTGCCAGTGATTTTTCGCCTTTTGCATCCAAAACCTTATAGATAGACAGTGTAACAAAAACTTAAATTGACAATCCAATACATAACAGTTTATATACACTATAAAAAGCAAAAAAAGAAAAAAAATGCAATTTCAAGGTCCTTCTTTACCAACCGAAACAACCTCGATATTACTCGTCTCAAATCAAAATGTTTCATTTATATATATATACACACACACACACATGTATGACCTTACTTCAATGAGATTGGAACCTCGAAGGGACACAACTTGCATGATGCTCTGTCCTTGTTGAAGAGTAAAGGTCTCTTCCTTGACTGCCCTCTTCAGGTTTTTCCTTCCTCCTTTCATGGCTTTCTATGGATTTCCTCTATTGCTCAACCAAAACCCAAAGCCCTAAAACCAATTTTGGTAATTAGGGTTTTTTTGTCCGTTGAGATGGGTAGATCAAGCAGTTATAATCGCGCTCTCCTATGAAAATTACTAAATTACCCTTCATTATATTCCTCAATAAGTCTCAGCTATAAGAGTGACAAAAATGTTGTGGGAGACTAAATGACAGACAAATAAAAGACGTTGGTTTTGTTGAAAGAGGTCAAATTGACTTCGATGAAGTTTGATTTCATCGTTGTTCCTGTCACTCTAGTAACAAATCAATCTTAGGTTTCAAACTGTTCGCAAGTCGAAAATCAACTCGCGCGTGATTTATTCTCCAAGCGGCCATGCTTGCTTCTTGATTCAATCTCCCTAAATTTTCAGGTTTGAATCCAACTCCTCTCTCTATATATACACGTATATATGCATACATATGTCTATATATGTACACAAACACACGGATTCGCTACCGTATGAATATTATTGTATGGTTCCTAAATTTATTTTAGTGAACTTTCATTCTATATTGGATTCATTTTTCAAGGATATTTTGATAATTTGACCTAGCTCTTGTAACATTTTTGACTACGCATGCTAATTTATGGTTGTTGTTGCTTTAAGTATCTCAAATTGTGGAAGCTCCTATCAGGGTTGTAGAATGCTACTTGTATAGATTCGATTATAATGCACTATAAAGCTTCAATCTTTAAATTTAATTAAATTGAAGTTATTTTTTATTCTAAGTGTTAGTTATTTGTATCTTGTGTGAGTAGTGATGGGTCGAAAGAAGCAAGTCCGGCCTCATCGATCAGTAGGGATAGTAGAAAGAAGTGATGCTGCCGGAGGTGAATTGAATGACCAAGATGGTTCTGGAAGCCATTGTGTGCAAAAGGATGAGTCTGTTGATGTTGATAAACCATTTTTTGTCGAGGCTGATCGAACTAATTGGGTTTCCGATAAGCATTTTGATATTTCGGAAGTTCTTTTGGTGAATTTGAATTTAAGCACTGAGTTTTTGGATTACAGACTGGATGAGGATTTTTATGGAGATTCGAAGTATTATTTAAGGTTTAGGCTGCTCAACGTAAATGAGTTTCTCGCTCGTATTAAGTTAGGACATTGGCCTTTGTTACCTGCCAGCAGTATATATTTGGAGTTTATAGAGAAGCACATGTTGGAGGATGCGGAGATGCAGGCTGTGATGGTGTCAGGGAGTTTTGATGGCCCTGACGAGGGTGTTTCCGGTCTTGTTCACTTGGTTAATATGAAGTTTTTGACATTGAGACCAATTACGGGGGTCACATTTTTGGGGAGCATGTCGTCTATAAGGATGAGAGTGGAGATACTAAAGAACGCCTTCGATGCCTGTGAGTCACTTCTTGATAATACAAGGCAAGTTTGGAAAAAGAGTATGATGAGCGTCATGGCTTGGCTGCGCCCAGAAGTTATGAGTTCAGAGGCTAGATATGGATTTAATATATCAGCTGGCATGAAACTCAATTTACCTATGGAAACAGATGTCAATTCCTCTAACTCAAGAAAGCGTATCAGGTTTGATGCTGCTGGGTTTTATGAAGCCATCAAACCATCAAAGTAAGTTGTAATACATTAATTAAAATTTATCCTTTCTGCATCTTCCAATATTTTTATCTTTTAATAGTTGTTTCACATCAGTGGTGGTGTTTACATACAGAGGGGATCCAATGCTGGAGGATAACATACCTGACTTGCTTCCCGAGCTTAGACCATATCAACGTCGTGCAGTTTACTGGATGGTGCAACGAGAGAAAGGAGCTTCGGGATGTATGGACGAAAGTGAAAGAACTCAGTTTCTTTCTCCTCTATGTATGCCTGTGAATTTTATTGATACATGTTCGAGAATGTTTTACAATCCATTTAGGTATGATTATCACCACAGTTGAAAACTTATGATTATCACCACAGTTGAAAACTTTGGCCTTATATTATTTGTCTGACATCCTGGCCATGGAATAACTGGGCATTCTAACTTATCAAAGAAAAAAATGACTGGGCATACTGATTGCCAGTTACTTGAATTTGGTTTTGTCATTTTGTTTTACCTGGACCATTTTTCTCTTAAATTTTGACCATCTATTTTTTCTTTCATTGCTGTATGCTTATATCGCATTCTATATCCTTTTGGCTTTCTGCTATTCACCTTCAACTTCAAGTTTAATTACATCACTCTTTTTCATCCACGCATATGTTTTCTTTGTTGCATACATGTTTGGCTATTATATTCTGTCCTGCCACTCATCCGTTTCAAATTTCAGTTATGTCCTTTCACATGGCCATGTTGCTTTTTGTTGCAACTCAAATGTACCTCGACAAACTCTTGGTTTGTAGAATTTTAATAGTTACCTTCCATTTATTATGTGTATGTCCATGTAATTAACCACCACTTTGGTAAGGAGGAAGAATGGAAGGAAGGGGGAAGGAACGAGGAAGGATGGAGAGTGTTTCCTTCTTTAGGCAGTGGGGAAGAGGGAATGGAAGGAAGGGGGAAGGAACGAGGAAGGATGGAGAGTGTTTCCTTCTTTAGGCAGTGGGGAAGAGGGAAGGGAAGAAAAGGGAGGAAGGAAGCCCCTTCCCTCCAAGCCTACTTAATTCATCCTTAGAAAAGTGAGAGGAAAGTCCTTTTAGCATTTTCTCCCTTCAATACAAGCTCCTTTTATTATTATAGATGGGTACCGTATATCGGTAAAATAATGCAGTACCTCTTTGCTTTATTCCTCTTTTCCTTTCTATCTAATTAAAACATGAGGGAATTTTCTTTCCCTAGGTCTTCCTTCTCTCCTACCTTTATCCCTTCAGCTTTCGGTCCCTTGTACAAAATGTAGCATAAGTCATCTATGCTGTGGTTAAGTTTCCCTAGGTGACATGCATTTCCTACTGCCAAAAATAAAAAAAATTAGATATGCACCTCTTCATACCTTTTTCCATTTGCACAAACTTTTGATGTACATTGAAATTCATGAAGAAATAGAATAAAGTATTCTCATTTTATTTAGTGGATTATCTCCCCATAGCACCCAAAAGCGGAGGGGGAGAGCATACAAGGTACTGACTGAAGATGCAATGTACCATTTATATTATACTGATATAGACACATCCTTGATTGGCTATTAGCTCTATAAGGGGCATTCCTTTGAGCATTTTCCTTTACTTCTGAGGCTCCACTCAGAATGGGTACTGGACAAGAGCCTTGTTGGTTAGACAAGCATAACATGGCTTTCCCGGAGGTTATGTGGAAGGAAGCTACTAATGCTCATCCAAGCACCGTTTGATCATCAGTTAAGGAATTCTGAGGGAGTGAGTTAGCAGGTACTTGTGTGACTAGCCCTGCAGGGAACCTGTTAGGACTACTGATATAAACAATTATAAATCCTTTATATGCACAATACAGTAATTTAAGATTGTAATATTTATATGATATGGAATTATAATATGACCAGTTTGTTCCATTTTAAATCTCCAATCTTGCCCCTTTTGAAATGAAGATTTGAAGTAAACTATATTATCTGATACGGAATTATAATATTTCCAGTTCATTCCAGTATCATTCTAATAATTTTCCAAGTTGAAAGTAAAAGCTCATAGTTTAATCAATTGTCAAGGTGGCAACACTGAGGCGTTACCTAGTCAGTGCTTTAGGTAGCACTGTCGTAGTACCTGAGATAGGCAGTAGTCGGTCTGGTTTGTTGAGGCGGCACCCTCACCATATAATATGCCAATCCCACAACTTCAAGAGGCAAGTGGCCTCTCCCGCCTTTCTCTTTATCCATCCTAAAATGACATTGTTAGAACTTAAGTAATAATGAATGCAATTCCTTGATCTTGTCAGTGATGACCATTTGTCATTTACACCATCACCACTTATTAATATGGAAGGCTAAAAGTAGCTTATTGTGAATCTAATATTATTATTATTTTTTTATCTTTACTCAAACTATTCTGCTTGTCCCATACATGCAAAGGTGTTTGCTGAACATAGTTTCCATGATCAATCATACTATAAGCATTGCAGGCATTTTACATGGCACCTTGTAATTTTTATTCGGAAATTTGTTTTCTTCTTCTCTGCATTCAATCATAAGTCAAAATTAAGACAAGAAAAGAAGTATTTATGGAATGATGATGTTATCTTCCTTATTTTTTCCTTTTACCTCCCCTCTTCCATTTAGTCCCTTTACTTTTTCCAAAAACTAAAATCTCCCCAGTCACCTCTCCCTTTTATTTCTCTGTCTATGTATTTAATATGAATTGTATTTTGTTTTCAGTGGAAATGTTTCATTGCATTCAGAGTACTCATCATCATATGTCTTTGGTGGTATTCTTGCTGGTAAGTCCTGCTCTTTTGTTATGTGTGCGCACACATGCATGTGTGTGTGTAATGTTTTTGAACTCTTACATTTTTCTTTTCCTTCATTGTATCCAGATACTGATATACCTGATAAGAACTTTAATCTTTTCCAATTAATTTTCCCCCGTGACTTTTACATTCTGATCACGAAGATATGAGTTTTTTTGCAAACTATTGATGGTTTTAGTAGTATGACTAGTATGTAACATAGCACTTGAAAAGCCAAGGAAAGCCTACGTGCTGACCCTTTTGGTTATAGGAGAATATCATTATAGGAATGATTTAAGCCTACATGTTTGTTTTCTTTCACCCATAAATAGAGGTGATCATTGTAAACAAAATTTAAGAGAGAATATAATGGAAGAGATGTAGCCCTTTGGGTTTTGTGTGCCGTGGATGTAGGCCGTAGTGGCCAAATCTCATTATATTCTTGTGTTGTTTATGCTTAATTTACCTCTTCAATCTTATATTTTTTAGCATGTTATCAGAGCATTTGATTGGGACCTAACTTGATCTCTCTCTCTCTCCCATCTCTCAATTCTCTCTGTTTCTTGTTTGACAGAGATGACCTAGATATAAAAAAAAAAGGTACCTGCACCATTCCTCTCGGTTATATGATCTAGACTTGTTCAACTCTCCTCGTCTCGCTTGAATTTTGTGATCGGATCTACTCGTCTCACTCGAATTCAAGTTGGACGCTTGAATTACAATCTCGTCTCGGACTCCTCGTCTTGGATATCAATATTGTTGGTTATTTGCCACATTCTGATCAAGTGTTTGGGATCATGTGCTTCATTCTTGGGGATCCTACTTATAGTTCATGCAACTACAATTTGTCTCGACAATTTCGTATTTATTTTCAAGTTGGACACTTGAGTTAAAATCTCTGTGTACCAACTTGAGGGGGAGAGGGGGAGTGTTGGAGAATATCGTTATAGGAGTGATTTAAACCTTTGATAGAATATGGATTGGAGTGATTTATGGGATTGATAGGAGTGATTTAAGCCTTTGATAGAATATTGATAGGAGTGATTCATGGAAGTGATTTTAGGAATCCCCCATTAATATATTTTTCATATTTATCACATGTTTGCATTCTTTCACCTAAAAATAGATGTGATCATTGTAAACAAAATTTAAGAGAGAATATAATGAAAGAAATGTAGCCTTTTGGACTTTGTGTGCCATGGATGTAAGCAGTAGTGGCCGAACAACGTTATATTCTTGTGTTGTTTATGCTTAATTTTTCTCTTCAATCTTATATTTTTTAACAACTAGTATGTAATATAGCACTTGAAAAGCCAAAGAAAGCCTATGTGCTGGCCCTTTTGGTTACCTTTGAATTGTTCTTGTTTATGTGATATAACTAAAAAAAAGGGGGCTAGCCCAATGCATGAGACTTCCGCCACTGCAGAATCTGGAGAGGGTCCGATGTACACAATATTACCTTTGCATGTAGAGATACTATTTCCCGTTTAGGTCACAATGGAGCAACTCTACCGTTGTGCCAAGGCCCACTTCTCTGGTTATGTCATATATATTATATAAGATTGTATGCATAAAATGTTAACAACTAAGTATGTCACCAATTATGCTTCTTGAAATTACTTTGTTTTAGAAGATATATATATTTTTTGATAAGTACTTTGTTGTATAAGATATAAGCACATTTTCTAAATTAATTTGGAGTAGTTAGCACATATTCTAAAGATACAAGCACATTTGCTAAGTATTTTGTTTTACTGGCTTGGAAATCTCCTTGCACTCTTTCTTCTATCTTTTCCATAATCTTCTATTTGCTTTTATAATTCCATCTTTCATTGAAAATAAAAAAATAAAAAGAAAAACCCCAGGCATCTCCTTGCTTTTGTTAACATACTCTAAAAGCATAAGCTCTTAGGAAATTATTTATTTATCATATCACCAACGCCCCCTCATATGTGGCCAGATTTTCTTCCTTGAGTGGACCTAACAGTTTCATGTACTACAGTTATCAAGTCTAGAATGAGGACCAATTCCTCTTCTCTAGATCTTGTTTCACAATCACCATCCAGCAAGAGGTATGATACCTAACCTACCTGCTTATATTATTACCATTCCTTCTTCTGCAATAAATTGTCTCTTGCAACCATGGTAGGGAAGAGCTTCTCTGTCTTCCATTCCCTTGATCCCAACTCAAACTTTGTTGTGCAATATGAAGCAATATCTTAATTGTTGGAGAATATCATTATTGAGTGATTTAAGTCTTGATAGAATATTTGATTGGAGTGATTCATGGAGTGATTTTGGGAATCCTCCATCAATATATTTTACATATTTATCACATGTGTATTCTTTCGCCTATAAATAAAGGTGATCATTGTAAACAAAACTAAGAGAGAATACACTCAAAGTGATGTAGCCCTTTGGACTTTGTGTGTTGTGGATGTAGGCCGTAATGGCCGAACCACGTTATATCCTTGTGTTCTCATTCTTAATTTCTCTCTTCAATTTTATTTTATTTTATCAACATGGTATCAGAGCAGGTTTATCACATCCTACTCTAAACTCGTCTTGGATCTTCGGATCAACTCGTCTCGGATCTCCGGATCAACTCGTATCGAATCTCCGGCAACTTCGTATTTAGTTTCAAGTTGGACACTTGAGTTAAAATCTTCGTGTACCAACTTGAGAAGGAGGGGGGGCGCTGGAGAATATAATTATTGTGTGAATTAAGTCCTGATAGAATATTTTATTGGAATGATTCATGGAGTGATTTTAGGAATCCTCCATCAATATATTTTACATATTTGTCACATGTATTCGTTCACCTATAAATAGATGTGATCATTGTAAACAAAACTAAGAGAGAATACAATCAAAGTGATGTAGCCCTTTGGGCTTTGTGTGTTGTGGATGTAGGCTGTAATTGCCGACCCACGTTATATCCTTGTGTTCTCATTCTTAATTTCTCTCTTCAATTTTTTATTTTTATTTTACCAACATTAGTATAACTGGCCTCTTTTAAATTCTTAATCATCTAGTGGGGATAATTACCTGTTCCATTGCTTTTGCAAGAAGCTTTGCTGTGCATGGTATCCAAAGTCAGTCATGTGTCAGTTGGAGCCATCTGGAACTACAGCACATCTGCTTTGATTTCATTGCAATCTTCTTGAGGCAGTGTAATATCCCCCATTAGTTTTTTATCTGCAAAAGAAAAAGTCTAAACATTTCCATGACATTGAAAAAAACATATTTTTTGCCAAGAAGTGAAATCTGATATGAACTAATAAAAAAAAAAGAAAAGAAAAGTGAAACCTGATATAAGCCTTTAGTGGCCTTTTGATTGGGAGAATTTCAGGACACATTGACCTAAAAGAACTCTCTTTAAAATGGAGGATCATCCATTATATCAAAACCAATCTCTTTAAAATATAGGGACATCCATTAGATCATCCTCTACCTCCAACTTAGAAATCTTCAGTTCTGCTACAGAAAAATGTCTTTTGATTTAAATGAGTGAAGGCATCTTACCAGTTAATACTTCATAACCACCAAGGGCTGTAGCCTAGTGAGGATCTCCTCTACCTTCTTAAGTGGAAGGTCAAGGGATCAAGTTCCATTCGGGACAAAAAGTGGGTGCTTGAGTTACAACTAGGGTTTTTTTTTTTTTGAATGAGATAATTTACCTGCCCACTTTGTTTCTCTGCTTTTCTGTGTTGGATCCTGATATCCCTATTTAAAAATAATCTACCGTGTAGGCACAGTTTTGATATCACTGATTCATGTTGACCTGTTTACCTTATCATTTGCTTATTTTTGTTCAAGAATTTCTGATGTTTCACTGGTTAACATCATGGAAAAACTAGTAAAATAAATTAGGATTTTCATGCCCAAGCTGCTGTATAAATGTCCTTAGTTACAATTCTGAGGATGTGCTGTTTATGTGGCTGTTCTTGCTTTAACTGTGATCAAAGTCATTTGTTCTGGTTTTAAATATGTTACATTGACATGGTTTTGGTTGCTTTGACTGTGTTCGCTTATGACAACCACAGATGAGATGGGTTTGGGCAAAACAATTGAGCTGCTTGCTTGTATCTTTGCTAATCGGAAGTCAGCATCTGATGGTGGCATTATTGATGACAACACAGTGCAACGTACTGGGTATCAGAGAAACCTCAAGAGATTGAAAAAAGAGCGTGTTGAGTGTATATGTGGGGCTGTGAACGAAAGCTCTAGATATAAAGGATTATGGGTGCAATGTGATATCTGTGATGCTTGGCAACATGCAGATTGTGTCAGTTATTCAACTAGGGGGAGAACTTCAGAATCTAGAGAAGTCTCCAAGGGACAAGGATATAAAAAGAAGCCAACAGGAAGCTCAGAAAAGCACACAAAAAGGAAAAATAATACAAAAATAGTGGTGATGGATGGGGATCACATCTGTCCGCTGTGCTCTGAACTGATCCAAGCAACTGACTCTCCAGTTGCTACTGGTGCAACTCTTATAGTATGTCCAGCTCCTATATTGCCCCAGTGGCATGCAGAAATTATTCGGTATTACTCTTGATTTAGCTTTAATGTCTTTGTTGCATCTCTTTAGAGCACCTTAGAACTGACTTTTTTGTAATTAGTAAGTTGCTGATCTTTTTATTTTAAGATTTATAAAATCTTAATGGGAGCTTGCCTGATTGAAAGTAAAAATTATGTGAAGGAACAAGAAGATGCAGAAATTAGCTCATCTATAGAAATTTTATTTCCTCAGTGACAAAAGAAACTGTATTGTTGGCTCTCTTAAGCATTTGACACATGATACTTCCATAATACCAGTCGTACTTGTAATGTAGTGATGTAGTCAATAACTTTTCTGTGATCTGAGCACGAAATTTGTGTAAAAGGAAAAGATTGTGGTATGATTTTCTGGGGATTTTGAATTTAGAAGGAATAACAGGATCTAGAAGGTGAGTGTTCCACTGGAGAGGATCTTTGGGTTGTGGTTCAATTTTTATCGATTACTGGCCTTCCATTGCCGAAGGTTCTTAGTTAGAGGACTTGAGTGTTATCATTAGTGACTGGATTGCTGTGTCTTCATCTTTTTCACAAAATAATGTCATCCAGTTACATGACACATATGAAGGGAACTAAATTTAACTTTAATGATTGTTCTCTTAAGAATCTAGGTCAGATGGAATCTGGATGATTTTTTAGAGAGGCTACAGGGTGCACTATTTCCCCCTCCCTCTCTAGTCTGGGCAACGTAGATTTGCTAGTGAGATGTAGATTGACCTCTTCATAGGACCTGAAAGAAGCTCTGGTTATGGGACAGCATCACTCTCTGACTGAGGTAGACTTGGAGTCATGGTCAATTATGGCCTCGGGGGGCCTAAATTGATCTTTTTAAGTTGGAATGAGATTGATTTCTTGGTCCACCAGTGAGCTGATTGCTTGCTTTTCTTCCCAGTATAAATGTATACATATATATAAGTTTCTTTTGCCATTCTATTATTAATAGCATTTCAATGTGGATAATACATTTATGTTCATGGGATGCTTAATCAAATACATTGTTTTATGTCATTACATTTATAATTTAAGCTGATTTATTAACATCCTTTTCTTCTTCGTCAACTCTTTTTATTTATTTTTTCTTTTGATCCCAGTCATACAAGTCCAGGTTCCCTGAAAACTTGTGTTTATGAAGGTGCCCGGAACACATCACTTTCAAATACATCAGTGATGGATATTAGTGAACTTCTCAGTGCTGATATTGTCTTAACAACATATGATGTCCTTAAAGAGGACTTATCACACGATTCCGATAGACATGAAGGGGATCGCCGCTTTTTGAGGTTTCAGAAGAGGTATCTTCAATAATCTCATCTTGATTCTTTTAGAACTGACCTTTATCTTTTCTTGGAATGGGCTTCATATTGTAATGTATAGAATGGAATGCCACTGCATACAAAATAGCATATTGTTATTGCTTGCATTAGGTTACTTCTGAGAAGTCTATAGCGTCTACAAAATATGGATTCAGCCATAAGATTGAGAACCAGTATGTTAAAAAACAGAGAGAGAGAGAGAGAGAGAGAGTTCATTGTTAAAAATGGGTATCATCTTGATGGCGCAACTTGAGTCTTGGGTTTGCTGCTTAAAATGAGCTCTTAGTTTAGCCATAGCAGGACTTTAGTTATTTAAGATTATAATATTTTATAGCTCCAATTCAAATAGAATGTATCCACATGCATGATGCAAGGAGTGCCTTGTCTTGCTTGCTTTCTGCTGCTCTGGCCAAGGTGTTTAAGTTTGATTTCTAAAATTCCTTGTCCTTTCTAAGGATCAGATCCATTGCTGTTTGTTTATCCTTCCCCTTTATCAGAGAATCATTGCCTCTTTCATTTTGGCATCCTTATTGAAATTTTATATCAAGTGGTAAAGACCTGGTGCAACACAATGCCATGTGAATGCATAGTTGGCTACATGAGACTTTAGTCAAGTCATTGCTCCTGTTATAGGTTAGATAAACCATCATTCTTGGTTTTTTTCTGAAACTGAAGAGCTTTCTGTGGTTACTATAGGAAGTCTCTCTTGCTTAACCCCGGAATGTAGTAATACTAGTTGGAAATGTGTTCTTATCACCTATATATTAAAGGAAATGTATTTTTTGAAGGGCAAACGCGCAAAAAGGCTCTTTCCTTATTATGTCAACCTTTTGGCGGAAAATATTCTTTTTGTTTGGAGGAAACAGAGGAAAGTGCTTCCATTCACTCTTCCCTTTCCTCCTTCCCTTCCTATCAACCAATGGAAACTCTATTCCTTCCCCTTTCGTTACCCTGCTTTCTTTCCTTCCGCTCTTGCCTCCTACCAAACGGGCAATTACACTTTCTAAGGAATTATAACATAAAACATCAAAATCATAACAGCTTTCTTTTAATAGATCTCATGGGATTATTGCAAGTGCAGTTATAACTTCACATCCAAGTAATTTGAAAATTACCACCAACTTCCTAACTTAATGCTCCGTTTGGTTGGAGGGATGGAAAAATGAATGGAAGGGAGAGGGGGAGGGATGGATGAGGCATCCCTAGGGAAGGGATGGTGTCTCACTTTTTGTTTGGTTGAATGGAAGGGATAATAGAAAGGATTGATGGAGTGACAACTGAATTTTGTTTGGTTGGAAGGAAGGAAAGGAGAGTTTTTATATCACTTTTACCAATATACCCTCATTATTAAGTTGATCAATCATGCATTGTCCATGTATTAAAAAAAAAAATAGTGACTTCCAATAACACTGTTTACGTATTAAAAAAAATTAGTGAATCAAGGTAGGGTTAAAATACATGAAGGCTAAAATAAGTCATTTTTTAAAAACATGAAAGTTGTTTATGAGAGAGAATTGCAGTGGGGTTAAAATAAATGAAGATTAAAATAAGTTATTTTGTAAATAGATGAAGGTTAAAATAGATATTACAAATTTATAGGTTAATCTCTCTTTCCTTCCTCTCTACCACCCAATTTTGGACGGATAAAAAATTAGCGGTTTTCAGCAGTTAGGAGGGATGCTTCATCCCTCGTTGTTTCCTCCCTCTCTTCCCTTCCTTCCAACCAAACAAGGCAACCTAATCCTTTCCCTCCTCTCTTCCATCCCTTCTCAATCCTTCCATCCAACCAAACAGAGCATAAGTGATATTTCCTGCCATCCTATAAGAGAAACGGGTAGTGCAGGGTTCAAGTAATTTGAAGAGAACTTGCTAAAGGGCTCATCCTTTATGGGTTTTGTTGGAGGAGTTCAAGCCTAATTCATATACCTCATTGACAGAAATTTGAAGAAGCATAATGCGCTACATGCAGTGAACTCCTCTTAACAACATTGACGTTGTAATTCTACTCTAAATAAATCATCTATAAAACTGAACCATCATCATATAGAGTTGCGAAACATGTTTTAGACTTGAATTAAACTAAAACTTGATTAGTAGAGGTCTTGAACAGTGTGATTAAAACAAGTCAATTTCCAAAGTTTTTATTTTCTTTGATTTTTTTTTTCCTTATAAACTTTTTATGCATTGCATCATCAGGTCTTTTCTTTTGTAGCCCAATTGCTAAACAAGGGCTAGCCCAGTGCACAAGGCTCTCGCCACTGCAAGGTTTGGGGAGGGTCAGATGTACGCAGCCTTACCTCTGCATATAAAGAGGTTGTTTCCCTTTTCAAATCCGTGACCTCCAGGTCACAACGGAGCAACTTTACCGTTGCGCCAAGGCCCACCTCTGCTGACCCTAATTGTTGTTAAACTATATTGGGCATTGTTTAATGTTGTGCATGACCATGCAAGCAAATTCTTCAGAGATTTCATAATTTATTAGAGATATGGCACTTGATTTTTTTTATAAATTGCAGGGTTTCTGAGAGTTTTTCCAATTGATTAGTGGCCTTGTTGCAGATACCCCGTTATTCCTACTCTCTTGACCAGAGTATTCTGGTGGAGGATTTGTTTGGACGAGGCTCAAATGGTGGAGAGTAATGCAGCGGGTGCAACAGAAATGGCATTGCGGCTACATACTAAGCATCGTTGGTGTATCACAGGGACTCCCATACAACGCAAGCTTGATGACTTATATGGGCTCTTGAGGTTCCTTAAAGCAAGTCCTTTTGATGTCCTTAGGTGGTGGATTGAAGTTGTACGAGATCCATATGAGGTATGAGGTTCTCTATGTTGTATTTCCTAAGATCTGTGACTTAGCTTCGCCTGCCAAAGGAAAAAGAGAAGGGAAGTATCTTCTCATAGTATTCAAATGAAAAGAAATGTCATTTGTATTTAAAGTTTTCCATGATGAGTGATATATTTCCCTCTTTATTTGTGTTTTAATTTAATATAATCTGATACACACACACACATATATAATAATTTGGAAATCCCTATGGTAGATCTGTCACAACATTTGAGGGTGCAGTAGTGGGTGCGTGTAATGTGAATATCTACAGTAGATTGCGTCGTCCTTTGTCTATTAACGTGGATTCTTAAGGAATATAACTGGATAAGTAGCATTTTTCAGCTTTGATGGATATCTTGGTCATGTTTGTAATTGGCTGCTACCGAGGTTTTACTAGGAAGAGCTATTTGGTATCTTATTACACATGATACATTTTAAAGTCAATTACATACAATACATGTCTAATTCTACTTCTTTATGTTTTGCAAGAAATTCAATTGTACCTTGACTCATGTTTACATTTTCCTGTTTGTTGCGTGCTTCGTGCCTGGACTTGCACTGCAACAACAACAACAACTAGCCTTTTCCCAATTACTTGGGGTCAGCTACATGAATCCGATGTTTCTCTTCCGCTCTATTTAAGGTCATCTCCTCAGTTAATCCACATGCTATCATATATTTTTTTACTACCTTTACCCATGTTAGCTTTGGTCTTCCTCTTCCCTTAGCATTGTCCTCAATTTTGACTATGTCACTTTTCTTGACCAGCGCAGTTAAAGGTCTTCTTTGCACATGTCCAAACCATCTTAACCGATTTTCCCTCACTTTATCTCCAATTGGTGTTACACCAACCATCTCCCGAATGTGTTCATTTCTAATTCTATCCTTTCTAGTCTTCCAGCATATCCATTTCAACATTCGCATTTCTGCGACACTTACTTTATGCAAATGTTGTTGCCTAGCTGCCCAACATTCGGTACCATAAAGTATGGCTGGTCTAATAGTTGTTCGATAAAACTCCCCTTTCAATCGTAAGGGGAAAACAGTTCAAAATGAGGGAGAATTGGAGATGACGTTAACCATAGAATCAAGGCAGAATGGGTTAAATAGAGGAGTGCATCTAGTATATTGTGTACATATCTTTGCATTGCCCATTTACTAATCTTTGACCTTAAATTTGCAGAGGGAAGATACAGGAGCTATGGGATTCACACACAACTTCTTTAAACAAATAATGTGGCGTTCCTCAAAAGTACACATAGCAGAGGAGTTACAGCTTCCTCCTCAGGAGGAGAGCCTCTCTTGGCTCTCTTTCTCACCAATTGAAGAGCATTTTTATCAGAGGCAGCATGAAACTTGTGTGAACTACGCTAGTGAAGTTATTCAGAATCTCAAAAATGATATTCTCAAACGAGAAGTTGCAGGTTATTGATAAATTTTGCTCCTTCATCTGTGACTTGGTGAAAAGCAATATACAAATTCGAAGCAGGAATAGCAACTTTTGGGTCTTACAATAGTTTCAACCACTCTCCAGGTTCCGTCTCATCTGTTGTTCCATCTGATCCTTGTATTACCCATGTGGAGGCTGCAAAGCTGTTGAACTCACTCTTGAAGCTTCGCCAAGCCTGCTGCCATCCTCAAGTGGGAAGTTCTGGGCTGCGTTCTTTGCAACAGTCTCCCATGACCATGGAGGAGATATTATTGGTGGGTTTCACACAAAAAGCTTTTGGGTCTAATGTCTGATATTTCTTACAAATTGTTTGTATATGTATACATATATATATAGCCAATTGCTTTTCCTGTTACAAGGGATATTGTTTTGTAGGTTCTTGTAGGTAAGACCAAGGTAGAAGGGGAGGATTCACTCAGGAAAGCAGTTGTTGCATTGAATGGACTTGCAGCAATAGCTATAATTAAGCAAGATTTGTCTCAAGCAGTATCATTGTACAAAGAAGCACTAGCTTTAGCTGAAGAGCACTCTGAAGATTTCCGCTTGGACCCTTTGTTGAACATTCACATTCATTATAATCTTGCTGAGATACTCCCAATGGCTTCAGACTATTCACTATGTCTCCAGTCAAATGGACAGTTACCTGAAAGCTCTGAAGTTAAGTCCTCCATGACGTGTGATATTGAAAATTTTGATCAATACACAGTGAAGAGAAAGAAAGTGACTAGGGAAGACTCATCAGATATGACTATTGATGCTGAGAATTTACCTGAGTTTACTTCTAACCCACCAGCAAATGGCTTAAATGGTGACAAAAATTGTGATGACAAGCCTTGCATATCATCTAAATTTCCTAGTGGTGGACGTTTGAGAGTGGCATGTGAGAATCTAAAGCTGAAGTTTTTATCTGTGTTTAATTCAAAGCTGTCCTTGGCTGGACAAGAGTTCAGAAAGTCATATGAGCAGGTAATACTTCCAAGCTGTCCCATGTGCATGTGAAAAACTATCTATTGTAGTACTCTAATGATGAACAGTATGCATGATATGTCTTGTATCACATGCTATAAATGCAAAAGCATACAAAAATATACCCTTAATTAAAAATAATTCTTCTATGTATATGCATGATATGTCTTGTATCAAAATATACCATTGTAATGCATTATGCACAAATTTACCCTTAATTTATACACTTCTAATATGACATTAACTAGAGCCATGCAATACTATGGATCAAAGTAAATACTATGCAGTATGCACATTGTTAACCTTATTCTATAATGATCTCATTATTGTACACTATCAACCTTATTTTATATTGATCTCATTTATTCAGTTCTATCTTTGAAATTTTGAAGTTTAAGTTTTGAAGTGGTTGAAACTTTATGGTTGCATTTTTTTCTTTTACCCTTGATTTCTGTTTAATTGATTTATTTCTGAATTCCCTTCTAGAATTTGATTCTGTGATGCTGTACCCTGTTTTTTTACCTTATACATGTTTTGAAGGTTTCTAATGCACTTACGGAGAGAAAAAATCAGCATACAGCTTGGTGGTTGGAAGCCCTTCATGATTTTGAGCAAAATAAGGACTCCTCAAGTGAGCTGATCAGAAAGATTGAAGAAGCTGTCTCTGGGACACTAAATATTTCTAGAACATCAAGAATTGCATCATGGTTAGTGATGGTTTTAGTTCTCATTTCGTAGTTTTAAATTGTAATTCGTTAATCCCTCATTGCAAACTACCCAGTCAAATGACCATATCATGGCTAATTTTGTTTTTGTTGAGGAAAAATCACAACTTGTTGCCTCTTACGAGTTGTTTTTTCCCAGTGAAACACCTGCTTAGGTGCTTTTAATAAACCAGAATGCCGTGATACCGTTATAATATGACAATTCCTTTTGGAGCTAAATTCTTTCTTGCTGTCTTATAGCTATTAGACAATGCTTGATAATTTAACAGTAGGTGTCTGTGAATCAGTGCTTACTCCTTGAATGATTATAGAAACCAATTTAAATAGGCAGTTTAGTTCACCGTATTATTTTTTGTTGTTAGTGCGATCAAGTGTCATCCATTACCTAATTTAAAATGGAATAATTAATGATCATATCCCACAAAGATCAACTAGTTCTATCAGTATGCAAGGAATACCCACCCTCTATTTGTAATTTGTTTGTATGATCAAGTAGCGAGTCAGCGACTATCACCATAATTTTTAGTTTAGTTTGAGAAATTGTACTGTTCAATATTTGTTTCTTTTTGTTGAAGGATCCCCCGTATTTTATTTCTGCTCTCTTGCTTATTATATTTTGAATATTATTTATGCTTTGATGTTTTCATATTCAAGAAAAAATGCCAAGAAAAATATTTTGAACTGGGTAATGTCTCTTTGTTCATGCTTCTGTATCAAGAAAAATATCAGTAAAATGTATCGAATTTTGATTGATTTGTAAATTTATTCCATGCCATTCATGATATGACAGTACCTGTAAGACATATATATGGAGTATCCTACCCTTTGAAAGTTTCCAAAAATTCGTTTGTCATGGGACTCACTGGTATATCAGAAATATTTGGTTCTCAGACTTTGAGACAGTACGTCGAAAACACTTTAAAATGAGGCACTCATATCATATGATGACTACAAATGAGTGAACAGATATCAAAAGTGCTTAACCTAATTTCAGATCCTTGCTGATCAATACCACATTTATATTGCACAGATTGCATAGGTATATGATGTAGGTGCTGATAACCTGATACTGTATCATGAATTATGAAACTCATTTTTTGATGAAACAAGCATGAATCCTTTTCATGCTCAAATTATAGTAATATTTACTTACGATTGAAGTGCGAAGTAGTGAAGTACATCTCAAAAAATGAGGGCAAATCCTCTTTTTCTCCCTTTGATAAGTAAAGCATCATGAAGGGATGCAAAATTGCAAACCATGTACACACAATGTATAAAGGGAAAAAGCTTTACATCCCTATAAGGAACAAAAGGATCTAGGTTCTTCACAAAATCGCAAAAGAATTCCAAGGGAAGGATTAACCCTCCATGTCTTCCAATTATTATGTGTATCAATAGATATGTAGGAGCTCGTTTGGTTGACTGAGATACTTGTTGTTACGAGAGACAGCCACGAACCAAGCACAATCGTGAAACACGACAGAAAACGAAACAAGCACCACACAGAACACAAGTATTTATGTGGTTTGGCGATGTGCCTACGTCCACGGCGAAGATCTGGCAAAAGTTTTTACAATGCAAAATCAGGACATTACAAGTTTCAACCCCAAACCCTAGCTCTCGCTCTCTCACTCTTTTTGTATTTTCAGTGTTTTCTCTCTTAATCTTACTCAAAAACCCTAGATGCCCTTATATATTGTGGCCTGAGTTTTGTCTCAGCCCGAGTCGCATTGTGACCCAGTTTTGACCCCTTTTTTGCTTACGGGTTTTGGACCTTGATTATGACTCTCTTGAAGTCATAATAAGGGCATCTAGGGTTTGGAGTGGGATTAAGAGAGAGAACACTGTAAATCACAGAAAGAGAGCGAGAGCTAGGGTTTGAGGTTGAAACTTGTAATCTCCTGATTTTCGCATAGTGAAAACTTTCGCCGGATCTTCGCCGTAGATGTAGGCACATTGCCGAACCACATAAATTCTTGTGTTCTATGTGTGGTGCTTGTTTCGTTTTTCTGTCGTGTTTCGTGATTGTGCTTGGTTCATGACTGTTTGTCACAACACATATCATTCTTGGGTCACCGTTGATCTATAGTCTAACCATTTGTCTACATATATCTACACAACACATATGCTGACCAAGGGCCAACACAAGTTAGAAACTTATGGCCATATCGGAGAAAAATTCTTCGTGTCAGTCAATAAATTCTATTTCATGCCGCACCAGATCTCACCTCCTGAAGAGTATTTTCAAACAAGGATACCTTTAAGGAAAGGCTCTAACCCAACTCTAAGAGGGCAAATGGGTCTTGACATGTAATTGATCTGATAATTGAAAATCAGAAAGAAAAATAAAATGCCAAAGAACTTTCTTTAACAAGATGATGTAAGATTAGGGCTGAGAGGACAGACAGAGGGAAGAGCAGCAGGAACAAGACAAAGCCCTAGTGGCCTTCTGTATTTTAATCACCGTAGAGAGAGAGATTGTGACAGTGCCAATATTCTTCTTTTCCTTGTTTGAGTTTTCCTTGAAGAAGTCAGAACATTATCCCCTTTTGTCTATTTATTGATCTCATCTTTTAAAGCAACTGCCATGTTTCATTATTTATCCAAGCGATTCTCATTTCTTAAAGAATTTCAAGGTGACTTAATTTTTATGTGAACACAACTTATTTCCACAACTTTTTTTCTTGGAGGCAAATTTGCCTTTTCCTTGTAACCAATATACTTATATTCTAAATTTAACCTCAAGAAAGGTCGTAGAAGTTTCTGTAAATATCTCTGTAAAAAAGATACCTAGAAATAAGGCTTTAAAGAGTACATAAATGCATAAATATTTTCATATATATATATATATATATATATATATATATATATTCTGTTTAGTAATTCATATTTGTTTATATATGTACAACTGTATCCCTGTACCCTGAAATTTTGGTAGTTGCCTTGTGAAACACCCCATGACTTTACACTTGTCCATGACAACAAATTATATGTGTAAATCAAATTGAGTTTTCATTTTCCTACATATTGATAGCAAAATTCATCACTGCTGTCGATTGTTGATCAAGATAGAAAGTCAGTCATGCAAATGCAATTTGGGAGTTGCTTCCAAACATTGAGTTAGATTGCCGACTCATTTATGTTAAAGAGGAAGTGGCAATGCTTTTCCACTTGACAATAGTAAAAACAGGAAAATAATTTACTGCCTACTCACACGAGGAAAAGAATAGGTAAAGAAATGGCTTGATTGTACATGATGGTCAGTAAACCAGCTATCTTCTATAGAGTAAGTGTTGGGTATTACAAAAGAAATAAGAACAATGCATACATATTTTTTAAATGACAATATTGAGATGGGTGATAGAAGTAAAAGAAAAACATGACTAAATAATCAACATGTCATGGAGAAATTAGGACTAACACCTATTAGCAATAAATAAGAGAAAGTAAACTTAGGGCGAGCTTTGGCGCAACGGTAAGGTTGCTCCATTGTAACCTGGAGGTCACGAGTTCGAAACACGGAAACAGCCTCTCCGCATACGGAAGTAAGACTGCGTACATCTAACCCTCCCCAGACCCTGCAATGGCAGGAGCCTCGTGCACTGGGTTTGCCCTTAAGAGAAAGTAAACTTATGGACATATACAACATAGACCGGTAGTTGCAAGGTTGCACCAACAAGAAAGAAATACTAGAAATAAAATGTAAAAGGAAATAAATTGGACTGAAACTAACAAGATATGAAGTAATAAGAAAAAAGGCTTCTAAAAAATTAATTTAACAAAATACATAGCTCATAATAGAAAATGCTGTAAGAAGAGAATTCATTTGCCAACCCCATTAGATAGGAATCAAGGAATGGATGACGATAAATGTTCATGATGATGCGATTTTAGCTGCCCCAGAAAAAAAAAAAAAGACGTTGGCACACATCAGTATATGCTTAATTCCATCATTATTCTTGTCGGTTGGGCAATTGGATTTGAAGCAGATGGCTGGCAGTGTTGTTTTCTGGGTAGGCTTACTCATAGTATTCCATGCTGATTTGTGTAGTAACTTGGAGTATTATACTTTGAGAAGCAAAGGTGAAAGCTGAAAAAGCGTAGCTTAAAATTTTTGATAGAATGTAACAGTTCAATATGATCTGAATTGAATTTTATATTGCACATACTAATTTCTTTCTATTCTTTATCTAGCTTTCGGAGCATAACTACTCTAAAGTATTATATCCAGACTGGTTTGGATTCATTGGAAGACTCTAGGAAGAGTTTACTTGATAGACTTTGGGAAATTGACCAGACTATGGCAAATCCTAGAGAAGAGGATATTGAACGTGTCAGGTACTGTCCAAACTGCCAGCCTAATGGAGATGGTCCCATCTGTGTTCACTGTGAACTCGACGAACTGTTTCAGGTTTTATATTCAAACTTTTTGTTAATTGGATGTTTGTCCATGCAATGAAATTTTGTAGCATAGGATTTAGATTTTCATTTCATCTCCCCACACTTTTATTTAGGTTTATGAGGCCAGGCTCTTCCGTCTTAACAAAGGACATGATGGAGGGGTGATTATATCTGCTGAGGAAGCAGTAGATCTGCAGAAAAAGAAGTCTGCTTTGAATCGTTTCTATTGGACTTTGTCGAAGCCTGATAAAAATTCAACTTCATCCAGTGTTAGATATGAAGATAATGGAAGAAAGAGAGATGTCGGCGAGAAAGTAGTGGTAACTTCTCTCACCTTTTTGTGTTGTTACAATGTGTTGTAATATTACTTGTGCATTTTGTTTGTAGTTTATGAAATTTGGGAAAACTATAACTTGTTCAGACATTTGGAGCAGTTTGCTGTCTTGCAGAAATCATTATGAATATAACTCAGGTTATATAGCCGAATTACTGGTTCAAGTGCAGTTATCAATTCAATTAACACACTAAGGATTTGTATCTCATTCTGTTGATTATTGTGGTTGAATGATTGTGAGGACTGACTGCAGCTTCTTATCATTCTTTTTTTTGTTCCCAAGTAAATAGCTTCTTATTATTCTGGGTCAACTATTTCCTTTATTTAATTGATTTCTTCTTTTTTCTTCTCCTTTTTAATGCTTTTTGTATACCTAGGTATTTATATCAGACGGCAATTATAACGTTAACATATTTTACTTGATTTTTGAGAACTAGTGCATGTTAAATCATGTAGGCAAAAGATATTTAATCCTGGGGAGTTTAATTACTACATAAGATATGGAAAGAGACACTTTCTTTAATGTTTATGACTATTTCTCTGCCTCACAAAAAACTATCAATTTATTCTTCGTTGTCTATTGAAAAATGTTTTGTCATGTTCAAACTCCATGATCTAAGATCAGACCAGCATATGTTTACTGACTGAAAGTTTCCTTGGCGTCAGGGACCTAAGATTAGAGCAGAATCTATTAACTCTATTGTTTTATACTCTTCGGAAATGCTTGTTGGGCCCCACATGCCTTCAGCATTCCTAGTTTTGATGTTGTGCTGATATATCTCAACGTTTCTAGTTGTCATCAATATTGGAATGTAGGTGATCCAAAAGAGAAGTTATATGATTCATAACATTCTTCAATATCTCATTATCATGCTGATGAGATCTGTTGATAGGTATCAAAATCTCCCTCAGAACTGGAAGTCGTTCTTGGGATTATAAGGAGCTACTGCAAGGCTTTTTTAGGTAGAGATGGTACGTTAGCAGCCACAAAACAGCTGCTTCTTCTCGAGGTATGGCCAGATAAATTCTTTTTAGATTAATAGCAATCATTAGTTGCCACCAGACATTATTATTATTTTTTTTAATTATATTTTTATTTGTCTTCAGAAAACAGTAAACTCAGTTTATGAAAATGATTCTGCCCTATATCTAGATATTATAATTATTTATTATCGGTAGAAGAAATAAAGAACATGAAATCTAAGGCTGGTCACTTATCAGTTTTTAATTTTCCGTTAAATTCAGCTTGATGAGAAACAGGAATAGTCCTTCATTAAACGGTTTCAGAAAGAAAACTAGCAATATCGTCTTCATTTACTTTCCTCATTGTGTTGACATGCTAATTTCCTTCTCCAAATTGTATGCCTGCATGCATGCCGCCTTTGTCTAGAAAATTCACTTTTCCCCCCTTTTAACTTGGTTAAGGGCATGCGGAAGGAGTATGCACAAGCAAGATCATTAGCAATTGCTCAAGCTCAAGTTCTACGTGCTCATGACGAAATAAAGATGGCAACTTCACGATTGCGACTAAGAGAGAATGAGGATGATAACTCTATTGACGCCTTGAGTCCAGGAGAACTAGATGCAGCTGACGCTGAAAATTCTAGTGATAAATTCCTGGCCTTAAATTCTTTATCACGTATAAAAGGACAACTTCGATATTTGAAGGTAACAATGCTAAGCCTAAACGAAATTTACCTTCTGCCAAATTTAGTTTTTCATATGTTATATGCTGAATACTTTCTGCTGCAAGTCTTTCTGAACTTCTATTGCTTATTGTTGTATCTTATTTCAAGCTGACAGATAATCAAAGTTGTCATAATTATGTGCTTCCAGTTTTCAAGTCTGTCTGAACTTCTTATTTCAAGCTGACAGATAATCAGAGTTGTCATGTACTTCCTGTTTTACACTACCCGCTCTTCTAATCATTATGTAAATAAATCTATCTTCAATCCCAGCTTTATCTAAAATGAGAGATTTTTGAAATATTAACTACCTGGCAAATATATGAACTTATATGCCGCAGTGGGGTTGGGACCCACTTCATGGTCATTGTATCTGCAATATTGTTATATTTTACAAGTCTGTCTGAACTTCTTATTTCAAGCTGACAGATAATGAGAGTTGTCATAATTATGTGCTTCCAGTTTTACACTACCCGGTCTTCTAATCATTTTGTAAATAAATCTATCTACAATCCGAACTTTATCTAAATTGGGAGATTTTTGAAAATATTAACTACCTGCCAAATTTATGAACTTATATACCGCAGTGGGGTTGGGACCCACTTCATGGTCATTGTATCTGCAATATTGTTATATTTTAGATTGTTAGAATATTAGCTGTTTCCTTAATTAATCTGCGCAATCTCTTTAGAATATTCAATCAAACAGGCTAACCATGTAAAATTTACACTCGAGTTCTTACATTGCCATGGTGGTTTCTATGTCATGGTCTACTTGGTGAAAACTATTAAGCATTTGACCTATTATGGTTGGATTTTTTCCTATGCTTTTCTATTTTATAGAAATGATACACTTATAAGTCATTTGCTTCTGTTGGAACTTTATATAAGTTGTTTTATTTTTCTCTCTCAGGGTTTGGTACAATCTAAACAAAAACCACAACCGGAGAGCCCAAATAAGTCATCCTTAACCCAAGTTACAGATGTCTCTCTGACTTCTGAAGATGGCGAAAGCCATTGCCTGGTTAAAGCTTACGAGGAAGCATGCCCAGTTTGTCAAGAAAAGCTCAGCAACCAAAAAATGGTTTTTCAATGTGGCCATGTTACTTGCTGTAGATGTGAGTTTCTTGTCACTTATATATCTCCCTATTGTTTCTTCTTGACCCTGCTCCAAATGCCATATGGATGGCAGAACAGAATCATGTTGTCATGTTGAGCTTTAGTTGAGGCAGTACCCGCAATGGAAAAAGGATCCATTATATATATATGTATGTAATTTTATGTATGTACATATATTTTCTTCTTAAACACACCCTTAGCCTAGAGATGGCAACAGCATGGGTTTGGGATGGGTTTCCCAAAACCCTAACCTGCCCCGTTTAACAATTTGGTCCCATACCCCTCCTGAACCTGGGACGGGTTTGAACTTCTCATCCCATTCCAGTTTACAAACAACACTCACAGCCCTGTTCCTATCCCATTAAAAGAGAGAATTTGTATATATCTACAAATCTATATGTCTTATATATAAATATACAATATATGAATATAAAGGACTAACCGTATAAAAGAGGACATCGCCTACCGGAGGAAAGGAAATCACTGATCCGAAGAGACAAAGTAGCCATTGCTGACTGTAGAAGCCAACGGACTTGATGAATGCTGAAGAAGACGCGATGGATGAGTTGGAAGGGCGGATCCGAGAGAAGACAAGAGGATCGGTAGTCTTGTAGAGCTATTGGCAGATGAGGTCATCGCTGGTGCTAAGAGGAAGGAGAGAAGCAGAGAACAGAAGGAGGCGACGGGACAGTGAGAGTGAGGGAGGGGTGGGGTGGCTGGTGAGAGATGATAAAATCCCCAAAGAGAGACGATAGTGAGATATGTATATAAGGGGATCTTAGAAATATTGGATTAAAATAAGGGTATTGATGTGAATTCTCTATAAAATCGGGGTGGGGCAGAATATTCACATACTTGATCCTGCCCCAAATCCGGATCGGATTTAAATTACTTAACCCAAACCCACCCTCATCCCATTTTATACCTCACCATACCAGTCCCATTGGGGGGCGGGGTGGGAACCTGGCGGGTTGGGACAAATTGCCAACCCTACCTAAGCCATTATATTACATAAACACCATAGGTTTAAGGTTTTTCTATTGAACCCAGGATACAATATTCTCTTATTATTAGCCACCTGCACTTGAGGGGTTCATTGAAGACCATAGCCAACGTAGATTTGCTGTTGCTTTGGAACTATTTCCCAGGAAAAGCTTTCAACATAGATTTACTATTGATTAATCTTGATAAAAGTTCAATAACATAAATGCTTTGACTGTCTCAAGAACCTTTTTCTAGTATTTGTTTTTTTGGCTTCGTGATAGTATGGCACTGTTAAGCATTGTTTATGGCTTAATGAGTAAAATGGGAAATGGCCTTTTTATTTTCTAACAATCAAGTCACCAACATATAGCCCATGTGCAAATAGAGATTCTTTGGGAAGGGATGAGCTAATTGCTCTTTATGTGGCTCAGGAATAATCAGGACATGCGGGTAAAGCGAATTTCTTTCAAAGGACCTTGTGCATTATATGTTGTGTGAATGTTGAATTATTTCATGCTTTCACTGTTAATGAAATTATATCTCATCTCAATGAAGCCTCTTCAGCTTCATGGATCAACTCCTTAACTTCATCTGTTGAATAGGAAGTATTTAATCAGTATTGGCATTGGATTTTTCTCTTTTCAAGCAACTCAATTTTGGCGGAACTTTTTTTTTCATCTGATCATTTTCTGATGCCAGATAATGCATTGGAAATTGGTAGGATTTCCTACAATAATCATTCATTTGGATGCACTTCCATAACTATTCTTGCAGGTTTTTTTGCAATTACTGAGCAGAGACTATCTCATCATGGCAAGTTCCATCATAAATGGGTGATGTGCCCAACATGTCGACAACATACTGATTTTGGGAATATTGCTTATGCTGATGACAGACAAAATAAATTATGTAGTTCTTTTCAAGGTTCTGAAAGCTCTGAAGCTTCTGTAACTGTTCAAGGTTCATATGGAACAAAGGTGCTCTTCTTGCCCAATGCTTTATAATTAATTTATACATGAGAAAAAATGTGCATGGAAAACCTTTACAGCACTTAGTGTTATGTACATGTAGGTGCTTGCACACACACTTGTTTGTTTTCATGATCACATTAAGTTGTCTATGTGCGCAGTTAGTTTACCTCCAGAAGGTCATTTCATGTTCCCTTAGGTTCTATATGCCCTAAACTTTTGTGCCAACCATAATTGCTGATGTTTAGCTTGCATGCTCAGTAAAGACTTGTTCCATTATGGCATATTATATTATAATGTGTGTACCATTTAGTTATCATGGAAGCCTGCTTCAGTTCTAATTAATTGCTACATATTCATAAGTTCATGCTTTTATATTAACTAATGTATTTCATATGCATCAAATTTTCTTTTAAATTTCTCCACTCCATTATACGTAGCTTAAACTATCAGTCCCATTTTTATCTATGAAATTATTTGCGATTTATTTCGAAGTCATTAGAACATGAAGTCCTAAAATTACCATTATGTTATTTATTTATTTATTTCAATGGGGGTGTTTATAATTTGAAGATTGAAGCAGTCACAAGGAGAATCCTACAGATCAAATCTACAGATCCAAAAGCAAAAATTCTTGTTTTCTCCAGTTGGAACGATGTCCTTGATGTGTTGGAACATTCATTCACAACGAATGCAATAAGTTATATCAGGATGAAAGGAGGCAGGTAAGAGTCCATTAAATACTTTTCATGGTACGTTCATTTGTGTTAGTTTTGCTTATAATTGCTTAGATAATCATTATGACCCTCTAAAGATTATACAATGAACTTTAAAGAAAGAGAGTAACCATATATAAATAACTTATCACTCTTGATTCTCCTACTCTTAAAACTGGATCTTCATAAATCCTAGATTAATTTAAATCAATTGTAAGTCTATAATTAAATAAAATCCTGTATGAGAGCACCTTATAAGTTGAAAGATTGTTATGCAGTGATATTACATCTAACTCTCATTTATACAGTTTTCCATTCGATGTTCACCAATAGTTTGTCTTAAATTGTAAAATATGTTGAGCTCGCCCATGATTAGGATTTTTACATGCTGCTAGTGTGATTGTCTTGTACGGTCCGTGTGCAAAATTGTTGTATTTGCTTCTATTATTGTGATTGGTAGATGGTGGTTGAAAGGACGGAAGGCTGGGAGTCAAATGAACCTCTGGCAGGTCAAACTGAATAGAACGACTGCAATCCTGAAATGACCCGAAGATTTAAAAAGGCTATAAGAATGTCGAATAAGTTCATCTTTATGAGCAATAATATATGCTAACATTGATTGCAAAGTCTGTCACATAACTAGATAAAAATTATAGGTGGGAACCCCCCACCACCACTAACCAAAAACAATAAAAGGGGAATACCCTACCTTCCTTAGGAAAAGACCCCAGCCGTCCCTGCTGAATATCTTGGCCACCTTGGTAGGTTGGCTGTGGTGAAAGAAGAGCTTGATAAAATGAACTTCTAAGCAAACAAGTTTTGTAGAAGTTCATATGGAAAACAATAAGTAAAAAACAGAAACTAAAATATAATAATTTCCTGGGTTATCTAATCAAACCATCTCAAACGTTCAAGATTAATTTCAATTTTCAACATCAATTGAATAAGATAAGATATACAATTATGTGCTTCCTTCTTAATGCAAAAGGTTATGATGGGTTGCATCAAAACAATTTGCTGCATCTTATATATATAAATTCTGTGCTCTATTTCATTTGTCCCTTTAGAAGACTGACAATTATCTGAAGTTGGCACACATGCATAAGATTGTACCTAGTTTTGGTCTATACTTCCTGAATTAGTCTAAGCAATTGACTTTAGTCATCATAGATATCGATGTTATGGGTCACTATTTTTTAAAGTTATTGGAATCCTAGACTACAGAATAATGGATGATCATTATTCACTTCTAAAAATTTACTTTGCTATTGGTTATGGTATTGAAACTACAGGAAATCACATGTCGCTATCAGCCACTTCAAAGGACAGGAAAGCAGTGCAAAAAGAAGTGGCAAGATCCGTGACCGGCAGCCAGAAACCAAGTGTGTTCAAGTGTTGCTGCTATTAATTCAACATGGAGCCAATGGCCTCAATCTTTTGGAAGCACAGCATGTTATTCTTGTGGAGCCATTACTCAACCCTGCAGCTGAAGCACAAGCAATTGGCCGAGTGCACAGAATTGGACAGGAGAATAAGACACTTGTTCATCGTTTCATAGTACGTGATTTTCCTATTTGTGCATTATTACATTTAGTTGTTAGTCAAGAATGCAATAAATAATGACTGTTGTGTAGCATGAGGGCATGTTAGCCTCACTTGTTCCTTTGTAAGTGTAAATCTTATTGCCTTGTGATGGACTTGTGGGATTGTGGATTTGGTGAATATTGTGCTTCCAATAATTGACACTCTTCATTTCCTATGGTACATCACCAAAATGATTCCACATGGACTTTATTTTCTTTGATGGCATACATTGTTTTTTTTTTCTTTTTTTTTGGGTGGGGGGAGAGGGTACCACCTGCATTCCTGGATTACTATACTGGAGTGACGTCTCTTATGTGCATGGGGAGTGAGGACTCCATACCATTATACGACTATTGTGATGACTGGATCAACTAGATTGACTCCACTGTTCTGCATCAGTTAGTGAATCAACTACTTAAATCAACTAGCCTGAAAATCAGGCTATAATTGAAGAGAATTATTTATTTCATTCTTTATTCTATTTGGGTTCTTACATTCTTTTTAGGATCAAATTCAAACTGTATTTTTTTATTCGGTAGGTAAATCAGACACCCCCCTATTTGTCCCATTGGTGAGGAGATTACACTTGGATTAAGCCCTTGGTGGTCAAACTGCATTGTTCATATATACATGCAGTTAGAATTGACTTTTTCTTTTTGTTTGTTATTTTGGATTGTAGGTGAAAGGCACAGTTGAAGAAAGCATATATAAACTAAATAAAAGCAGGAATACAAGTACGTTCATCAGTGGAAACACAAAGAATCAAGATCAGCCTGTTTTGACGCTTAAAGATTTGGAGTCCCTATTTACAGCAACGCGCTCCACCATATCAGAGAGTAAGGAAAAGCCAACTGGAAGCTTAATGCATTTGCCACCTTCTGTCGCTGCTGCCTTAGCTGCTGAAAGGAGACTAATGGAGCATACGTCGTGATATATAATGCATCATTGATTTTTGCCACCTTCTCTTCATTGCTGGTAGAGCTGTCTGAGAAGAGCACTGAACAGAACAGAGAGCATGAAGTTATTGCTGTCTTTTCAAAGATGACATCCATGTACATCAGTCCTTGTTTAACATAGTAATCAGAGATTCAGAATGGAAGCACAATGAAGCAAAATTTTGCAGCATCAATTCTAATGACCAGCTCTAACACACGCATGGTAGCAGCATCTGTAGGTAGCCCAACAAATAAATTTTTTTTGTACATATATATATATATATATGTATGTATCCACTAAATTTGTTTATATCTAGCAGTGAGACCACCATTTTTGTGAAGTGTCATGATTGGTTCTGTATATTATAATTTAAATCACAATCCACATATTCTGATTAATTGCCAAGGTACTTCCATAACCATAAACCTTTCATGCTTCTCTGGATTGGTTGTATTCATGTTATGATGCAATCGACCTTTTCACAAGCTCAAGCTATGGCAGCGGTTACATTTGGCTTCAAAACTCGAAGTCAAACCTGCTTTTGAATATTGATTTTAGGATAAAATCGTCTGTTCTATTTATTTATTTATTTTCCTCTCGATAAATAGGATGGAAATGTCTGTAGTGTGGGAAATGGTTTGATTTACGTTTACCCAAACAAAAATAAAATAAAATAAAATAGATAAAAAAAAAAGAAAAAGATGTCAGCTGTTGTTACTATCTCAACATTCATATTGCTCACTTTCCTTTTGTGTGTTAAGTCAAATATCCTTTCATGTTTATTTGTCGACTAACTCTTGGCTTTTGACATATATATTTTTCAAATGAATAAATGGTATTAGCAATTGCTATTGTAAATTTCTCATTCCATTAAATATTTCATCCCAATACCACTAATATACAAAAAAAGTAATCTTTTTTTTTTTCCTTTCTTCTCTCCTCCCGTCTTAAAAGCTTGATCCAAAGTCACCAAGGCTAAATAAAATAAAAAAATTAGAAATTTTCTTTTATTTTCCTTCCTTTTTTTATCATTGCAAACCAAATCATAAAGGCAATACAAAGACACAAAGCCAAACAGAAAAAGGCATAAAGGCGTTACAAAATCTTAAAGCAATACCAAAAAAAAAAAAAATGAAGAACAAACTCCAAATCAATAGAAACGTGAACCAAAAAAGTTTTATGACATAAATCACAAGTGTGACCTAAAGGCCAAGCCAAATCTACTATAGCATCTCTAAAGTCGCATCCAAAGGCAGTCGTTGACAACAAAATTCGAAACAAGATCAAATCGAGCTGATACCAAATCTGAGCTAGACACGAACAAAACATGAAACAAGATCAGATCAGATCTAGGAGGGGACAAATCAAACATAAAAATAAAGTCATATCCACCCATAACACTCTGGAACAAGCAAAATACAAACAGATCTAGCCAAATTAAAAGAAAACGGCAAAAAATAACCAACAGGACGAAGTTATTGAAGCACACCAAATTTATGAAACCCGTTGGAAAGGGGAGCTCTACTCCCCACTTCCATGAAGAGAAGCGGGGAGAATAGGAGAGAACTGTGGAGAGAGGGGCAAAAGAGTTTTCTTTTTCTTGGTTGGTAGGACCTAAGTCACATAATTATTCTAAGAGCAGTGATAAGAAGTCCGAATATTTTGTGCATAGAAGAATTGTATTGGTAAGCCACGTGTTTTGCCTCAACAAAAAGAAGATTTTTCTCCCTTTTCATAATAAATGCTATCTTTGAATTCAAAAATTAAGTCTCTGTGTTTCTTAAGATTTACCATCCATGTCATTAATTAACGATTAGGAGAGAACCGTGCTTTTTTTTTTTTTACTTGAAGTCTGCATTTTTGTTATATGCACTCTCTAATTGCATTTAACTACTATAAAATTTAATACAATATAATAATAACTTTGTCCTCTGATCATTTCTTGCTTAAATTTTCGAAAAATACACTTTTAAAAAAATATATGAAGACTAAAATTACTAAAAGAAAACTATCATTAAATAATAAATTAAAAATGTAAAGATTAGTTTATATGATCGTTTGAACCATTTCTTTAGTGGCAAATAAATAATAATTTCAAGTTTTTATTTATTTATTTTGTTACAAAAAGGGGAAAAAAAAAAAAAAAGAGGGAGACAGAAAATAAAAGTTGAATAAGAGATAACAGATCATGAAATTTAGTATGTTTTAAATACGGTATATATTATTTTTTTTTACAAAAAAAACCACTTAAGATATTTTTTGAATTTTTATTTCATTCATACTTGATATCAGAGGACACAATTAAGAGTATATTTAATTACTTTTGTATTATATGTAAAAAAAAATATTTAATTATTTTTGTATTATATGTAGAAAAATTATGCACTGATATATGGGTTATTCACTCTGTTCAATGTTGAATTTACAGCTATGCCTATTCCTTTATAATTAATGGCACCCATTGTAAATTTTGTGCAACTTAAATGGTCTGTTTTAACTTACCAAGTGATTAGCATTTAGTACAGAGAGAGAGAGTATTTCGATTTAAGGGGCAAAATACTTGACTGATAGTGAATCGTTCGAACTCTACTCAGTCTAAAAGAGTCGGACTCTTTATCATTTTTCTTATTTTAAGTAAGTGTCATTTTCGTGTAAACAAGTGCCACTTTCGTGTTTCGTGTACTCAATGTATAACATAAAAAAACTTTGGTTAGGACGAATATTGTAAACTCATAATTTCACTTGTGAGAAATTAGACTCAGCCTAATCAAACTTAATCGTAGTGAACAGAAAAAGACAGGTCACTTGATGTTGTTTCCGGCTGCTGAGGAAAAAAAGTTACACCAGTAAATATTGACAGTGTTTTTAAGCAAATGAATTGTTCTCCTCTCAAAATCATGTAACTTGTGATAATGAAGATTTGACGATATATACAATCTTTTTTCTTTTTGTTAGCAAGAGGATATATATATATATATATATATATAAAATCTTTCACCGCCCTGTCACTGCTGAAATCACCATGCATAATCAATCGGCAAGCACAACACCAAATTGACAACAATCAACAGCTATACATACATACATAACAGGGTGGGACCACCATAGTTTCTGATACACTGCACTCTCTGGCATGTGGTTATCTGCTTGTCACGTGGCATTTTAAAAAATGTTGACACGTGGCACCGTGAGGGAATTGATTAGTGGTGGTTTCAAAAGTCCATCTTGGTGTCCAAACTTCTATAAATAGGCCAAACACAACATCCCCAAAGAAACATATAGTATATTCAATCAACTTCTCTCTCTCTCTCTCTCTCTTTTATATGTGAGACTGTCTTTCTATGGAGACCTCTTGTTTTCACGTCACAACACACCACTTCTCTCCCTCTCTCTCAATACCCAAAACCAGAAATTCATCCATTTCCATTTTGTCACAACCACCAACTCACCTCCAACACGTCAG
Organism: Cornus controversa; assembly: GCA_026545225.1. Classification (NCBI taxonomy): domain Eukaryota; kingdom Viridiplantae; phylum Streptophyta; class Magnoliopsida; order Cornales; family Cornaceae; genus Cornus; species Cornus controversa. The sequence goes on along the minus strand of CM048852.1, from coordinate 45,636,126 downwards.
TCTTCCTCCGGGGAATCGCAGCTCGCGACTCCGGCGGTTGAGTTACCGGTCATCTCTCACCGGTATAGAGTGTGCCAAGGGGAGTCCGATGGGGGAATTAGAGATAGAATTGGAGGGTGAGATAGATTTAGAAGAAGAGGAATGGAAAGGAATTGAGTGGAGGTGGAGAGACAAGTGCAAAGGGAAGGGTGGAATAGTGGAGTTGATGGAGTGTTTAGAAAGAGAAGCAATCATGGGGGAGGATGAGGGTAGAGAACCTGCTGATTACAGTCGAAGGGCTCAGATATTTGATAAAAGCTCCAGAGTCTTCCAGGCTCTCAAGGGAAACGATACCCCCTCTTCTCATACTCCTTGATTTCTGCAAGATTACATGATAAAACACTTGTACAAAATTATCCCTACAAATTGTACACCGTGTTATCATTTTCTACAAGTTTCATCAATTCTCTCTGTCACACACACACACACACCAAAGCAAAGCTTAGTTAAATAAAATATCCCAATTCCCCTTCCTGTACTCATTTGTATAATATATAACTATTGAAATTGAAGAGACCGTTTTCTTTCATTCATGTTATGTTCTTGGTAGTCAATGTCTTGATAACATTAGTGGTCTTACATTGATTGGGTATAACATAAGACATAGAAACACAGACATTTTCACTATTATACATATACAACTTGTAGCAGCAACAGCAGCAATAAAGCTTCAACACCAAGGAGACAAAGCCATTAATGAAATTCAAAAAGGAATATGTTAAAACAAGATATTATCTCCTACCAACAAATTAGCTCTAGCCCTTCCTAGAAGTAAATAAAACTTAGTTTCTGCAAGATTTAACTGTACCTGCACCTGTACCTACCTGCCATTAGAGTTCAAACATGATGAGACCTACCTCAGCTCCTAAAGAACTAGAACTTCCAACGGTGATTGCAATTTGCACAAGTTACAAATGTTGTCATAGGTTCATCAGCACTCCGAATCTGCATCTGACTGTACGAAGTCTCTCTTTTCCCACACCGAGGACACTTGAATTCTGTAGTAGTTGCTTCTGGGCCGTCTGCTCGCTGGCACTCGAATAAAGCTTTTTCTTTGATCTTCTCATTCTCAACTTGTCTGTGATGGCTTGCCATTTCTTCTGGGGCCATTTGCGGAATCCTTTCTGGCTTGACATGTCCGAGGAGAACTTTTCTCCGGAAATCCGGGTTTTTTGGATCCTTGATGTTGAACATTATGGATCTGTATTTGAACTTCTGGGCACCATTAGACCGCCCCCATTTCTCAAACATTTTCGACTCCACTGCAACAGCAACTCGAAAGGGGTCACACCCATTCACTTCATCCCTAACATCTTCATCATCAGCCTCACCAGAAACTTTGCACAAAGCCTCTGAAATTAGTTCCCGGACTTTGTCCCGTAACGCATCTTTACATTTAATCACAGAAGTCACCCTTGGGGGAGCAACAGGGACTGATGTCCATCTCCTGAAATCACTAGTTTGCTTCTCTTCCTTCCTTCTCTCTTCAACCGCGATGCATTTTTCACCAATCTTCTTTTCGGTCTTTATAACAACCTTCTCAGCAGAGATAGCATCCGACTTTATAACCTTCTTAGAATTTAGTGTACCACTCCAATCATTTTTCTCAACTTTCACAGCTTCAACCTTCATGGGTTTCTCCTTTTGAATTTGAACCTTCTTGGCCTCAACCGTCTCTGCACATGCAGGCTTAGCTTCCACAGCTTCTTTATATTCTACGCTCCCAGTAGTTTTCTTGTTCTTGATTGTTTCTTCAGTGATAATATTTTTCCATCTCTCAATCAAGTTTGAAGCCAAAGTTCGGATCCTCCTCCTAGGATGTTTTGTCAGATATCGAACACGTTTCCCAACCTGAAATCAAAAAACTTGTATCAGAATTCTAAAATTTGGTTTTGCTAGTGAATAAATAAAGTGCCCTACAGTATGGAACCTTTCCTGTAATGCTAGATCATGAAGCATCTGAAGGACATATATATTGCATTACTAAATCAAAGACGAAAAATACCAGTATCTGGTATCACCTCCCTACCAAATGAATGTATACGGAAGTCTTATGCTCACTTAGTCACTAAGAGCTAGATGCGGCAATTGGCAATCAAAGAATTAATGTCTCGCAAACAAGGAAAAACGTATTTTGAATTCATAAATCAGTATAACAAAGATAACAATGAAGTAAGATACCCATAAGAAATAATGTTTCAAAGTATTAGAAACTTGTTTATCTGTGCATTCTGTTCAACCAAGAATCAATCTGGGGGAAAACATATAATAAAATAATCAATAACAACAACGGCATTATCTTGCAATGTCCTTCTTCACTCACTCCAAGAATCAAACAAAGAATCAAACACAAAATGGTTTCTACACATTTTAAACAGCTAGCCAGGGAAAGCATGACTTGTTTATGATATTTATCTCCCATTATCCAACCCTTTCTCCATTGCCTATTTTACCTTTGCAACTGACTGCAATTAGAAAGTTCATCTTGACATCAGAACAGACATGTAAGGTGGAATTTGAGTTACAATTCAGGTAGTACCTCAGGTTTGTTTAGGAATTGATATGAAGGTTGTAATAATTAATTTGAGTTGCAATTCAGGTAGAAAAGAAATTAGGGTTAAAAGGATAGAAATATCATAACTTCAGTAGAAGCCCTTGATCAAACCAGAAAGCCTGATCGACTTGTGGTTTTCAGAGGGTGTAGAATCCCTCATATACATGGTTTTCCTAGGATGTACTCACGGTTTTTCTCAGTGGTCTGACTGCTAATGTACTCTTAAGGTGACCATAGCATATCGCTTTTAGATGGTGTACGACCCTACAGGTATGGTCATCTTAGGAAGTGCAACTCCTAAAGTATGGGCATTCTTGGGTGTAAAACCCCTAAACATTCCAAGGCAGGTATAACAATGTTTTAAGACCTCTATAACACTGAGGAATGCTTGATTGTGAGTAAATAGATAAAATGTTTTCTGTTGTCCCATGGAAAAGTGGATTGAAGAAGTTCCTTGTTCTTCCATGTAAATGGTATATGGCATTGATTCTAGACAATAGGTTTATGGTCTATACATTGTTGGCTATAGAAAGAGAGTTGGTAGTTGATATTTGGTTGAGTAAAGGATTGGCAGTTTGATAATTGGCTGGAAGTAGGATGAATACAATGGTTGGGTCAAGTAGATTGGTGCAACAAGCATTAAAAAGGAGCTACTAGGTAGTTTTGACAAATCAAAACACCCGAGTTAATCATATCATCATAAACATGATGCATTTATAATTTTATCCCTTTCATCTACCAATATTATTGTGTTATATTGATGAGTTACACTGCTTGGCATTACTGCATCATATCATCATCTCATTGTGTTACCTCATTTGACGAACTTATCAAACCATAAATTTTTACAAGGTATATCATTTGTCAGGTTACTATCTCTAACTGAGCACATAGTTCCCTTAGATTCCAATAAGATGGAGACTGCTCTACCCGAAAGCCAACTTGATACGTGCTGGATTGCTATCTAGTTTTTCAAAATTTTGTGCATTTATATAGAGTTGAGACGTATGACAAAGGGAATGTCAATACTTAATATGAAAAATACATAATGATATATATATATATATATATATATGGTTGGACTTTTGAATAGTGTGTTAGAATGGAGGTTCCAAGAAATAAGTTATGGATGTGGGAATGAACTATGGAACAGAATGTGATTTGGTATCTTAAGGAATAAAGATCATAATTACGTTTTAAGCACCCAAGAAAAAATCATAATACAAGGCCAGAAAAAATTTAAGCACTCCAAGAGAGTAGCTTCCCTTGATATAGTAGTAGAGCAGCAGATATTAATAGAAAATTATTTTTTCAATTAGGGTGAGTTTAGTTGGTGGTAAGTAGCAGGAAAGGAAAAGAAACGAAATTTTTTAAAACTTTTTAAGAGTTTGGATCACGTGAAACAGAAAATTTTTGGGAAACTAGGATTCTCGTAACCGTCTATTTTTTCTCAAAACGTTTCCCATATAAAATACAGGAAAATTTCAATTTCTCGTGCAAGTTGTTCTTTTATATTTTATTTTCCTATTATATCCCTATTAATTTAATTATTTCTCCATCTGTTAGTCAGCTTATGCTAAACACACAACAAATTTTTTCCCGAAGAATCGATTTATCCAGTCTAAACACGGAGCAAAAATTGTTTCTCCAGTGTGGTTATTGACGTTAGATTAGAGAAGGTTTATGAAGACCAGTTTTTTTGACAAGAAGGTTTATGAAGACCAATTTTTTTTGACAAGATTAGAAGTCTAGTATAGAAAGAAGTGTTAATGCACTAATGTGTATTTTGGTATTTTTTTTCTCAATAAAATTCTTTCATCTTGTCATGCATAAAATAAAAATTATATTATGAAGTCTTTTTTCAAATAAAAATTATTTTAAAATGAATATAAACAATGGGATATGAAAATGATTTTTAATCAAACACAAATCCCTTTATTTTTCTAGTATTTGAAATCATAAAGGTAATTTTGGTAAGTAGAATTCTTTTCTTTTCACTTTCCTCCTATCCAAATTAACAAAATAAGATTTTCTCACGACTATTCTGAAAAAATTTCACGCTAACCAAATGCCCTTAAGGATTGCAAATTTGGAGGAATTTACTGAAAGAAGGATTTAAACATATATTGGGGGACCTATTTGGAGACCAAGGGGGGCCATGGCCCGCCCAAAATTTTTGAAATTCCTATTTTATAGGGTTCTAAAATAGTTAAAATTTGAAATACTAAAAGATTTACTTACCAAAACAATATTAGGCCCCTCCAAAATTTTGAAAAATCCGATTTAAAAGTGCCATATAATAGTTTAAATTAAAATATATGAAAAATATTTACTTACCAAAAAAATATTACATTTACAAATTAACTCCACAAAGCTAATTAATAATCGCACTTTGGAATCTTTTAAGATTTAATTTTGAAAATCCGCATTTATATATAACCCATATTTTTCACCTCCTCCTTGTTTTACTATTCTGTAAATTTAAAAAAAATTGTCCATCTATATCTTTATATTATGGGTAATGCTACTCAGGCAGAATTCATAGGCAGAAAGTTTTACATCCATTGGATGCATGTGGTGAGTGTATGTGGTGGGGCATGCATCCAATGGATGTAAAACTTTCTGCCTAAGAATTCTGCCTGAGTAGCATTACCCTTATATTATATAGCCCAAATTAGATATATATTTATGCATGGGGTTATAAAATACTTTTTATTTATGCATGATCTGATCTTATATATATATATATATTATAAGTTTCTGAGTCCAGCTAAACATGCAAGAAAATCAACAATATCCACATTTATATATAACCCATATTTTTCTCCTTCTCCTTCTTTTACTATTCTGTAAATTTAAAAAAAAAAAAAATTCCATCCATATTTTATATTATATAGTCCAAATTAGATATATTTATGCATGGGATTATAATATACTTTTTATTTATGCATGATCTTATCTTGGTTATATATATATATATGTATATCTAGTTCCCCAAACTATAAGTTTCTGAGTCCACTCCTGTGTATAGTTAAACAGGCAAGAAAATCAACAATATAATGAGGAGTGCTAGGAATCCGTCCCTCAACAGTGGTGGTTGTAATTGGTTGAAAAACGCGCGCGTGTGTGTATATATATATATATATAACAACTAGCTTTTGTGAATTGATTCTTTCCTTTCTCTCAATATAATACATGACGAGTGATTGGGCCACTCCGGGCTTGGGCCATTCCATCACTCAATGGCAGATGTAATTGGTTGAAAAACCAATCACAATACCTATAATTAATATCATTAATTAAGTATTTCTTATTTTTATGGGAAACTAAAAATATAATATTTTAGAACAATATTACCCTTTTAATATCTAGCCTTTCTTCTCTACGCGTGTATATATATATACACACACACACATATATATATGCTCCATATGGATGCAAGTCAACCTTAATATGGATAAATTCTTTATGTATTTAAGTTTTAATCGAAGGAAAACTATGGAATTGAGTTTTAGTTGAAGTAAAATTGTGTAATTAAGTTTTAAAGGGGTAATATCCTAAATTATTATATTTTTAGTTTATCATAAAAATAGGAAACAATTAATTAATGATATTAATTACAGAGGTTGTGACAGTCGCAGCACCTCATACATATATGCGCGTGTAACTCAACCTTTAGGATGGGTGCAGTGAAAAAAATTCGTGTTGAGTTTAGCAACTTTGCCGAACTTCTTGTTGGCAAGATCAAAACCTTTCAAAACAAAAATAAATAAAAAATATGATACTCAAAAGTTTAGTTCTTTTTACTGTTTTTTCTCAGAAACCAAACGAAGGATGATTATCAGAATATTCAAAACCTAGAATGGTCATGCGATCAAAAGTTCTCGAAACAAAAAAATATATATCGACACTATAATTTAAGTTAATAGTAACGAGAAAACAGAAAAGAAAATTATTAAACGTAGAGATAGAAGTAATACGTACTTGCGTGGAGACGAGAACCTGATAGTTAACCGGAAACTTCTTGAGCTGCTTCAGTGCGTCGAGGCATCGACCTTCCTCCGCCGACGAATCTCCTCCGCCGTCTACGGCGGCCACGTCCGCCGCTTTCTTCACCGCTTCGAACAACTCAATCAACTCCTTCTCCATCATATCACTCTTCATCCTCACAGTATTCTTGCTTTCAAAACTACAAAAAATAAATCCTCCCTCTAGGTCATAAGTAGACTCATAACAACAAATTGTACATATATATATATATATATATATATAGTACAAACACACACATATACAGTGACACTGAGAGATAGATAATGGCGGTACGGATTGAAACAAGTTTACAGAAAGGCTCTTTACTCTTAGATCGGACGGTCAGTATCGACGGACTTGTGGCGCTAGAATCTAGAAGTTTCGTTTGGAGTTAGGAGTCTGTTGAAACTTCGAACTAGTCATGACTCATGATAAGGCGCGTAAGACTAAGCATTGTTGGCACGTGACAGTTAAAATGGACCGTGCTATACCTATACTATACATATATGTGGGCTGGGCTCTCAGCCCATTGGGCCCTCATTATTATCATTTCTTATTCACCAATTTTCTTTTAATTTTTTTATTTTTATTTTTATTTTTATTTTCTGGAAGACAGGACAAAACTAGTAATGAAATTTCAAGAGACTATTTGAAAGCTTCACAGTATATTTGAAAAACTATAGAACTCGTATGATTTTTTTTTTTCTGTTTGACAACTTTGCTGGTACCACCACCCAAGTCTTGTTCCCCTTCAAATGGAAAGTTGAATGTGAATATGTGAAGTCTTATTCCCCCTCCAAATGGAAAGTAGAATGTGAATCTGTGTTGATTTATCTACCGAAAGAAAAATCTTTCTATTATAAGTTTTAAGTTTCTAATTTGTCACTAAATTGTTTTGGGAAGCAATGTTGCACTCCAAAGAATATAAGGCACGTGAAAATGGGCCGGAATGAAATGTCATTCAACCTTCTTATTTTCATTCCCTTGTTTGATAAGTAATTATAAAATTAGTGAGAATATCATTCCACTTTTCAATTCCACTTTTCAATCACAGGAATCATCATTTCATTTTCACTTTAAAAAAATGTTAAAAAAAATCCCACCGCCTCTCTCTCTCTCTCTCTCTCCCCCCTATATATATGTATGTATGTGTATTTTAAAATTAAAAAAAAAAAAAAACCCACAGTCTCTCTCTCTCTCTCTCTTTCTATTTAAATGTATTTATCTTTCTCTCTCTTTCAGCAACAAATTTTTTTTTTAATCAACAAGACTGGTTTAAGAGAGAAAAAAGAAGGCAAGAGAGAGAGAGAGAACAATTTTTTTTTGAATCAACGAAACATATTCCCTCTTGCAAGAAAAATTTATAAAATAAATATATATACATTCATATTAATTAATATTTATTATATATATGTATGATTTTTAATGGGAGACAATATTCGCACTCATATTTTCTAGGATACTACTTCACTTGTCTTTTTCTTTTTAAAAAAATGATAAGAAAATTTCCAAACTCATTAATATATCGTTTCTTTATTTTATAATACCATAACTACTCTTTATACTATAAACTTTAACTATTTTTACCTTCTTTACTTTTAGTAATTTTTTTTATCATGTCAAAAGAGGGAACTTTTTTCTTAAGTAAATTTTATTTTTTTTGGTCTGTAAAAAGAGATAATTTATTAAACATATATTACCTTTTCTTTAATTCTTTTTTTTAGAGTCCTATCAAAGATATAATTTATTCAACCAATTTTTTTTTTTTTTTTTGCGTTATACTATTTTTTTTTAGATCCTGTCAAATGAGAGATAATTTATTCAAAAGAGAACTTTTTTTGGGTACTCTTTTTTTATTTTTGTCCTGTCAAAAGAGATAATTTATTCAACAGATATTATAATTTTTTTTGTGCTGTATATATATATATATATAATTTTTTTTTGAATTATGTCAATAGATAATTTATTCAACAAAGATATATATATATATTTTTTTTGTAATATACATTTTTTATTTTTGGTTCTTGTTAAAAAAGATAATTTATTCAATAGAAAGAAAGTTTTTTGGATCATTTTTTTCGGTTCCTAATAAAAGAGATAATTTATTTATCAAAGATAACATTTTTTTTTGTACTATATGTTTTTTGGATCCGATCAAGAGAGACCAAAACATTAAAGATTAAAAACAGAGAAGATAATATCTAAAAGGATAGTTGTGTCATTTGAAAAAAATAACAATTCACTGTGATATTAAGGTTAGAAGTGTCATTTCATTTAAGATGAGAGTGCAAACATACAAAAAAAAAAAAAAAAAAAGCAAGTGCTAATAAGCAATTGTATATATATTTTTTCCCATAAAGAAGATTATATTGATATTTTTTGGATAAATAAAATTATATTAATCTTGACTACAAGAAGAAGACAGATTATATCAACCTTGACTTAAAAAGTTTTAATTCGATGATAATTAAATTAAAATTAACCAAATGCCCCATTTTTTTAGCTGCCACCTTATTGGAACGAGAATGATCATTTCATTCTCATTCTGATTCCATTTTCATTCTATTTCGTTCATTGCTACCAAACTAGCCCTAAGATCACTATGTTCATAACTTCATTCCATTCCCATTCTATTTCAGTCATGGATACCAAACTAGCCCGAACATCACTCCGTTTAGTTGGACTAAATGAAAGAAAAATAAAATTTTCAATATGCATTTGATTAGCATGAATTTTTTAAAAAAGAAAATTATAAAAAAATTACCATAAAATCATAGATTGGGCATTGTTGTAGGAAAGTTATTTTCTCACAAATAGAGGTGAAGTGGCATTAAGGATACCAACATCAACCATCAAAAACTCTTTGACACGAGTTGACCAAGCCTTGACCCAAGGTTCAGAAGTAGTTACACTCTGTTCTTTTAAATATTACATTTTCATTTTCAAAGGGAATTTTTTTGCAAAGCAAGTGGTCCTCTCAGAAAATGATGCTCAATTAAGGTGTAGAGATTGCTCGAGAAGGGGACCATATGAATAACTGAAATTCTTCTCTCTAAACAACAATCACACCAATGTACACTCAGACCTACCTTTTAGCATTACTATTACATAAAATGCTTGTTTTCAAACTCGAAAATAAGCAAGTACTCAAGCTTGCTTATTTATCCAAGCTTTTACCATTCTGACAAGCAAAGACTTCCTACGCATACAACTTGCTATAATGCTTTGAAAACAGTACTGTAACTCTTAAAAAATGTTCCAAATTTTATGCACAGAAAAGCAAGAACATATGCAACAGTTTAGTACATATTATTACAATTTGCATTCCATCCATTGCAAGGAAAACACACCTGCAATTCTCCGGCAAAAAAAGCAATGTATTCCTGCAGTGATACTATTCAACAGGTAGGCCGACATAAATTATTAGCAAAAAAGTAAGTAGATAAAATAGAGAAGGGGTAGGGTCAAATGAGAAGGAGCTGAAGTATTGGGTATTGTCATAATCTCACAGAACATAACACCAAATTTTGACATTCAGATTTTGTCAATCCCAAAATGCAACACAAAACAGAAACATGTGTCAACTATTGATTCCTATTGAGGGGATCAAATGCATGTCCCGGTATAGGGTAACCTGACAGAAACGAACTCCAAGACGGTCCCAGAGCCGGTATAGGGTGACCTGACAGAAATGAACTCCAAAACAGTCCCAGAGTAAATACCAACGCGTGCATAACATAACTCATAATTCTTATTGCCAAAAGAACCAAATAAATAGAAATAAGCTTTCCCCCCAAGTATATGATATTACTAAGCCTGATATGTTTTCTCTGCATGCTCTTTCTAATGATAAAATTCCTATTTTACAACCGACGTGACCATTCATTTCTCGATTGACAAGTGAACAACGTCCAGAATTGAGAGAGGTAGTAACAAAACAATTTTAAACACCCATGTGAGTTAAGAATTCTATAAAAAAACATAGGTCCTACAGGACCAAAGTGCCACTGAAATTAACATCTTTGAAAAGAGTGGAGTACTTCCAAGGACCCCCAAATATTTCATTAACCCGTTACATAATAGAAGTATTAATTCTACTCTAATCAACTCAACTCAACTCAACAAAGCTCGTCTCCACTTTCCCTAGCATTAATATCAAGAGGGACCACATCGATTTTACTAACCAGTGTCGTTACTGGCCCTCAGTGGACATGATCAACCCTTTTACTCAATTATCTCCCAGTTATCTCCAATATGTGCTACTTTAACTGGGACGAATGTATTTGTTTTTAATTTTATCCTTTTTCATCTAGCCACACATCCATCACATTTGCATTTCTGTAACACTCATTTCATACATATATGTTGTTTCTTAAGAGCCCAACATTTTGCCCCATATAGTATAATTGGTATAATGACTAGGTTATAACTACACAAAATACACCATAACTACTCTTCCATTTGACCCATCCTATTTCGTCTCTGATTTCTCCCTCTCGAACATAATCAAGTTAGGGAACAAAAATATCCGCTTTTTGGACAATAATATTCTCAAATTTCCTAATTCTAGCATCTTCAAACCAAATGGAAGGGAGCCTCAATCAACTCAATTGCTTCATCAAAACAAAACAGTACTCCTTTAACTGGGAATGGGTCGCCTAAAAAGCTTTCACTGGTCAATGTGTTTTCTAATATGATCAACCCTACTGAATTCTTAAGATTGTTGCTTTCATTAATATTTCTGAAAAAATTCACCTAAAGTGGATAAAAAATCTCAGTTCTGCAAAACATGAGTTGAGGGATCTAGTTCATTATTCAATATGCAAAAAGACATAAAATCCCATACCAGAGATTAAGCAACCAAATTTTAGCATTGCCCTCACCGCTAACAAGAGAAAAGCCACAAATCCATCTACACATATATGTGCATATATACTAAGTAGAATGGAGAAAGTAATAACAATTAGACGTAAAAAAAAACAAGTCGAATAAAGAGAACAACATAAATATAGAAGTTCAAATCCATCCATTATTACCAGGAATTAATGCCAACAAGGCCTCAACATGGTACTAAGACAAACAAGAAAATGGAACTGCATTATTTGAATAAAATCTGTCTACAGTTTTCTCATCAGCAACTTGAGGGGAATGATGTCAAAAAGCTTTACCAGCAAGATTTCACATCTCTATTCACTTATCTTCAGACTCTTTTTTCTCAAGAAATGTCTTCTTCAACCAATCAAATGGCTGTGAGTTATTGAAAAGTAGAAGAAAGGTGAGTAAAGTAAGAAATTCTGGGAAAGTAATAGACACATGAAAATGAATAGACAAGTATTATATGAATTTGATAACATGATATCAAAATGTGAATAACCAAGAATTTCCAAGAGCACATCATCAATGTTAAAGGATCATTTCAGTATTATCTTCTTTTGAGTTCCAATATCATAATCCCACAAATCTTTTCTTCAAATTTTTTTAGGAAAGCACATAAATTCCAACAAAATCAAGTTGACGTAGTAAAACTTTTGAAGTCACAAAAGAGGATTCATCCACCTGTAATTTAAAATCTACAATTTTTCATCAATACAACAAATATCAAATGACATGGCAAAAAGGTACATTGCTAAAAACTCAAAATTTATCAAAAAAAAATTGATTGAAACTAACATCTTCGAGACCCAATCACTAACCCTTAAGCAGTTATGAGAAAAACCTCAACAAAGCTATGAACTAATCCCATCTGCACAATTGCGACTTTGAGGAGTACCAACGAATAACATGTCAAAAGAATTTCTTTTAAAAAAATAAGATTAAGTCGAACTGCAGAAGCCACATTTGCTGAAAAAATGCATCAGAACTGTCGCTGGAAACAAGAGGGAAAAAAAAGAGTCAAGAATGAAGACTTTTTAGCAAGCCTAGCTGCACAAGTCCATGGGTAGTCATACTAGAGACCTAGGAACAAATCCTAACTCTTCATCTGCTTTATTGACACTGGACAAGGAACGGGCTACCCTCCATCTAAAGCCCAGCCATTGGAACCAAAAAATATAAAAAAAGAGTAACTATCAGAACAGACTGTGATCAATGAGATGAACCGAATACTTGTGATTTACAACTTCTTAGGCCATCAAATTTTCTACAGAGCCATCTGATAACCTGCCACCAGAGGGGTCAAACAGAAAGGAAAAAGTGCAATGAACACTCTCAAGCTAGAAGACCATGGGGGACATAATCAGCGATGATCCAATTACCAAGGTTCCAACTTTCATGAAATTTCCAAGCTTAATCAATTACCATTACATCCATATTTCCACAAATACATAGAATATATACTCAACGGGAAAAAAAAAACACGTAATATGTCAATCTTTTCATTTTCACATAGCATCAACGAGACAATCAATATTCAATAACATAAATGTTTGATATTCAATTGAAATCAAAATTTCAAGCCTTATTTTTAAGATCTAAAATACATACATATATATAAATTCGTGCCACCTATATAATCAACCCTAACAATAAAACCAAATTCACAATAAGCAAAGGAAAAATTACAATAAACCGTTATATGAACGATAAATAAAATTTATCATCACAAAACAGGCAGATGTTCAGATCGAAATTGTGAGAGTAATATGTGCGGTGCAAAATATATGTATGTATGTATATATATCTATATATAGACAGAAAAGAGAGGACCTGGACGATATAAAGAGCAGTGGTAGTGGCAGCGACGCCCCACATGACGGCGGCCTGGATGTCAGTAGACTGAAGACGGAGACCTGGCCGAAGGAACTTGGAGACTGCAGATCCACCTGCCATTTCCGCACTTAAACGAAACCCTAGAATTTGGATGGGAGACTTTGGAGAGAGAGAGATTCTGTGTTGAGGACGACACTGAAGTGAACCCAGGAAAGTTTATAAGCACCTACTCCAATTGCTCAAATGTTTATTTAAAAGTCACCAATTTCATTAACCGATCTAATTTCTATTTTTATTTTTTTTATAATAAAATTACAAAAGAATCCACGTATTCTTATCAAAACAGACATATAGATCGTGTGAAAAGCATTAGTTACGTGCCAGGTAAAACAAATGCAAAAGAATTAAAACACACCAATAAAATACTTTAGGAAAACAAAAATGCCTCGTCATAATAATGCTAGTAAATTATATATGAACAATCAACAAAAACGTAGTCCAAGTGATATATTATTCTTCTAAGTGAAAGGTGTCCACGATTTGAGCTCCTAATCAGATAAATGAATGTGTGATGGTTGCACAGGAATATAATGGCTTCGATTGAGGAGGGAGAGAGATGATGATATGCAGGAGGAGGAAAATTAATTTCTGTCATGGCGGTAATGGTGCAAAAATTAGTAATGGCTTCTATTGTTATTATCATTGAGAGAGAGAAGAATGAATTGAAATGTGGATAGCCCTAATTTTAATGGATAAGGGCAAATATGGATTTGAAAATATAAGAAGTTAGTATCATGTGATATGTGGCCACTTTTGTAATTTTATTATTAAGAAAAAGAAGTTTGGAGTGCTTAAGTATATTAGTGGATAGGGATGGCAACGGTCGGTTATGGGGCGGGGATCCTAATCCCATTCTCATAACCGATTTTGGAAACTCCATAACCATCCCATAACCTGTTATAAATTTCACCCTTCACCCCATCTCTGCCTCATAACCGACCTAACTCATCCCGTCCCATAATCGGTTTACACTCATTTGGTTAATGAATTTTCAACATTCTCTAAACATTAACATTTTGCCATTTCCAATATTTTCTTATTTATTTTTGTTGTCCTTACTCAAAATAAAGGATTACACAACTTCCAACAAAACCAAATATTTTGAAAATTAACATTTTTTTAAAATATATATACACATAAGTAATATATTATACTAACAATTAAGTCTAGTATAATCGGGACAGGTTTTAAATGGGGCGGGGCAACCTTGCCCCAACCTGCCCTTGAAATTTTTTCAAATTACACACGAGTTTGGCACATGTACTTAATGACACTCCTACTGTTTTCTATCCTTCAAAACTGTTAATTTTTTTTTAAAAATTATCATATTGCCCTTTCCCTCGTATGAAAAGACAATAATAAACACTCATATTACCGCAAGTTGGTGGCAATAGCAATCCGTGTGAGGAGTAAAACAAAGAGTGATCGCCACCATCACCCCACACCATCATTGACACCAAAACTCTAACATTTGGTCAATCATGTTTGCCTATATATATAAATGTGTGTGTGCGTGTGTGCGCATTATGTATATCTAATAGAACGAGAGAAACAGGATTTACTTTATAATTGGCTTGACACAAGTTATATTTATTGAAGAGCATAAATGACTTTTCAGTTTGATAGATATTTGCACTATAATATATTATTATAATTTAAGAGTATTACTGAGTTTCCATATTCAATTTTAACATCCGTTAACTCGCTAATGAGTTTATGAGAGATCAAAGTAATAATCATCAAACATTCTACTTGTGTGTAATTTGACCAAACTTCAAAGGGGTTAGTGTAATTTATCCAATGCATTAAAGTAATGATCATTTTAAAAAATTTGATTATCAGTTCTAACAGGAAAAAAAAATGTCAAAGAGTATCATTGAGCACATGTGTCAAACCTCAGGGGAGGAGTAAGTAATAAACCTTAAATGTTTTATTCGAGTGTAATATGTCCAAATCTTAGGAGAGGTAAGTTTAATTTATCCTTTTATTTTTTATTATTTGATTTAAGCAACTCAACAAAATCTTATCGCATGTGATTGGGTTGGTTATAACTTTTGGTTTTTATAGTTTTGATAGATGGATCATGAAAATGTAATGGATCAATGGATTATGCGACTTTTATGTTGGCTATCACTCTAGTTCCACAATTACAGACAATGCATTAATAGCAAGTACTTTATATTTATTGCTCAGTTCTATCTATGTCCCTCTAAGAGCATTTCCAGCAGCATCTTTAAATTTAGCTATCCAGATTTAAATTTTGTGCAACCACATCAACATGTCAGGATCTCCAGAATTTGACTCCATAACAGCTTCTCCAGATTCCGCTAGTCAAAAAAAATAATATTTTAATAAAATTTTAATTAAAATTAAATTTTATTAATTATTTTTTATCTATTTCCTAACGGCTTTATTTCAAACGACTATACTCTTAACGGTTTTATTTCCAACGGCTATAGTATTTAAGTTATGTTACATTTTTTTGCTTTTAAGATGTTACAAAATATTATACAATAAAATCTTGATTACAAAATTATTTTTTGCACGAAAATATTTTTCACCCAATACAATATAAGTTAAAATGATACAAAATTTATTATGGATTAAATAAAAATAACATAATTTAAAACATTACAATATCCATTATGGATTAAACAAAAAGAACAAGTCCTATGGAGTGCTAGGTGGGCCAGCGCGTGCATCCATCTTCATCAGTATCTCCTGTTGTTTTTTGATAAGCCATGCTCTCCCTACTTCTGTTGGCACTGAATTTGGATCTTTTAGCATCAGCTCATCTTCTCGGATATTTGCTTGGTGTTTTACTAACTCTCATTGTCTTTCAATCTCTTTCAACTTTGTCTCCGAAATACAACCGGTCTTATCGTCAAGTTTAGATGTTGCTTGCATAAAACTGTCACAGTATGAAGCTTGTAAGTTACCAAAATCTGGTTGTTTTTTCTTATTTCGGGTTTGCTTTGCCGCTTTGTGTCCTGTTGGTCGGTTTAATGGTTGAGATTTAATAATACCGGGTGAATCTTCTGACATGTTGAATTGTGCTGATCCTTCGCAACGACTAAAATCGTATCCTACATTACTTGATGGAGTTGATGGGTTTGAGCAATCAATAGGCTCGTTGATATTGATTCCAGTACTCCTCTTCTTCGCACGCGTAATTTTAGATTTGTTTTTTTCTTGTTCGAGAGAATATGTATGTCATTTTTGAACAATTTTTCAAAATGTTCCAACAATCATAAAGTTTAAAATCCTCATTCATAATGGGACGATAAAGATATTGAACTGATATAATCTAAATTAAATCATTGCATAATAATTAGAACCGAATTATTTAAAATAATTACTTATTAAAAAATGATAAAGTAAAGAATTTAATTAAAATAATTAACTTACCATATCATGATTATTGAAGCCACTGGTTTAATTCGTTTCAACTGCATTCAAGCATCCATACCATTTGTTAATTTTCCCTTGGATGGTGGACCAACGATTACTCAAACCGCAATCGTTTTGAGCAGTTGGTGCTCCAAGTTGTTTTTGAAATTCTACGAGAATTTTTTTCCATAATGTTGACTTCGGTTGATCTGCACCAATTACCGAATCATTGCTAACTTCCATCCATGCATTGCACAGAGCCACATCTTCGGTGATGGACCAATTGGGCATTCCAGGAACGGGTTGCTTTCGAAAAGGTCTGACATTACTGGATTGTGACAATTCGAATGAATAAAATGGCGTTGGTTAAGTAGATGAAAATTGGAAATTGCCATCATAATATTCATAAGATTGGTCGAATGACAAAAAATCATCATTTGATAAAGGGTTGGAATGTGGTGGTGTAAAATCCATGAAATTAGATTTTGTAACAAAAAAAATAGCTAAGATTGAAAAAATAATGATTTCTAAGGTTCAAGAGGAAAAAATATAGATAATTGGTTGTAAGATGAATGAATGTAGGAATTGTTGTATTTATAGAGGTAAAAAAAGAAGAAAAAAATATTTTTTTATTAATAGAGCCATTTGAACAGTGCCAAACGACTCTATACAGCACATGTTTTAAAATAAATAAATAAATAAATAATATCGTTACAACGGTCATGTGACCGTTTTATATTCAAATTGGACACGTGGCGTAAAAGTAGGTTAGTTTGCTTTGCCAGATATCCAAATTCTGCTATTGATATTGCTAAGCTAAAGCGGGCCCCATTTTCTTCGTTACATCTAGCTAAGCTATTGCAGCTCATTTTGCAACTTTGCATCGCCAAACAAGGCTTTGGCGATGCCGCTGCAGATGCTCTAACATAATTTGGATCTCATCATTTTGAATGGTTATATTAAATTTTAACTACATACACAACTTTAAACATAACATTAGTTTATAGTATTAAATGATGTAACGATATTCATTTTTTTATTTTTTTATTTTATAACCTAGTAAGGAAGTTAGGCATTAGTATTAATAGTTAGCGAGTAGAGAGTAGAACACGAATTCTCTCCTAAGTGCCCTCTTCATAAACAATGTTAAAATAACTTATATATGTTAGGTTTACTTGGTAAATGTCTATAAATAAAGATTTATATTTGTATCGTGCTCCTTGTCTATATCTATGCTACTACAACACCTATTACTTAATGTTGTTGTTATTATCAGAGTAAATTGCAAAAACCTATGAACCACGTTAATGATGAGTAACCCCTTGAATTACACATATTGACCCTCACCATAAATTCTCTGACATAAATATAATAGAAATCCACATTTGCTCATCTTTGACATTTATTTAATATATCTTTATTACGAAATTAAATTTTTGCATTTATGTAATTTTGGTTTTTTTTTTTTTTTTTCTAGTTACGTAATTCAAATTTCCATTTCTTTTCGTTTAATTTTGGTAATTTTATTTGCAGTAATAGTGGCAGCAACGCCCCCACATGGGGGCGGCCTGGATTTCAGTGGGCTGAGGACGGAGACCTCGCCGAAGGAACTTGAAAGGACCCAATCCTGCTTCAGATCCACCTGCCATTTCCGCAATCAAACGAAACCCTAGAATTTGGATTGGAGAATTTGGAGTGAAAAATTAAACAATCAATTAACACATTTTGATGTGATCTGATTATATCAAGCTGTAAGGAAGGAATATCTCTGCAAGTCATATTTCCTTCGGGACCAAACAAGGTATTGCTTGGTTAAGTGAGAAAATCCAATTAGGGTCCGAGAGGAAGGGTAACAAGTGATCACGAAGAAAATATACTTCGAAGGCTCCAACAATGAGAAATAAGCTCAAATTTTAAATTAATGCTACTAACCTAGAATACAGTTTAAAATCCCCATCGGAAAATACACACACACACCGAAGTCATCAGAAACTACAACTCATTTTCCAGAAATTGACATTGGTCAAAAATTGAAAAAAGAATTCTGAACTCAAATCTCTTTTAGAGTTCAGTCTCTCAGGATATCTATACTGAATTTGACAGCGGGGTGACAATCTTCACAATACCATCCACTGTTTTGGCTGGTCGGCGACCCTTGTCTGGACCACCAATAATACCCCATGTCTCAAATTGCCTTTGTCGAGCTCTTGCCCTCTCTTTCTCTTCTTCAGATTTCATAGAATAGCAGTGCGGACAAGAAACTCCATACTCCCACTCTGGAGCTTCCATATCAGCATCACTCACAGGTTGCTTGCACCCATAGCAAAGCTTGAAAGTTCCCTGTACCAACCCGTGCTCAACCGAAACTCGCTTGTCAAACACAAAGCATTCACCTTCCCAGAGGCTATCAGACTTTGGGATTTCCTCCAGGTATTTCAGAATCCCACCTTCCAGATGATAAACCTGAAAAAGAATTGAGGATGCAGAAATAAAAAATGGAATCACCATCACATTATTGGTTTACAGCTTAGCCAAGCACATAATTTTCGTTTCCATTGGACTCAAAGAATTTTGGTTTTTCAAAGGTTTTGTCGGTCAAACTACATGTCTATATATTTTCTTTTTAATGAGAATATCAAGATAAGAATTATGTCATCATTTATTCTAATCTTGCAACAAAGTAGGAAAAAAATAAATATATAAAAGAAATAAATAAAAAATCACAAACAAGTGCCGACGAGGTTCATATTAAAAAATTTTAACATTTCAAATGAGAATGTTGTCCTATAAGATATTGTTGATAAATCTTGTGGATCCTCCAAGGATGTTATTTGGTTGTCCATGAAAATTTTTGATGACAAAACAAATTAAGTAATGTTTGTCATCCCCATCCAAAACCCACAAGGAGACAATGCTTGGTCCAGTGACAGGAGCTCAAACCTATTCAAGCCAGACGACCAGCGACTTTGTACCCATGCCAAATATCAAGTCTGTATCTAGTTCCTCCCAACTAATGCAAACAGAATTCCATGTTTATGTAACACATTAAGATGCAACTCTTACTGCACAAAGTAGCAGCAGCAACAGAAACAACAAAACCTTTTTTCCAACTAGTGGAGGTTGGCTACATGAATATCCTATTTTTCCATTCTGACTTATTATTCATGTTCATATCTGTCTTGACAAAAAGTTCACACATTCAACGTCAAGCTATCTAATGCAAACTCACCCCCTTTATCAGGGGCTTCGAACTGACTGTGTAAAGTGAGGACTACATGACAGACAGATCTAAATAAATAATATTAAGAGATCTTCGTATTGCACAAAGCAACAATATATAAATAAATAATATTACGAGAATCCAAAATCGTATAGAAACGTGCAAGAATATACAGAATCTGCTTCTGAAATAACCTACAAACTTTTGGCATGAATTGTATAAAATGGCTAAGTTCAAACTGGAACCCGCACTTTCGCGGTTGGGTCCGAGCATTTACCACTATACCAAGCAATTGTCCCCATACCCTCAATTAACGGGGACTACATTAGGTAATGACCTTTAGCTGCAGGTCAGAAGAAGACTGCATATATAGCACAGTAAACTAAGATATTCAATTTCATCTGCAATCTCCATCAAATCCTAAAAGGTTTGATTCCAAGGTATTTCACTTTTGGACTGCGTGCCCTTCAACTGATATAAATAGAAAACTTCACCTCAAACTACAAATACAATTAAGAATTGTAGATAGAAGTAAAAAATAAATTCAAAATTCGAAAGAACTGATCCCGACAAAGGGTGTTAGTTACTTGGTCCTCTTGGATGGATTACTCTTCCTTTTCTTCTATTTTTTTATAAGTTTGGATGGGTTACCCTTTTCAATGTTTAACCTATAACTTCTGGGGTGAAATCCATATAAACAGTGACTCTTCCCTTTCAACTGGTAAAATGATAGTAGATTAGTCAGATCGTGTGTTAATAATAGAGCTGAAAAGAAAAGTTACCTCTTTGATGCCTTTGCTAAGGAGAAAACTTGAAGCTTTCTCACATCTGATTCCACCTGTGCAGTACATTGCAACCCGAGGTGGCATCTCACGCCCATTCTCTATTTGTGATGTGGTGCTTCTGGTTGAACCATTCGACTCCACCTGATCTTTTTCACTAAGTTGAAACTGATCCACCACCCAAGATGGGAACTCCCGAAATGCAGTGGTAGACGGATCAACTGCTCCTTTAAACTTCCCAATTCTAGTTTCATAGTTATTGCGCACATCAATTACTACCTAGATGTGTAATGTCAACAATAAATTTAGGTTCAAGATCTGTAGGGAAAAGAAAGCTTAGTCCTTATGCCAGCTAACTACATTGATTAACAATCAGGTTCAAGTGCCTTAAACATAAAGTGCATATTCTAACCATTCATTCAACTTCTCACTCTACGCTTATAGATTGCACGATCTACATATTAATTTAGAATTAAATTCAGCACTAGTTGAGACAAAAATAAAATTTCATGGTATGTCAAACTTTATAAAAATAGTATAGTCACATATACAGCTAGGGGAAGGGGAAAATCAACAGGGGTAAAATTAGGAAGGAAAGATGTGATAACATGTGATTTGACCGAAGGCTACCTTAGATAAAGCATAATGGAAAAATAGGATTCAAGTAGTTGGGAAAAGGCTTTATTGTGTTGAGTTGAGTACATTCCCATACAACAAAACTTGAAACCTTAACAATATTCATATGGTAAGAAAAATCATTATCAATTACTGAAAAAAGAAATCATTATCAACATCTATAATACTACAAGCTTTGAGGATGCCAGATGTTAAGAGCTTCTAAAGTTACATAAAAAGCACATCAGAGGAATAATATAAAATAAGGATAAAATGCAGAAAACACCCTTATATTATAGATGAGCATATTACACCCTGTAGTACCAAATTTTGTATATAATTTCAATACATTTGAAAACTGTAGCAACTAAGTACCTTCCATTAGTGAATCGTTAAAGTATAACCAGTAAAGTGATCATGCGACTGCCACATGAGATGTATTTTATGTGTAAATCCAAATATGCCCTCAACTGTGCACTTGTATATTTATATATATAATCTGTCACCCAAACTGATTATATCACCCCCTCTCTTCCATCACTCTCTCTCTCTCTCTCTCTCTCTCTCTCTCCCTCTCTCCATTTTAGTATTTAGCCCAAACATATGGTCCTGAAAATTCATAACAGCAAGCAATTGTATTCAAAATTCACATTGTTGTATTCACTGCCTGCTGGACACAAACTTGACCTTATCTTCCACGCCTTCCACAGCTTCTTTATCTTCGCTGCGAAACGGGGTTCCATTCTCCTTCAGCTCCAATTCACTGATCTTATCAGCAATCTCTTTGGCCCAAGTCAAGAACTGAACCATGGACTACTCCAAAACTCAGTCCACCACTTCTCGCTCTCTTCAAACTCTTCTTGGGTTGGGTTCTCCTTCATAAATACCGGATCATCGTTGAGAATCCTCTCGACCTCAGGTGTGTGGCAATAGTCTGGAAGGGTGTCGCATTCCCAGAAGAATCGTTCCAACATTTGCTTGTATTTTCCTGGTTTATGAGGCTGGTTTTTGGGTTCTTTGGAAAGGTTTGAGCCAAACAAAATTTAGGCTTTTGGGGCATTTGAACGGGTTTAGTGATTCGGTGAAGGAGATGAGGTTGACGGGTGGGAAGGGATTTGGGGGTTTCTTGAACAAGTTTTCACTGAATGGATTGAAGTTTAATTGACGCCATTGATGACAAGTTAGAACTTTGGGCATACATGTATATATAATGTGTAGAGAGAGACACAATAGCTGAAGAGCGTAGAGAGAGAAATTTTTTTTTTCTTTTTTTTTTTTTCTTCATCACATGGGTATTTTGCTTTTTTATTTATTTCATAACATGGGTATTGTGGTAATTTTATAGCTCCGTTAATGCAGGAATGACAGAAGGCACCTATTAGCAACAAATCATTAGGTGGGGGGTGTTTTTAGAACAAGATGGGTGTTATACGCACAATATGCATACCATAGGGGTGTTTTGTGCACTTCACCCGATAAAATAATGCACGATTTTCATTCCAAGAAAAGCAATTGGCCATGCTGATCATGTAGCATAGTAAAATCACAAATCATTTCCACAACCAATGAAGTATTTCTGGGATTTTCTTAGAAAGTACAGGTACATGTACATTTAAATTTTTTTGCTATATATCATGCAGCTTTGCTAACCTACATCTCTTCAAGGACATCAAAAACCACGACCATTCCAACACTCTGAGTGGAAGATTAATAGTGAGGACTTCATCTATCAATTGTAGTTGAAATTAACTTAGAACAAGTTAGCTAGAGCTGATCAAAATAGTAAATACATCTGGCACTGGCAGAATTGTGGATCAATTCAAGCAGAAGCAACTAAAAGATGTAAATTTTATACATAACAAATTCAATTAAGAAATTATACAGGAACTCAGCAACAAAAATGGAGTTAAGTTACTCACTGTATCTGGATCACTAATCAAAGCATTCCAATCCTTTGGACTTACATACTTTCCAACTCTTTCAACTGGTGACACGGTAGGCAGTCCAAGAGAAACTATCTGCTTTTACATAAAACAATATGAAAATAAGTGCCACCTCATAGAAAGTATGATGCACAGATAATTCCTACAAATCCTAAGAAAGGAAGGGTCCTCAGTCCAAATGAACAACTATTGCAAAGAACATTACCTCGCTTTTCAGCTTGACCCTCACATGATCCCATCGAAAGGGAGCATCTTCGCCCGCTGCAAGAGGAGAACTACTACTGTGTCCATGGTGGATATCTTCTTCCTCAGGACTTACAGGTGATTCCACTTGTCTAAGCCCTTTCAGACGGTTATCACCTTCAATGAATCCAAGAACTCTTTTCACTGATTCATGTGTCCCACATATGCTGCCATTGATTCCTTCTGGTGCAAGAATGATACCACCTGAAACACGCTGAACAGCATCAGCTTGGTGAGGTATGGCTGATGCAGAAGATGAATAAGAAACATAACAAAAATAAGATGAATATGAACACTGAGACACAAGGATCTGCCAGATAAAGGAGCTAACTGATGATGCAAACATTGGTGAATTAATACATGAAATCATAGAAAATATGGAAAACAATTATCTAACCTATGCTGAACAATATAATCGTGTGGCTTTGATCATGATAACTACTATTTCTTTTAACAAAAATCACAAATTGAGTGGCTTGCAACTCAATTCCTGCACAGCCTTTTAAGCCTTTCAAAAGTTATATTGCATCATTGTTGGTCTTCTTGTTCCAATTTTTACAACTTTATATTGTGTCATTGTTGGTTTGGAAGCCTAATTTGTTGGTTTTCCCTCTCTTCTTCTTCTTCTTCTCTCTCTCTCTCTCTCTCTCTTATCTTGGCCGGACCTCCCTCTTTTCTTCTCTTCTTTATTCTTCACTTTTGTATTTAGTCTATATAAAAAGCTTTCCTTGGAAGCCACTTGATACTATATGTGTGTGTATGTATATATAATATAGTAGACAATGCCCTTGAGAGACACACGTATACACATGCACAAGGACACATATAAGCATGCACAACACTTGTCACTTGTTTATTTATTTTTACAAGACATTTGTCTTGTATTTTATCTCCTCCAAGGGACACTTGTCCTTTCCATGCACAATATACATGGAAAGCCTCCTTTGAAAGATTTAGGTTAATTAATAAAAAAAATTCACTTACTTTTCTTTAACTATTTAATCCTTATCCTAGTCTTTTTACTTTTCCTATTTTCACTTCTCATCACCACCATAACTATGTAACATTTAAACTCCCGTGTACCATAATTTAATTAGACACTAATAAACTAATAAAGAAAAGTAAGTGAACAAAAATTCTTAATTAACCCAAAGCTTTCCATGCATATTGTGCATGGAAGGGACAAGTGTCCCTTGGAGGAGATAATACAAGACAAATGCCTTGGGAAAAAAAAAACAAGTGACAAGTGTTGTGCATGTATATATACATATGGTATCAAGAAGCTTCCAAAGAAAGCTTTATATATAGACTAAATATATAGGAAATATGGTACACTTTGAACATGAAAATGCATGAAAATGCTTGAAAATTTTGTTAGACTTTGAACATAGCCTTGTGATGGAAATCTGAACTGCAGATTGTGGTTTAGGTTTGAAATTTACATGACTTAGACTGGTTCTTTGCCCTTGAAATTTTGAGATAATATGGTACACTGATGTATGAAGTTGTGGCATTTGATTTGACTTAATTTCGTTGAGATTTGAATTTATTATGTATTTTTTAAGTTAGGTGAAATCTGCTGCGAAAAAACAAGTTTTAGGGCAGATTTCCTCCACTGCTTTCTCCAATTTCTGACATGATTTGTAAAGTGTTTTTATAAAAGTAATTTAGTGATAGTAAACTATGGTCAGTTATCTTTCAAATGGCTTTGGTTTCATGCAAATGGAGTTAATGTACTATTTTTGGTGAATTTTTAAAAATAATATGTTTTTACTGAAAATATTTATGAGTTCAAGACCGCAGTGCTTTGATTAATTTTATTTCATGTTTTATTTTGAGGATGAGATTTTGAGAAATGAAAATCATACATACTGAACTTCCTCCAGATTTTATGTTAACCACAAAAATGATATCTGTGATTTTCAATGAATTCTTGAAGATGAGACAATCCAGGAAGCCAGCTGTGGGACTGTTTTACACCAAACTTTCTTCTACTATTTTAGCTATGATTGTTCAACCTTGTGAAGCTTTTCAGTGAGATTAATTATTGATAATGCAGTATAATATGTTAGCTTTCAATTGGCCCTAGTTTCACCTGATTTGAGTTAGATTTCTATTTTCTCCAAATTTTTAAAGATAAACGTTTTTGCCAAAAGTTTTTGCGATTTTGAATATGATATTTTGAGGGATCAAAGTAGACCTATAAAGGTTTCTTTAGAATTTTATTTCATCATCTAATATGAAGTATTTGATTTATGGTGAATTTTCAAATGTGAGTTGTGGCTGTGGAAAAAGAATGATTTTGATCATGGAAATTGTGTACATTTAGCTACGTTGGTATTTGAGTATGTTTCTCAACTGTGTATGTGTCTAGCATGATATAGGTAGGGTAAGAGTTACCCTCGAGTTGAAAGACCTTAAACGGCCCAATTTTAACGGGAAGTGTTCACGGTCCCTGGGTGAGAGCCCCTAAAGCCGAAGGACGAGGTCCGCGGTCCTGGGGGAAGGTCCCTAAAGGCACATAGGTACACGATACTTGACCAGATATGGCATTTTCTTATTTCCGGAGTTTCTCATACTTGATGATTATTCGATTTCCTGATTATATGATTTGATGATTTAATCGGAGATGAGTCAAATTTGTAAATGATATTGGATTACTAGTTAAATTGAAACACTATCATTTATTTGATTATATTCGGCAGCCTAACTTGAAATGTTCAGTTCATTTTCCAAAACGGCTAAAGTTATTTCTTTTCCTGCAAAATATTAAAAGAATGTTCGCTTTCTGCATTTCAGAGAAAAATTCATCTGAAATTTTCAATAAGCCCTGGAAACCTACTGGGCTTTTGAGCTCAATCTTTTTACAAAACCTTTTCAGGTTCTAATGCAGGTGAGCAAAGCACAGTGCAGATCCAACTGGAGTTTGGATTGTGTAACTTTTGGAATGTGATGACTTGGGAATTAGTTCATTCATACTTTTGGTAACTTGTATTACGGTATTTTTGTAGCATACATATACTAAGTGTTATATAAACGTTAGACAATGAACTTATCAAAAAAAATAAACGGACAATGAAGAGACTTTTTTATTTCAAGTTAAAAATTACCTCGATTGCCTTATCTATGATATCAATCAGGATGAGAATAATTCGAGGTGTTTGATGAATACCTCACGCTTCCACGAGGAGCAAGGTGTAACCAAGGAAGCACGAACACGCCTTAAAGATCGAAAAATCCGTGTCGGACACCAACACGCATCTGACACGCCAAAATATATGTCTGGATTTTATTTTTAGACACATCGTGGACATGGCATAAACACACCATGGACACGTGTCCGACACATGTGTCATATCGTTAGGGAGTTTTAAGAAGAAAGATAGGTTAAAGTGTTAATAAAATGACTTTGAAATTATTTAATAAAATATGGTTGTCATAACATATAATATTCCAATTTTTTTTAAAATACAACTATTATTATTATTGTGGAGTAATTCAATTATGTAGTTCTTTAAACGATAAACTAATTATTTTTATAACTCATTAATTGTTATGATTTGTGAATTTTTCATTATTAGGTTGATGAAAAATCATATATTTTTTTTTTGATAAATAAAAATTCATTAAAAGACGCTCAAAGGGGAGCGAACCTGAGGGGGAACAAAAAACCAGAAACCGGCCAACTACAAGCTTAAGCTATCAAGAAAGTCCACTACTTGACCATCCGATGTACAATTTTTCCCGTATACCCAAAAAAATAAAAGAGTTAAAATATTCTATTTGAGAGACCAAATAGAAGACTCCACATCCTCGAAGCGCCTCCTATTCTTCTCTTGCCAGAAAACCCCACCATAAACAAAGGGGAGTGGCCCTCCAAGCATCCCTGGCTCGGCTATCCACTGTACACCCTCTCCAAGCCTCGATCATATCCTTCGTGGATCTGGAAAACACCCAGGCCATACCAAACGCAGCCAAGAACAAAGACCAAACGTCCCTCGCCACTGAACAATGCAAAAGAAGATGGTTCACCGTTTCCTCTAACCTCTTGCACATGCAATACCAATTTATCATAATTCGACCCCTTCTCCTAAGGTTATCAATGGTAAGAATCTTTCCTAAGGTGACTGTCCAAGTAAGTCGTCGTGTCCCCGCCATATCCAAATCCTAATTTTTTGTTATTTGTCATTTCACTATGTCCGTGTCGTGTCGTATCCATGTCTCGTATCCGTATCTGTGCTTCTTAGGGCGTGACACACACATACACACTCTCTCTCTCTCGCCTCATTGTAAACTCTCTCTCCTCATTCATTTTCTCCCTTTTTGCATATTTCTCTCCCTTTATTCTTTTACTCAACCACTATCACACATTATTCCTTTGGCATTCAACTGATATATTCACACTCTCACATTATTACATTATTTCCTCTCTCTATCAACTCTCAACCTCATTATTTTTCTTTCTGCATCATCTTTCATCATTTCTCCTTCTCTCTCATTTTCTTAGTCACTAAGGAAGGCTCATTCCCCCCTCTATAAGTAGAAAACACACTCAAGAGTAAGGTGTTGTTTGATAAAAATGAAAATTAAGTACTGAAAACTTGAAGAGCTGAATTTTAAGTGATAATTAAAAATTAATTTTTTTATATCTTTCTGAATTTTAAGTGCTCAGTATCCAGTGAGAAATTACTGTCACTTAAAATTTAAGCTCATTTTAAATGGCACTTACCTTTTTAAGTGACATTCAAATTGCGTTATCAAATGCACTTAATTTGTTCAAAATTAAGTGTTGAATTAAGTTATCAAACAACACCTAAAAAAAGGAGAAGACACAGAGAAGAGGAATAAGCCAAACAGCCATATATGAGAATTTTTCAAGAGACCCACGAACCCTCTCAAGACCCAGCAACAATTTCTCTTCAAACTTAAAGTTCCAAACCCATTTTTCTTTCTCTAAACTAGTGGTGCAAAGATCCATTTCTTTTTACATCTTTTCTCTGCCAGGTAAAGTTTACATTGGTACACACACGTACACCCAAATATATTCTCCACATGCACCTAATACACACTCCATGCATAAACACCTAAAACACACCAGTGCACACCAAACACACACTCATGCCTGCACAAACACACTCTCTCGATGCAAATAACCATACACCATGCACACACACACGTGCACTTACAGGTTCGGTATGAGGATGGGATTCAGTATTCTTTAACGGGGCTAGATAGGGTTAACGCTAACCCATCCCATTGCCATCCATATCTATTACCTATAATAACATCACTTAGCAACCTCCATGAATCAAAATTATCTGAAAATTTGTATGTGGAGCTGTATGCATAATGCAAAGATTTCTCTCACTATTACCCGTTAGCCATCGTAGCCATCCATGCATTGTTAATCAACCCAAATGACTGAAACTTTATCCACATCAAATAAGTAGTTCAAGCTTCTATGCACAAATACACATACAAATTAAAGATCACCAAACAATTTCATAGACATAATTATCCCGTGTAACCTCAGCTTAAAATACCTAAACAAGTGTCTTTCCAAATTCATTTTACCTACTAATGGACTTTTTACATATGAACCACAATGAGAAGTTACGTTGAGCATTGTTGTTTGAAAATCTCAATTGAAATAGTACGATATCGAATTTCACTTGGATCAAAGGTTACTCCACGAAAGGCATGTCAACACTTTGGGTATCCACGCAAACAATATCAACATTTCATATAACCCCCTAAGAATTTGTTTTAGACACATGATTGAGCAATAACGTACTTAGAATTTCATACATTATGATTTCTATACTATCTGCATTCACAGGGGGCAGCAACATGCTTAGCCAACTTTTCGATAGCTTTTCAAAAGTACTTATTCTGCTTTCAATAATTTTTTTTTTTGGATAAATACAATAACTTTTTTTTTGCTCCAGTTAATCCCTCAAAAACAAGATTTGCTTCAGATATTCCACACAAACTGCAGGTTCCACATTTTTATACATATGGTTTCTCATAATCGTTATCATTCAATAATTTCCCCTTCAAGTTTAATCGGTACATGCCAGTAACCAATATGTCTGTGTCTGTATAGCATATGCGTCTTTAACACTATTTAAAAGTTCATAAACCTAACTACAGAAACTATTTTAGATATAGTTACAATTCCGTAACAACTTGGCCAAAAATTACATTAAAAAAATAATATAAGAATTCAGCACTGCATACATACACACACATGCATATGAAGAAGAAAAATACCAGTTCTTCGCAGAGTTCCTTCAAGGGCTTTCGCATGTTGGCGTGGTCCGGAAAATCCGCGAACTTGTAGAATGACACGACTGTGAGAGACTGTGCATCCGAGTCAAACATTTCCTGTTCCGTATTACAAAGGGTTGTGGGGTGTGTGGTTTCGGAGAAGCATTTGGAGAGTGTAATGGTTTGAGGAAAGTGTGAATTAGAGAGAGAAAAATTAGGGTTTCCAAAGAGAGGGAGGTTTGAGGACTTGGAAGGAGTTGCAGCGTTGGTTTTCATGGTGCGATGTAAGCTAGGGTTTGGGATTGAGGAACGAGTTGTTGATGATAGCATCCTCAGTGCTGTCAGTGAAGATGTTCTGGACCGAAGCAAAGGCTGTGATTGCATCGAGACATTTAGCACATGTAATGGTGTACAAGACGATTCACGAGTTGTATTGTATAACAGCCCTAACAGAGGACGTTTGGATGGGAAGTTAGAAAGACATCCTGTTTTCTAAGACTTTGTTTGGAATGAACGATTAAGAAAGAAAAGAAAAAGAAAAGAAATGATTTGGAAGGACAGTTTATTTCTCCAAATCTCGCCGTCTCACTTGCTTTCCTTTCAAAAATGAAAATATTGAAGAAAAAAAAGATAGCAAGTTAAGTCATATTTTCATAATATTTAAAATGACTTCAACATTTTAAAAGATAATTCTTAAAAGACATAAATACAAAAGGATATAATAGTAAATTGTTTAAAATAATTTCTTTTCTTTTCTCTTATTTAATTCATCTAATCGAGAATGTTATCATTTCTTTTCTTTTCTTTCATAATTTATACAAACATAAATACATGTTATCCTTTCTTTTCTTTCCTCTTGTGACTTATATTATCTTTCTTTTCTTTTATTTCCGAACAAGCTCTAAATGAAAAGAATGTATAATGAAACTTTTATTACATTAAAATTACCTTTAAATAATAAATTACAAAAATCAAATTATACATATTAATTCGAGGGCATACTTTTCTGCTCCTCTCTATTTTTGTTCAAGTCCAAAAAATATATATCTATTTCAAAATTACCCTTATCGAGTTGTTTCGAATAAATTTTTTGTGAGTAGAGAATAATATTTTTATGTCGTCATCAACATAATGATGTCAAACTTGACTCACCTAAACTCATTCAAAAATAATCAAATTTGAAAGAAGTATTATTTTTCATTTTTAATATATTAATAAAAATCAGGATTTAAAAAAACAAAAAGTGGTTTTTTTTTTTTTAAAAATATTAGTTTGTAAATTATATACCTTTATGAGATATAGTGGTGATAGAAAATTAATTAATCTTTCCAATATCAGTGTCCTTTCTTTCTTTTACAAATGTAGAAGGCTATATGGTCAGACACTAAGCCAGGAAAGGTTCATTGAATTTTTTTTATTTGTACTTTATACTCATAATTTTAAAAAATTATACAAATTCCTCTATTACAATTTTAAAAATACCTTAGTATATAAGTACATACAGTTTTCTATCACCAAAGAAAGGCACCAGTTAATTATATTGTTTGTTTTAGTTTCTCCTTTACTTATCCAAACACAATAAAGGAATACACTGTTCTTTTACTCTCTCTCTCTCTCTCTGTTATTTCTCTTTATTTATTTCATCATTTATTTTCTTTTCCTTCATTCATATCCAAGCGGACCCAAAAAAGAAATGAAAATTTATACTGTGTTTGTTTTAAAAATGGAAGCTGAAAGGAGAATGTAAAGCCTCTGTAGGTGACTTTTTAAGTCTGTGTCAAATTTTAGGACTCAACCCTGAACAGAGGTGAAAACTACCAAATTGGAGTCAGGCGGGGGAAGAAGGAATTTCGGAAACATAAGAATAGAAAGCCTAACCACTTCAACGTCTTGTTTGACTTTTTTAAAGTAAAAGAATTTAAAATACATTAAAGCAAAAAGTCGTAACCGGTGCACAAGGTTATTTTTAATAAATGAAAATTTGTTTTGTCTTTACCAATCATGAAAAACAAAATCTTTATCTTCTCTCTACCATCGTTTTCAAAAATGATGAAGGTTAACCACTCTCATTTTTCTTCCTTTCAAACACAAGTAAATGGTGCTAAAAAAGAAAAAAACACAAGTAGATGCCAACGTTATCCTCTCATTTTCTTTAACACACGTTTCCTCTCCTCTCATTTCTAGGGTTCATACACACTAAAAAAAGTCTAAAAAGCAAGGAAGGAGGCGGCGGGAGAGAAAAAAGGTCTTAGTTGAATAGGAGACGCCATTTTATGAAAATTTGAATCGTAGTTTTAATTTTCAAATTAAAAGTAGGTTGGATATGCATGCTCTTTGAGAAGATCAGTATCTATTGGACGGGTAAGAGTTGCAAGTCAGATATGACCCAATTCAATTATCATATTCTCGGACTAAAATATATTTTTCATCATCCTTAGATTATACAAATTGAATGAATTATATCCATATGATCTAACGAATATGTGGATAAAATCTAATTAAATTTTAATTTTCTCAGACTAAGAAATGTTTATTATTAATTGCGTTCATATGATACCGACGCGTAATCAAATGGTACGAACTTAACTCAAATTTATATAAATATGCTCGAAATACAATCTCTTTTTTAAGTAAAAGAAATATGCCACTTTGTCTTCGAAGAGGACTAATCCTTGTAGGTGTCAAGTCCCACTAGACACGTAAGGTTTTGAATAGTCAAGCAAATGATTAGTCAGCATAACAGCCACATGGGATGTTGAAAAGTCAAGACCCTTTGGCCCACAAAAATACAAAGACTTTTATAAGTCCTTTCCTTAAAACAAAACCATAAAGAAAGCCCTAACACCATTTAAAGCCTCAAGTCACAAACTCGAACACCATTGCGAGACCTGACACCACGGTAGGCCATTTAAGCCTTGAAGTAATAAACTCGAGCACTATTTCATGTCCTGACACTATGTCAGGCCACTTAAACCTCAAAGTTAGAAACTCGAGCACCACTACAAGTCCTAACACCATGTCAAGTCACTTAAGCCTCGAAATCAGAAACTCGAGCACCACTACAAGCCTTGATACCATGTCAAGCCACTTAAGCCTCGAAATCAGAAACTTGAGCACCATTGCAAGCCCAAACACCATGTCAGGCCATCTAAGCCTCAAACTCACAAACTTGAGCACCACTGCGATCCCAGACACCATGTCAGGCCATCTAAGCCTCGAAGTCATAACTTCGAGCGCTACTACAAGTCCTGACGTCACGTCAGTCCATTTAAGCCTCGAGTTACGAACTCGATCACCATTAAAAAACCCTGATGACTTGTCAGGATGCCTAAAACACTCGAGCCATTCCTCAAGCCCTACTACGAAATGATGAGCTCTTACCTTATTTATCTAATGATGAGTGAGACCTGGTAGGATCTACTTACACTGATAACATCATTTCATTTGGGATACTTAGAAGGAATTTGGATTGGAGGATGAGAATTAGAGAAAGTCTAACACGATTAATAGGCCTAATTAATGGTACGGTGAATGCATGTCGCGATAGAGACTCTTACAATCACCATTAATGCTCTGCTACAAACCATTAATACCCTTAACCACCGCCGTTGTGATATAACCGAATGCATTTAATACCCACAAAAGCTGTAACGCCACGCCACCTGAGAATACGGCAATGAGAGAGATTTGACCCCTTAGGTGCTTAGAGAATCATTACCTAAACATCTTAAAGTTTGTTTAATAACCCAAATAGGTCAAATCCATTGGGTAATTATATCCAACTGGGGGTTATAAATACGGTTACCCTAGTAAATGCAAAGAGGCAAGACAAAAAAGAAGGGTTTGTCATGAAAGGCAAATTCTCACCTTCACTACTGCTACCATAAATTAGCTTTATTTCTCCTCCTTCCAAAAAAAAAACCTTCTCTGGATCCTTCACAACTTGTATTGAATACACCATTTTATATATTATATTGTGTTATTTTCAAGAACCCCTAAAACCCTCAACCTCATTCTTGAGATTGCTCCATTTTGTCCCCGAATAGGATTAATCCTCAACCTCATTCGAGTAATTCCTGAGATTGCTTGTAGGCTTATAGAGGTAGGTATGCAGCACTATTCAACAATTTAAACTTTTGAGTCGGAGGCCAAGTGTCCGACCAATTACAATGGTATTTAATTCTTGATCCATTTAACAGCTTAAACTTTTGTTATTATCTCACATCTAGATAGGGAAGATCGATTATGGACTTATAAGAGTGGGTATACAACACTATCTAACAGTTTAGATAGAAAGAATCATGGACTGATAGTTAGATGAGAGTATTAAAATCATTTCACTTTATGTTTAAATTTCATTTTTCTCTCCAATATTCTTTTCAAATTTACATGTGAAGGTATTCATCTGTATATTTGATGTGGGACTTACTTTCCCAAGATAATAATATTAATTATATTACAATCTACTGCGACAATAAACACAATAGGAAATAGGAATAACTTTCCCAATATTGCAATCCACTCAACAATAAACACAATAAGATACTAACTTTCCCAAGGTAATATATTTATTATATTACAATCTACTCCAACAACAAACGCAACAAGATATTGAATTATGGATGTTGGAGTACTCAAATTGGAAATTTTCCCAAAGTTCATATTATAAGAACTATAAAAGAAATAAGTAAAGAACTAGTATGTATTTGGCAGTATACTCTCTCTCTCTGATTTCCCTGTAAATAAGTAAATGATGAATTTAAATGCTCATATTGACGAGCTATGTATTCTCTGCAGTAAGTTAAACTTATATTTAGTTGATGTAACTTACACGCGCGCAGTAACTACCATTACACCTACCTCCTCTGTGATTCACTCAGGGAGCAATCAAGCTTTTTTCCTTGTCAAACAATCATTTTTTATTATCTGCTGCTTTCCATTTGTCTTCCATGGAAGAGAAGATGATGTCCATGTTATTGTTGCTGCAACTCCCAGAATTAAACATGGCATCAACCAAATCCACAACCGGCTGGTAGTCAACTACTCTCCCATATTGGACATTGGAGGGACCTGCAATGTCGCTGCTGCCAACTATGCTGCTGCTGCATGTTCCTGCACCAGTACTACTAAGAACAAAGTTTCTATGCATTTGCATTTGTGTGTCAATGAAGCTACTAATTGTACTGTCTCCTCTTGGCTTGCAATTCATTGAAGCCCATCTGCTGAAAGGGATTGGAGCAGATGGTGGAGATATTGGCGGGGTGGTGGTTTTTGGTGTCATCCCTTTTGTGAATTCTGTGGACATTGGTGGAGGTGTTGGCGGCGCTGTGGCTGACATATGGCATGTGTGGTCGCCACGATATGTTACTTCGAATGTGTAGGGATCATTGTCGAGCCTCTGTACTTGTTTCTTGGCCGGGCAGTTGAATAGTTTTTGGTGGGTGCATCTGTAGTAGCTCCTGAAAGAGATCATTAGTGAAAGTACTTCAGCATCGCAGAAATGTCGAAATCATAATGGACTATCGGACTTTCAAGATATTTACGAGCCATATTAAACTATGATATATACCAGTTAATTGCAAACCATATTAAACTATGATATATACCAGTTAATTGCAAACCCATTAAGGCAAATATGGTCATCGATCAATTAAATTAATTATAGTTTAAGACCTGAGAGAGAAATAAGAGGCAGCTTACATCATATACATGGTATGATGAGTTTCAAAATTTCAATGTTAAGACCTTTAATTTGTAAAAATGTACATGTAATGCTATGACCATGTCAAATTTACAGACTTGGTCATATACTGCCATTCTACAGAATTTATAGTGGGATTCAGGGTCACTTTTCCAGATGATATATATATATATATATATATATATATATATATATATATATATATACACACACACACACACATATTGGTGTCACTTTACCTTGGAAATCTTGATCTGAAAATCTCCTTCTGGCCATATTTCCTCCAAATATAACCATCGTCTGGTGGAATGTCAATATTTCCCGTCTGTGGTGCTGGTACCCTCACAGTCTGTTTCTCCGTGTCATCCTTTCTGCATATATAATTAAAAATCAAACAGATTAGCCAATATTTCATGCAGTCCAAAGTTTAAATTTCTTGGTCAACTTTCAAGCCCCAACAGTGTCATATAAAGATGACTTTTGACCAGAACTTTCATATGGAAGTGACAAAACTCAATTTGTTGTCAATCATTTAAAAGAAATTAAGATAGGGAATGCACATTAATTATTATTCGAAAAGTGTTACTGTCACAATATTTAAGATGGGGTACGTATTTTGTTGAAAATAGTTTGTCAAGCATTTTCTGAAGTTCATAAAGAAGACCTTGTTGCATTAATTTGTGTGATGCATAACATATATATTTTTAAACAAGAAAAGAAGATGATATTATCTGGGTTGTTCTATATATATGTGAACATGTATGTATATATATATATATATATATATATATATATATATATATACAGAGAATTTGTTCCACTTTGGGGCCATGGAGGATCATGAGTCATGTAACATCTTCTGCTCATAGAACTTCAATGACTAGAGCTAATTAAATGAACAGTCTCTCATGCAATATGCATATTAAACTATATATATATATACACACATTTCATTATTTATATTGAGAAAATCCTTCTTAATTCACACACAATCTGTTTAAGGACACAAATTAAGAACAAACACATTTTCCAAGTTAATTAATTTGAAGTTTGTTACCTTCTTCGTGGACGTTGTTGCGAGGATGAATCTCTGCTGGAATCAGATGCACCCATGTGCTGAACCTCCCCTCCACTGCCCCTCAGTTGCATAGGAGCTTCCATATCCCTTCCACCCAATTCAGGGACCGGAGCTTGCAACCCCGACCCACGCCTTTCTAATCCAGTAGTACTCTTCTCAGCTAAAAACTGTGCATGGAATATATCCATTGCTTGTGTGGAATCATATTTTAGCCATTCTTGCACTCCTGCACCAATCTGATCCAAGTCCCCTGGTTGATGCAGCTCATGAAACATCATGTGGGCCATGTGGCCTTGGTCAGAATTCAATCGATCCCTCGCATTCCTGAAGATTTTTATGATCTCATTGCATGACTTTGAAAGAATGTTGGGCTGGTTGGCTAAGTTTGGGAGGTTTGATTCAAGGTCTCTAGCCAAATTGCACCCATGAAAGATCAAAGAAATCGTCTCTTCCATGGTGTTTCTTTTGTTTTTGGGTGCTTTGCTTAGCATGTCTTGGATTTGAAATAACATATTGATCTCTCTCTATATATATATATATAATATCTATGATGAAGTTTAAACGGCCGGGTAAAAAGTGGTTTTTGGGGGGCTTCTATGTTGGTGCCTCTTGTGATAAAATGCAGAAATTATTCAAGGTATTTGTATTTCTTTTACACGGTATACAGAAGAAGCTAGCTTAGAATACATGACTTGGTCATGGTCTGGTTATACACTTCACTTTTTCGCTTTAGTCTACAAGAAGACCTAGCCCCATTGAAGCAAGTATTTGGACCATGAAGAAGAATTTTTCTAAGTTTGAAGATGTGACTATGGTGTACGTTTTATTGAAAGGATTAGTGGAGAAAATTAAATTTACTGTTTCATAATGGAATGTTATTATTACGAGTGGTGGGGTTGAACCTTGACACATGTATGAAGATGACTTGGTGTGACAACGATGTGGCTTAGCACAAGTCAGATCCGGTGGAGCCCATGACCAATCAGTCATTTGCACCATGGGCTACTCCTTGTATTTGGTTATTTTTATTATAGGTTGATGAATTAGAAGAAGTAGGAATATGAACTGTGAAGTCAAGTTGCTTAAAATAACAAATTGAAGACCTAGATCAAAATAGTATGCTAAATTAAGCATTTTGACACTTCAAACTTGTTAAGGATATCCGAATGTCGTTTATAATGTTGAGTGTTGGAAATAAAAATGTGAAAGTTGCGATGGATAAGTTGGCAAAATAAGAAATGATAGAACTAAATATATGATTAAAGTAGTTGAAATTACTTATTCCGGAAAAAAAAAAAAAAGATTAAAGTAATACCAATTAAAAGGACAATACTTACCTACTTACATGTGATCTTCTAATGACCAATGACGTGGTCCAATCACATGTAAACACATCATCTTAAAATATAATATAAAATATTAAATAAATAAAAAAATCAAGTTGGATAAACCCACTTCAATTGGGTAGATCAGTCATGTTACAAACAATCATGCCTTTTGGCTTTTCTTCTCCCTCTCACGCTCCTATGGACGCCATCACCAACCACCATGGCTATCATACTCATTTTCTGCTACACCCTGCTTACTCTCTTTTTTGTCATTCTATATTTTTCAATCAATTTTTTTCTTTTTTCTTTATTTTGGTCCTTTCAAAACATCAAGAACTTTAATGATCTTTATTTTAGGAAGTATTCCTTCTACCTTGAGTAGATAACCATGAAAAAAAGTAGCGTGAATTGATGTCAATGAAATTTTTTTTATCTAGTTCTCACTCCTTCATAGGGTTGCAACTCGAGCGGGTTGGGAGGATTAGAGGTACAACTCGGGCTTAACTCTACATATGAAATATTCAACCTTAACCCTATTTTCAACCCTAATTACTCAACCCTAACCCAACTCATCCTTAAATTTTTAAACTCGAGTTTGCAACTCGGATTAAGATTTCAGGTTAGAAAGTTGGGTTAATTTGGGTTATCTATATCACTTATCTCTATGTTGAAAATTTAAAGTGATCTTTAATAAATTTCATATTAGATTACTCCTAAACACACAAAAAATTAAGAACTTAATGCAAATTTCTAAAAAATTACAATCAAATTTTTAGGAAATTAATTATCCAAAGTGTTAACATAAAATAAATTAAGATTTAAATAAAGTTGAAAAGAAAAAGGTTATCATAATTTGAATATTATATATAATATATTTAAAATAAAAAATATGCATAAAAATAATATTACAATTCGGGTTCAGGTTAGACTCGGGTTGTTGGCACCTCAACCCAAGCCCAACCCTAATTAAGTTTGAGTTGAGATTTTTCAACCCAAGCTCAATCCTAATTGTAAAAATAGTTGTCCAAGACCGTAAAAAATCAGGTTAGGCTCGGGTTGCCCAACCCAAGTTACACCCCCTACTCCTTCATAAGATTTTGCAGTTATATTAGGCAGTGATAAGGCATAAATGGAGTGGTTTTGACTTCATATTTAAACATAATTTTTACATCGTCTTGTAATCTTTAGTTGGTATCCATTTGTAAAACTCATCAGCTTCTTTATAAAAGAAAAAAAATCCTAAATGTGCAAAATGAATAATAAGAGAACACCTCCACTACAAGTCCCAGTTGAACCTAGTCAACCACAATTTTTTAAGGTGAGAGAGAGAAAGAGCATAGAGAAGACGAAGGGGTGAAAAAACGAGAAGTAAAGCAAAAACGATGTCTATTGCTTTACCCGAATTAAGCAGATCATTCTACTTATTTATTTTTTATATATTTTATAATAAAATAATATGTGTTTACATGTGATTTGATCATCATTGGTTAGTAGATAACACTTACTCACTAGTGAGTAGGTAAGTATTGTCTTAATTAAAAATAAAATTTTAGGTTACTTGGACAATGACGAAACAGATAAGTGGACCCCACAATCTTATCAGGACCTGATCATGGCTAAGTGTATCAATTAAAATATATCACTTCGCAATAAACGAATTAGTTGCAGAATAAGGCTATCGAATAGGTGTCGATCCTCTGGGACTGTGGTCTGACTGTGTTGAATATATGGAATTAATTTCAATTAAATTTAAGAGAAAAAGAGTGTTAATTTTTATACTAAATTGACTAATGAAAGCAATTAAATAAATGCAAGAAAAGTAAGGAGTGTAGAAAGTATGAGATGAATCTAGGGTTATTCGTTGCACCACTAACTTCACAATCAATGGCCAATTGAACTAACTATGAAAAATTATACCATGCATAAGTGGTGTCAGTGGCTACAAGCTCACCTCCAACCGTCAAGAGGATAACATATGATTAAGGTTAAATCATGGAATATCTTCGATTGGTATGGCTCATCTACTTAACTACTCTACTCTAAGATGCAGTATGGTCCATCTTTTCTAGGCATAATCCATCAAAGTTTTTAATGATATATTCAATTATTACCATTGTGTAATAATCACTCTCATAATCACAAAAAACAAGAGGGATTGAGTTCATTAATAATAATTAAATATCTAAAACAAGATAAGAAACATTGAAACTGAATTTATAAGACTTTTATTGCTCAATTCTTTAAATAGATGCATGAATACAAAAATTTTTAATAATTAGAACAATCAAACCATTGATGCTTAGTTAGGGCTACATCAAAAGCTTAGTGGATGAACTAACCGCTCATGGTAGAAGAAAACACTTCAACTGTTGAGGAAGAAGACACCATCTCCATAGAATACGCGTAAGACCTTGTTATTCAATAATTCTCCACTCCAAAAGCTCTTCAAATATGATGCCCAAAAGTCCTCAATACAGCCCCCAATTTGTCACTTTTAATGGCTAAGAGAATATGAAGTGTCCCCACCTAATCAGGAGATAATTAAGGTTTTTCTGTAGGCCCTAATCAGGTGGGTTTCCCTACTGACTTTCGATCCAAAATTTGATACCCTAGAAGTCTGATTCATGAAATTTACTTGAAGTACAAAAACATCCAGAATCGAATTTTGCTCACTGCATGTGAGAATTGGATCGTTTTGATACTCAAAAATAATAGTTACGGGCTTTTTTTCAAAACGGAATTAAAATTGTATTACGCGCAGAATTGGATTTCAGTCCGAAATACCCTTAAGCAGTTATAATTATCTTGGACCACTTCTTTGGGCTGATTTGAGTTGAAATATGGAGTTGAATTGATTCACTTGATGTAGACTTCATATAACCCTCTTGAATGTCATCTTTAAAAGCTCAAAAATCATGATTTTAACTGAAATAATCATTAAGGTTTTGAAAATACAGAAAACACGAAAACAGAATAAAATCACAAATCATCTATCACAAAGAGAATAAGATATGCAAATTAAAAGGCTAGAATGCGTAACATTTAATGCCGATCACACCCCCAAACTTACATATTTCTAGTCCCTTAGTAATAGAATAAAATTAAACTAAAACAAGCGAGACTAACTAAACACTTACTAAACTACCCAGCTCCTCTTTCATGGGAGAAACGATTGCATTTAGCATATGCAACAAGCATTTAAACCCATAGTTACCCCTAGTGGACGAGTTATAATCTCATGAGGGTTTCCAGAAATGTTACCCACAAACATTCAAAATTTCTATTCAAAAAATTAATCAATAAGAAGATTACAATATATAGTTACAGACTTGCATTCAAAAATAATTTCAATTTTTTGAATTCTATAATTCAAAGCAATGGTCCCCATACATAATTCACATCAACAAATCTCAAAGTAACCAATTCTAGCTCTCTTGTGAAAAATAAACTAACAATCATCTTATGTGGCATAACCTAACTCCGAATATACTAAGTCACATACTCACATACCCCTTCAACTCACTAGCTCCCCTTATCGAACTCATACTTCCAAACATGAATACATGAATTTTTCTTTTTTTTTTCTCATTGATTAATTGGTTATGCAATGTCTTGGTTCATTAAGCTCTCTGGAAGATCCATGTAGCAAGTTTTCAGTCAGTGACTCTCAAACCAGATGGCTTTAGGGCACTAGGTGTTAAGATACTCCAAAGAACCTAATAACTCAAATATGTTAGACTACACACCAAGACAACCAATGTTTATCTCTTCTCACCCTTCACTTTTTAACGCGAACACTCAATACTTACTGAGGTAAGAAGCCCGGTTACTTCGTGAAAATGATCAAATTGATTTGTGATTCATCACATATATTCTTTTTTTTTTCATTAAAGTCAATTAAAACACGTCATTGATATTCATTCTCAAAGGATACCAATTACTATCAAGCATACGTAACTCAATAATTTAAAGCCAAATTTCATACCCCACAAGATTATGTTAGTGTGTCTGTGTATGTGAGGAAACTAAACCCACTCACCCCAAGGCATGTCAATGCAAACAATAATTAAAACCACTAGATTCAAACCATAGTTTCTACAAATTCAAAACATACTCAAGAATTGCAAGTCAAACACCTACATAAAGTATTAAACTCTTGATTAACGTAAAAACATCCTAACTAAAAATTAAACAAAACAAAATAAAATAAATATAAAAATAATATAACCAAAAAGTCCTAAAACAAAAAACAAAAAAGTTCATCAAAATTTCCCCCCATTTCACCTATCAATTAAGCACACAAAAAAGCACCGCCTTACCCCCAAACTTAAACCATACATTGTCCTCCATGTACATCAATTATAAACATAGATGAGGGTTAGAACAAAGTTACCATGAACCTGTATTAGTGGTAAGAAAATAGAGCAAATCAATAGCATAAAGGGTATACAAGCACTCCCCCAAACTTGGATGCGACAACCTGTCAAAACAAACTATTATATTCCAACGACTAAGTGAAATAATATGGGAGAAAAGAAGAATCAAACAACAAAGAAAAATAAAAAGAATTTTTTTTTTGAAACTGAATTGATAAGAAAAAGAAATACAGA
Source organism: Cornus controversa (assembly GCA_026545225.1). NCBI lineage: Eukaryota > Viridiplantae > Streptophyta > Magnoliopsida > Cornales > Cornaceae > Cornus > Cornus controversa. The sequence goes on along the minus strand of CM048852.1, from coordinate 45,593,556 downwards.
AAATAAAATAAAGAAAAGAAAAATAAAAATAAAACTTAATACACAAGATAGTTACTCCCTTATAATCAAGGAGAAGGCGGTGCCAGAGCGTCTGGGTCAAGGCTGGACTATCGCATCAAAGAATGCAACATCACCCGCATCGATATGTGATCCTATCAGACCTCTTTGTACTGATCCACCATCTTTGTCCTCAAAGCTCAAAACTGTGCAGATACCTCTATTTGAAATGCCCCAAACTGGGTAGTCAAACCCGCAATCTGCTCATCGAAATGGCCATACACCTAGCCTCCAGCATATGCATCAACATCCTCCTCCTCTACCTCGGCCTCCTCATGCTCTTACACTACTGGTGGTGGTGCTACTATGGTCTCCCCTCCGTAGGCTTGTCTGGATAGCTCGCCTGGTGCAATGATGACTCTCTAACGCATATGTGACTGACTCATGTTCTAGTTATGCGTGCTATAATGGATGTCTCGTGTAAAGGAGAGCTCATCCTCGCCGACCTCATACCCATATGCAAATAGCAACTGATAAATAAGAGTGGGGAATGGAAACTCTCAGTCATTCGCACTATCTGGTGATTTGCCCACAACCTTCATGTAAAAATTTTCAATTTGACCCCATACAATATGTTAAAAAGATAACTAGTGCCCAAAATGTATAACATATAAAACTCGGAGGAACTCTCGACATCTTTCAGTCTTGTGCCCAATTGGACACACATTCATATATAACACCGTGTCAATGAACCACAAGCGATTGGGTATGGAGGATTTAGATGCAACATTATTCTTTGGTCCGAAAAATTAGCCGGCATACAAACGTCCAACCAAGTTTCCCACGGAGAGATCCTCGGGTAGAGGAGTGTATATATATGTCAAATCATCCGGCCATGTATAGGGGCAGTCTATAGCAGTAGCAATAATCGACATATCAACACAGATTTGTTTCCCATCTACCGAAAAAATAAAAACTCCTTGCTCATCTGGTTTTAGCATTAAGTTTTGGTAGAAGACCTTTATGAGCTTTAGGTAAATGACAGTAGATGTTAGTGATAATGGAAGTCGGTAATACCCCCACTGGGTCTCAAAAAACATAACATAGAGTTCCGGTATATCAAAATTTGTTTTAAAATTCAAGGCCCTCGGATGCCATCTTACATAAACTCCCTCATTCCGAGGTATAGGAGCATCCGGTGCCCTAACAAATCATACCCATTAAGGATTACGTGAGCTTGACATGCCATATGTGCTAGCTCTCTTGGGTGCTATTAGAACTTGTAAAGTTTGGTTGAGGAATTAAATAAAACACTTGGTGCGCAAAATTCAATTACCACCTTCAACCTCTTCTTTTGTGATCTTCTCCACCCCAAAATCAACCAATCCACAACCCAATTGTCTCCCCCAAACTTGTTCTTCAAAAGTACTCAAAGAAATCCACTTAATTTTTAAAAAATAAAACACACCTTTTCTTGATGAAGAAACTTGAAAAAATTGGACTTTAATTGAGAATTTGAGATGCACAAGTTGGATTTGATGTGGCTTGTGATGATCAAATATAATCTTTTGCAATAGAATCACCAAATTGAAAAGTTATAATCCCGGTTGATGTAAAAAAGTCAAGAGATAGCTCAATGCTTCAAAAATTCAAGTATATGTAAGTGGCTTGAAGAGCCCTTAATATAGGCACGAAGGAAATTCAGATCAGCCATCATAGGCCCTGGGCGATCGATCCCCCTAAGGGCTGGGCAATTGATTGCCTAGCTGTAGTTGTCTCCCAAAAAATCCACAAAGGGGAGATCGATCCCCCTATCATAGGGGCGATCGATTGCCCAACTTGATGCTCCTTAGGCATTAATCACCCAAAGTCGACTGAAAAGAGCAATTTTGAGGTATCTATCACCCAAGGTCGACCGAGACCTCTCTTTTTCACCCGTTTTGAGTTCGAATACCCCAGTACACCTCCCGGCATCCCTTAGAAGCAACTAAGACATCAAAAACTCAAAGAAAATATATTAAAACACACCTAATATTGAAAAAAGAAAAAGAAAACATGAACTAAAAATTGAAAGAAAAAAAAAGAAATCAAAGATTAGAAATACAAAATACCCCACAATTAACGTCCGTATGCAATGTTCATCACTCGAGAGGATCAAGTATGATAAACGGGATCAGTCAAGTCAACGGATTCCACGTCTCCTGTAGGCACAATCCCCCCTACACAATGCTTCGGATACCAAGGTAGCAATCCCTCGAATACCCCAAATAATTGCTCATCCCGAAATGATTCACGAATAGGCAATGCATCGAACGTGGAGTCCAACAGAATCCGAGATAAATGGTCTGCCACCATATTCGTTATCCCCTTTTTTATCTTTTATCTCCAAAGTAAATTCTTACAACATTAGAATCCACCGAATAAGAAGCGGTTTGGTTTCCTTCTTTGCTAACAAGTGCCTCAACGTAGCATGATCAGAGTAGACAACCATCTTGGACCCTAACAGATAAGAACGAAATTTGTCCAAGGCAAATACCACTACTAGAAGTTTTTTCTCTGTGGTAGTAAAATTAAATTGAGCATCAGAAAGAGTCTTACTAGCATAGTAGATGACATGCGGGTGCTTGTCTTTTCATTGTCCCAGTACCGCTCCCACTACATAGTTAGAAGCATCACACATGATTTCAAATGGTAGTGACAATCTCAGAGATTGCATGATTGGTGCAGATGATAGTAAAGATCGAAGCTTCTCGAAGGCTTGCAAATAATCACTATCAAAGGAAAATATGACATCCTTAGTCAAGAGTTAACATAAAGGTCGAGCAATTTTACTAAAGTTCTTGATGAATCTTCTATAAAACCCGGCATGGCCTAAGAAAAAATGGACTTGCCCCACTGTAATAGGAGGAGGCAACGTGGAGATGAGATCGATCTTTGCTTTGTCAACTTCAATGCCCCTCTTTGAGATAACATGTCCCAACACAATGCCCTCCTTCACCATGAAATGCCTCTTCTCCCAACTAAGGATCAAATTTTGGTCTCGACATCTCTGAAGCACAAGTGACAAATTCTTTAAACAGTTCTCAGAGGATGACCCAAAAATGGAGAAGTCATCCATGAAGACCTCCAAGAACTTTTCCACCATGTCGGAGAATATAGCCATCATACACCTTTAAAAAGTCGTCGGAGCATTACATAACCTAAAAGGCATGCGACGATAAATGAAATTACCAAATGGGCATGTGAAAGTAGTCTTCTCTTGATCTTCTGGATCCATGGTCATTTGATTATAACCAGAGTAGCCATCCAAAAAACAATAATAGCTCAATCCTGCCAACCTCTCAAGAATTTGATCAATGAATGGAGGAAGGAAGTGATCCTTCTGAGTCATGGAGTTAAAATTTTTGTAGTCAATTCATAGAGATCGTTAAAGTGAACAACAATGGTGTTCAAAACTTTTTCCAAATTCAAGCCTAGGGTAAAAGAATTATAAAGAGAATGGAGAACTTGTAAGAGGGAGATATAGAGAGAGAAAGTGGCTTTAATATCTGTCTCCCAAATTTTTATAAGCCCACGGGCATAAAATGACCAAAACCTAATCACTTAACGTACCTTTCTGACCTCCGTTTTCGAATCTGAAAGTGGTTATAGTATCGAAATCAACTCTATGTCTCTTATAATATTCTAATTGGTTTATAACCAAAAATAATATTTTTCAAAAAAATATCTAGATTTTCAGGCCCACCCGACCCCCATCCCTGATCCCGACGACCCAAAATTTTAAAATGAACCGAATGGCTCACGAAACTCCCCGGACCTCTAGACTAGTCCCCACATATGAAAATTACATTTAAAATATATGCAAATCAATTAAAATCTTATTTCAAAAAATAATTAAATAAATGAAAAAAAATTCGGATCTCTACATAATGCCTAGAAATTGGAGTAGTCCAAATTTATGTGATCGTCGAAGTTATCCAATTACAATAGCAAAACCAATATATTGCCAAAAGTGTATGATCTTTAGAATTGTCCAATCATATGGGTGTTGTCGGAGTTGTCCAACACTACATGACCATCTGAGTTAACCAATCATGTCTATGTATCGGATTATGATCGAGAAAGATGTAAATCTAAAGATACTTATGTGTTTAACTGTTAAGCATGATGAATGTTTTTAAATGCATATATGTATTACATTGAATTGGTTTGATATGCAAGTGTTGAACATATCATGTAGAATAACGATATCATGATTGCATATCATGTAGGTCAGTGTCGGGTCGATGCCTAGGTGGGTTGGGGTATTCCTACTGAGCTAGTTGATTGTTCACCCCTCTCCCTTCAAAATTTTTATAGATAAGGCACCAGCAACAGATGAAACTTGAGTACCTACGAGGAGTACTCGATAATATATTTGGTGTTTTGAGTATCTAATTATGTATGTGTCATGTTGACACCTTTTAAGCATTGTAATGTGGATGTTGGACATGTACTTTGATACAATGGTTCTTCTTTTGAGAAACTTGAGAATGTATACATTTTTCGAATTCGATATAATGATTATGATGTAATAGACATATGTTTATGATTTTAAATACTTTCGCGCGTGTTTTTAGAAGTTTTGAATGTATGAAGATGTATGTGGATTTAATACATTATGATGAATGAATTTCGAATGTCTAAAAGAAAAAATAGGACTTAACAGGAATTTCTACCGAAAGGGGCTTTGATTAATTGCAAACCCATGTTCGATTAATCGAAGGCCTATATTCGATTAATCGTTGAAACTAAGTGAAATTGGTTTCCTAAACCCGTATGTTACAATTAAAGTTTTGATAGAACTTCGATTAATCGTATCTTCGATTAATCGAAAGTACTTCTTCGATTAATTGAAGGTACTGTTCACAGCATGAGTTCAAGCAGACATAGGTCATTTGTTTTGAAATGGAATTGATTGTAGTTTCCTTTGAAATTGAGTGATTTTAAATCCTCTTTCTAATGGGTTTGGCCCCATTTTGGTATTTTGGACATATACGAAATTAAGTCGTGGGATCGAAGGGTTCGAGTGTGTGTGAATCAGTTGAGGTCTCATAGTTCACCCCTCCCCATTTCCTCGCTCTCAACCCGGTGTTGGAATTCGGGACGTGACAACTTGGTATGAGAGTGAAATTGTATGTGAGACGTGTCGATGTTTGACTTAATCACCCCCAGTTCCCATACCTTTCTGAGTGTTGGAATTTGGGGGCGTGACATTACTGTTTAACATAATAAGCTGTTGCTTAATAGAAATCTATTGTTATCATTTAAAAAAAAAACATTTCTTTTTTTGATAATTAAAACAAATAAAACATTTCCATGTCAAGAAGGTGGGTTAAATTGGTCTACTTAGCACATGTTGGCAAATGCATTTGATAACTTTTGTTGCGATTTGAATAGTATCACGCTTGTTGCCAAAAAAGACTTGAATCAAAAACAAGAAATTGGTGTTTACTAATGTTTTCACATGGTAGCAAAAACACTATAGTGGTGAATAGTACTAAAAAAAAAAAAACTCTAGGTAACTTTTTTAACTAGTAATTTTGTTTCTAAATTTGCAACACTTTTTTGCCAAGCTTGTTTTCATGTGTTTGCTTCTAAAAATCTTGCAACAATTTTTACATTATCAAACATGCTTCTAATCACTATTGAACACACCTTACAACAAAATCGTTGTTTATGTTTATGATAAAAACATAAACGCAAAGCAAAAACGATTGTCAAATAGGCTTTAGTCATCCTTTTTATTATTTTTCTAAGATAATTTATAAGTCTTATTCAAATTAGTTAAAAAAAAAGTAAAGATTTTAGTGTTTCAATAAATAAAAAAGGTAAATACCACTTACACCCTTCAGTTTAGGCAATATTTCAATTAGACCCCTTTTAGTTTCGATATTCCTAACCACACCCCCTAAATTTTGGATTTATGTATCAATTTTTCCTTCCAATAATGCGACATCAGAAAATTCCGTTACTAACAGAGAGTGTAGTCGAAAATATTAAAACTAGAAGAGGTCTGGTCAAAATATTATCTAATTTAAAAAAGTGTAAATAATATTTACCCATAAAAAAATTAAGTAATTTATGTAATGTTTCAATAATGCCAAAATAGTATTTGACCATTTCAAAATCCACCAAAATGTTTATCCCACGTGAAGGGGAAAAACAAAAAAAGTCCACTATATGTATGTCACATGAATCCTTCACATCAAAGTAATGCAGTGGCTCCATACTTTGTCTTCGGACAAGGAAAGACTTTTCCTATAAATTTACCCTTCACTTACTTGGGGAAAAAAGAAATTGATAGTGACGCTTATATTAGGGACTGCCGGTCAATAGAGGCAACCCGACATTTCTAGGATTTTTTGGTCGCCAAAGTGTTCCATCTCCATCTCCATCTCCATCTCCATCTCTTAAGCTGTGAGAAGCTCCTATTTTGAACTACTCTCTTGTGTTCAACAAAACACAATGCTACTTTTCGAGTTGTCCCATTACTTGTATCGGATTACGAGAACATGTGTATCAAGCTTCAAAGTCTTGCATTGCATGTGTTAACATTTTAGAATATTCCACAGAAGATGACTTCCTTTTCTAGAGACTTGTCCGTGATTTCCGAGAAGAATAATGCTACTGTGTGAACTCTCCCAACTCGTGTTCAAAATAAATATTTTTAGGTAAATAAAAAAGAGGAGTGCTAGGGGCAGTCGCTTAAGCGATTGTCCTTCCACAGTCGCTTTATTCATTGGTGAAAATCAATCAGAGTAATTAATGCATTTTTGTGTAATAAATGACTTACTTTTTCATCCAACAAAATGTCCTTCTAGTTTTAAGATATTTACACTAATGCCATCAACAAACAAACAAATCTATTGTAACAAAAAAAAATTAAATAATATTTTTTTATATTAATCCATATACTTATTATAATAATTTTCTATATATTTTTTTAAGATTTTGTCATTAATTAGTATATAAAAATACATTATGAATCTTGATTTCTAATTTAGTTAAATAATATATTTTTCTTTTAAAATTGAAGAATCATTTTATGACCAATATAGTTTTATTTGTTTGTTGATGGCATTAGTGTAAAAATCTTAAAACTAGAAGGGCATTTTGTTGGATGAAAAAGTAAGACATTTATTACATAAAAATGCATTAATTACTCTGATTGATTTTCACCAATGAATAAAGCGACTGTGGAAGGACAATCGCTTAAGCGACTGCCCCTAGCACTCCTCAATAAAAAAATATCATCACACAATCAATACTAAAATCTTTTCACAAAAAAAAAAAAAAAAAAAAAATCTGCTTAAAATATCTTAAATTGATTTTATAAGAAGCAGTTAAAGTTTTACATCCTATTTCATTTACATTTTTTTACATTAAACTTTGAAGGTCTTTTATAAATTTAATTTATGATATTTTAAATTGAATTTTTTTTTTTTTTTTTTGAGATTATTTTAGTATTGACTAAATGATAGATATTTTTTTTGTATTCAAAAATATTTATTTTGAGGGAGAGCTCATGACAAGAGCCATGGGAACCCCCTAATAGTAGCATTAGAGAAATCAAATCAAGTTTTGAAAACTACCATGTAGTTTTGTGCATCTCAAGCTTTTGCGATATATATATATATATATTACCTCTTACTTATCAGTGAGCAACAAATTATTTCACACTATATATAGTAACAATTGGATATGATTGTCATGTTTTTTTGGTACTTACATTTTTTACACTTAGATCATATCTAATAATTACTATACTTGATGTGTAAAAAAGTTCACCGATAAATAAGAGATCATTATCGCATATACGTGTGTTAGTGCGTGCACGTATATGAACAAAGTTCTCTTATAATGTTTTATCGTGGTTGAGGGATAATTAATTAACCACGATGACCATATCATTTAACAACAACGGTAAGGTTTAGTTCCAAGTTAAAACAAATCTCCAAACAACAGAAAAAGCAATTCTGACATCAAAAATTAATATCTCACAAACTATTGATCAGAATCTGTGTAAATTTGTATCTTAAATACTAGACATATATAGGCCAATAAGAAAAATAACTAATCGCCCCATAAATATTATTAAGTATTTATTTAACAATTTCCAAGTTATCACATGCTTGCTGCCAAGAACCGACAGACTGGTCTTATTTTAAATTCTGAAAATTATTTAATTCAAATGTTTTTATAATATTTATCTTTTTCAGAAAATATACTTCATAAGCTTCCCAACCATGTATAAATTGTAATATTTCGAAATTGTTAGGTCCTTAAAATAATTTTCTAAAAGTTCAGTAATCTACAGCATAGTCCATAACATGACTGTGGTTGAGTCAGATTGTGTAATTCACCAAAAATATCATATACCTTGAAAATTTTACCGGAATATATTAATTTCTCATAGCTAACAAATCCAACTTGTTTCAAATCAAAATGACGTTCCTACATGAAGTTATGAATTTTTAAATCAAAGTTGTTCAGTCTGCCACTCAATACTAACCCTTAAACTATAATCAATCTTCGTTAATAAATGTAACAAAAACTGACCACCAGTACATAATTTCAGAAATAAAGATCCACATATATGGACACATACACACGTGTGTGTGTGTATATACATATTTATATATATGTGCATACATAATGGAGTAGTGATCTGGGATTGACAAAAAAAAAAAAAATCTGTTATTAGGAAGATATTCGTTTCGTCCGGCACACCATGCACCAGACGCATTAAAATTGTTAGTGTATTACACACGCGATAAAACTCACATGCGTTCGATGCACGTGTGCACGCACCGTACACCAAACGCATTAGAATTGTTGATATATTACATGCATGTGAGACCCAACACATGTAATAAACTGACCAGACAAATGCGCCGGTATCTATTCGTGTCAGAAGACATGGAAGAACCTATCTACTATGTGAAGTTATGGTGACAGTGAGTCTGATATTGAACTCCTAAATACAATTCTACTAATGTAACGTTTCTAGACGGTTCATTGCAATCACTGCTCATTACCTATTACAGAATTCATGTTTCGTTAAACCAATCAATAAGTTAGAAAGTTCATTTTCACAATTGTCATACACACCAAAAATTACGTAATTTGGACATGTAGGGATGCTATATCGAAGGCAGACAAGGGCTTAACTATTCAAGTTATAGGGTTTATGATGAATTCAATTAAACAACCTTGCAAAAAGGGGCGGAAATTTTGAAATTTTTTTTATTAAGATATGACCCATCAGTCTTAAATTTACTAAAACTCAAATTTGACCCTCCCAAGTATATTAGCCCAACAGAATTACATACATATTTAGCTAATTTATATTGGCCAAACTCAATTAAATAAAATATTTAGTTAGTTTATTTAAACCCAATTCAGCAGCAACCTCTTGTAATATAATAATTGCTCAATATATTATATATGTAATATAACCCAGATTGCAACAGTCCAATTCAAAAGCTTCTATATAGTTGCATGGATTCTTGCAATAGTGCGGAGAAAATAAATATTATAAATAAATAAAATCATTAATTTTTCATTCTTTAAAATCTTAATCCTATTTTTCTTATTTGATTTTCTAATACTCTTCTATATGTTGAATATACTTGTACATGATGACATATAAATACTATTTATACAATATACATACATTTACTTATATATATTTATGCAATATGTATATATTATATAAATCTTTGTACATATACATATAAACTAATGCTACATTGATGTAATTTTTTTTGGCTTTCCAACTATAGAACTCTGCTCTGCCCTTCTTGCAAACCCTAAAAATATATAGGGTTAAATTCACAAAACTCTCTTATACTATTTTTTTTTTTTGACACTTTACCCCTTCTACTATTAAAGTGATCGCCCCACGCTGTTAGTTATCAGTTAAAGAACACGGTAATATGATGTCATCGTGCGTGAGGTGCTTTACGTTAGAGTTTTAAATAACTAAAATACCCATAAACTTTTATTTTTAAAATTTATAACACCTCCATGTACTTTCATTTTTTTTTGACACTTTACCCCTCATTACTAATTTATAGTTATGACAATGCTATGAATATTCTTAATATATTATACAATAAATATATAACATAAACTATATAATATGAAATAATAATATAATATTTGTGTATAAGTGTATTATATATATTATTTTTAATATATTATATAACATAATACATGTTTACGACTCCATTCATATAAGATAGAGGTAACGGTAATTATGACAATGCTATATAATGTATATATCATTAACTTTGTTACTTTTACAAATGGTATTAGAGTTAAACCCAACCAAAGTGTGCTGACAGGGACGTCGGACCTCTTAGGGGGTGGATTGTGGTGACCTTTGTGGGCGCGTACGAGAGACATTGGGCGAGCTACCACACTGGTGGGTTACAGAGTGATCAATCTCACATTATTCGAGTGTGGAGAAATGAATGTGCTTATATGTAATATGTTCTCTCCAAATGGTATGAGGAATTTTAGGGTAAAACTCAGAGCAAAATTGTGCAAGCTAGGCCGAAAGCGGACAATATCATACTATGTGATGGAGTGGGCTATTACAAATGGTATCAGAGCCCAGCCGAAAGTGTGTTGACAAGGACGTCGGGCCTCGAAGGAGGTGAATTGTGACGACCTCGATCTATAGGCGGGTGTAGTGTGGGTGAACACTGGTAAGCTACGGGTATCACGATCCCACATTGTTTGGGTAGGTGAAGGTGAAGTGTTATATGTATGTTCATCACCCTTCTATCATGCAACGCGTTTTAAAGCCATGATGGTCATAAACCTACCAGAACTCATGTGCTTAGCTGAGAGTAATACTAGGATGCCTAAGGCATAATGACTGACCTTTCCCTAGGTGTCACTATCTCTCCTGCCAACCCAAGCCTGAGGCACGATGACCGACAAACATGATGCCGACTGTTAGTGTTTTCAAGTTTTTGGTTTTAATGGCTAATGAGATGATAAAGAATAAAATTCTGAATCGATGTAATGAATAAATCTAAGAGATTTGAAGAACAAATTTTTCTTTTTTTATTGTGTTTGAATTGAATCCATCTAGCATTAGGGTTTGATAATCAAGTAAGATGGAGAAAAATAAGAATGAGGAAGAGAATGTGTAAGATGGAGATTTGAAGAATGAGTGTTTGATATTAGATTTGAAAAAATATGAGAGAGATTTTGTGCTACAGTATTTTGTTTAAAACATATTCATATAATAAATATATATTTATTTTAATTTTATATTTAACACAATAAATTGTAAATATTTATATATATTAGTCCTTTTATACACACACACACACATGTGTGTGTATGCAAGATAATTATAAAATACAGTTTTCTAGAAAAAATATAAATATTTTTTGAAATTATTTTGCAAAAAAAAAAAAAACTTGTTAACCATTTCTCTCCTGAAATTTAAAGTAATCATTTATTGGGGGTATTTATGTAATTTTTTAATTGATGAAAAATTATTTTGCAAAGTAAAGAAAGGTTAAAGGGTGTTAATGCATGTCTTTTTGCATGGTGTCAGATGGGGTCAGACCTACCTAAACACAGTTTGGGATCTCTCTGATAGACAGTGCAAAACGTTTGGGCTTATAAGATCACTTTAAACAAATTTTATCAAATAAATCCAAACCACAGGGGTATGAGTGATATTTACCCTAAAATTAATGTTTAGCTATCAATTAGTTCTAATTGTGATAAACATTTGCCCATTTTTGTCGTTTCGGTTATTATTCTCTTATCTCATTGCTTTCAAATCACTCTCAATGTTTGTCAGCTTTAGGTCTGTTTCAGTATAACTAAACGCTCCATTTTAGATTGCAATAGTTGTTGGTTGGAGGATGATTGGTAGTTCACAATAGGGTCATATAGGTTGTTCGAGTTAGAACCGGACAATCAAAAGTTACAATATTCAATTATAAGAGGAGATTATTACATAAATACAAATATGTGATAAATAATAATATCCCAAAAATAAGATTTAAGAAATTATAAATAATTTTAAATTAAAACTTAAAGGCGCGCAATCGCTTCTTGAAGATAGTTGAAATATCTCATAAGTGCAATAAGAATATCAAATGGCAGCAGTATCTTCAAGATTCAACTAAATCAGATTTAACAATATGTATGTCCATAGAGTGACACCCTTTGTAAACCCATGTATTCATCTCCATTCAATCATACGTTCAAAATAAAATATAATTTAAAAAAATTATATCTGAACACAAATCAACATATATATATATATATATATATATATATATATATATATATATATTGAAAACGTTACCATAATGAAATTTCCATAATTTCGCTATTAGAAAACTGATCAGAATTCCAAATTTTTATTATCAAACCTCTACCGAAACCCCTCCGGAATCTTGAGTTTGACCCCGCCTAAAATTTCATCAAAATCTCGTCAGATTCTGGACTTGTTCATGAGAGACTTCAACAAAGTTAAGGAATTTTTTCTGGACTTGATAACTCCATTCACTATACATTAGACTCATCTTAACTTCTTCTGAGTTTGTCAATATGTATCATGTATAAGCACTCTAGGCCCCTTTTATAGGCTCCATATTTATGGTCTCTATCAATGAATGATTAAATAATCTATTTAATCAAGCATTCCAAGAGTCTGGAGTTACAAGTTATTTATGGGTGATTAAATATAGACATGATGATGGAAGCCCGAGAGACAGGAGTTATAAAATGTATAAATGATGAATTAATTATGAAATTCCAAAAGACTGGAGTTACAAGCAATTCAAGAATCTCTATTGATGTACAATTAAAATAATATATTTAATCACGTAATCAACCAATTATGACCATATAATTTTGTAACTGATGAAGGGCAATGAAAAATCCGAAGCACGAAAATTAATTTTGTGGTTTCACTCTATATGTGATGCATAATAGTTATTAATGTATATTTGTAATGTAAGAAATATAAAGAAGATATGGAAAAAGAAAAAGAGAAAAAAAAATATAAGATAAAATTGAGGATATGGAAACAAGAGAGGTGGAAAAAAAAAAGAGGTTAAAATGTGTAATCAACCATGACAGGTGCGCTTGCATAGATGGTCACACCTAATAAAATGTACTTTTTGTTTGGTGAAGAGAGATCGCACAGGAATTTTTTTTGGATTCACTTATCCGATGTGGTGTGTGTGTTTATTTTTGTGTGTGTACTTGTGATTTGCATTCTCTCTCTTGCCACTTTGTTTACAACCGTAAATTGATTTATGGTTTAGTCTTGAGCGACTTTCATAAAGTTTATTCACTAATTGACTTGAAGACTCAGTTACAAAAGATAGAATCATATGAGTTCAGACACTTGATAATTTAAAAAAAAGACTCAGCCTCAATGCCTCATGGTCTCAGTTGTATGAAGTTGATTTCAGCAGATTCAAACTCTTGTATTTTGATCAGACAACCAATTAGGTAATAACAAGTGGCGTAATTAAGCTTCAGAGGCTGAAGGAAGATTTGTTTTAACAGTTAGAAGTTTGAATTCAAATGAATAACTTCCCATAAGAATTTAATCAAAATAGTTATCCAACCTTAGAAAACTTGAGAGTTTAGTAGAATTCCTATATCTATTCTGCTATGTAATGATTGTAAGATTATATAAAAGTTAAGTTTTTTAATTAAATATAAATTAAAGGGCCTACATGTCAAGGTGAATTTGGAATTTGAGATATAGGCTAGTGACTTATATAATGTACAATACAAATAGGCTAGTAACTTATACGATTAAGTTTTTCAATTAAATATAAATTAAAGGGCCTACATGTCAAGGTGAATTTGGAATTTAAGAAATAGGCTAGGAACGTATATGATGTACATTCCAAGTAGGCTAGTAAGTTATACGATGTGCATTTGTTTAACAATTAGTTAAAAAAAAGTTAAGTTACTATCACCTCCTCCAAAATTAGATTTAATTACTCTCAAATTAAATTTTGTTATACTAATAATTCGTTAAACACAATCACATCTAATATACAATTATAAAAAAACTCAAGTTATAATGTTTTTGTACAAAAATAATCTCAATTTTTAATCATTTAACTAAGATTAACATGTTATATATATGTATTTTCTCCATCAATGACACGCCAGCACTATTTTGATTTTTATGTTTACTGATTTTAACAGAGCTGATTATCAATTAACAGTAGGGGTATCCAGAGTAAAGTCAACCAAACTTCAGGAGAGAATGATCATCATATTTTAAAAACTTTAATATAAGAGTAATTAGATAAAATCTTAGGAGATGCCAGAGTAATTTATCCTAAAAAAATTACTTATTGGGTTGTGATAGTTTTGTCATTATTGTTGAATTATAATTGCAAATTATTACCATAAAAAAAATGTAGTCGGTCAATAACAAATTTTTAGAACTAGGAATCTAAATCCAATTTTGTTCATCACATCCATTTCCCTTTTAATAAACTGAAACTTTGGTAGGGTAGTATTAGTTAATGGAAGTTCAAAAGTTAATTTATTGTTTTCTTACAAATTTATTTTTCAATCACACAGTATATATATATATATATATATATATATTTTGTAACGATTAATCAACATACCCACTAATTACTTTAAGCTCGTCAATAGTTTGCAAACTCTCTGGATTCATGCAATCTCCCTCAAATCACATGCATCATTTAAATTCAAATTTCTTTATGCCCATTAAATGTCAGTTCGTCAACTAATATTTTTCTTCCCACATTGTGACACTTTCAAATAAATAACATCAACCTCCTGTGAAGTCGTTGTTCACAGACAAATAATTGAGTCTAATGTGATCCATTTCATAAACAAACTCATATATATTATTCAAATTTCACTCATTTATTTGATAAAGGGACACTAATTGAAGCGTTAACCAGTGCCTTTATTGTTTTTAAATAACAACTTTGATACCATGCCTTAACATAGAATTATTACTCAAACCTTCCCTGAGATATGTGGTTTGGCATTATTTACTCTAACCATTTCTAACACCAGAGATTGTCTGTACATAATTTTTAAATACCAAAACTAACCTTAAGTAAAATAAAATTATTTAAATGACATTGTTAATACGCCAAATCATCATTTTAATTAATTTTAATAGGACAAAAATATCCTACACCACTTTTTTTTTTTCTGACATTCTCTCTCTCCTTTTGGGCTCTAGTGTATGCATATACACACACACACACACACACCCTCACACACATAGCTGGATTTTCATTCTTGGAAAAAAGTAACCATATATATCCATGTACTTGTCTTCCCCCTGTTCCTTTCTCCCTCTAACCATTCATGGTGTAATCAATCACATATTCTATTCATAGAGAATTATACGTACACATCCTCAATCTACCACTCTGTCCAACTGATATTCTAATTTTTCACATTTTTTACGGTTTTAATTTTTTTTTTCTCTCTTTTTGAGTTTGTTCAAACTTTAACTAGGATTTTTGGTTCATGTTAAATGTAAAGCAATAGATGAGACGATTAGAATGTGGGAACATCTGAATGCATAGGCCTTTACAAATAAAAAGAAGGCAATGCCAAAATCTCAGCACTCATTTCTTGTTATAAACATAATGTATATGTTTTGACATTAACGAATTTTGATATAAATGGTGGATTCTTATTTATTTAGTAAAACAAAATAAAAAATGAAAAAGAAGCAAATTTGAAGATGATCAGGTTCTTCATATCTCAATGCACCTAATATTTGCTGCTTGTACAATGTAATCAAATGAGTAAACCTAACAATAGGAGTTGTTGGTTGCTTCCTGCTAATATAATATCAAAATGTAATATGCTAGAAACCAATATTATTATAAATCTTTATTAGAAAATGTTATTTTCTTATTTTATTTACTTGTTTAGGATGTCTATTATATATATATATATATATAATATATGATTTTTATGTGCCCAACGGGCATTGGAGTGAAGTGGGGCCGGAGAGTCAAGTTGATGAACCGCGAGGGGGCTTCTTGAGATCGTTTTCGCGGTAAAACCACATTGTGAATTGCTGATTAACGGCTTAGAACTCCAAAAGGCAGTTGTGTACCTACATCGCGATGTACTGGATCAGATCTATTATTCCCGGTTCTATTCCATTTTCGCTCCTGTATCGCACTCTGTTCATCCAGACACAGATCGAACAATTCTCTCTCTCTGAGCCCAAGAGAGACTCTCTGTTCTTTACAGAAAATGCTGAAATTCTTGAAAGATGTCGTTGTTGGATCGGGAACGGGTGCTAAAGATCTACCCTACAACATTGGAGAACCCTACTCCTCTGCCTGGGGCTCTTGGACTCACTATCGCGGCACCTCCAAGGTCATTCATCATCTCTCTCTATATACACACATTATATTTATATAAATATTGCATATTTGTATGCATCAACTCCCGTATATTGCATAATTCTGTTGTTTTAATTCTGTAAGGATTGATCTCTTCTAATTCATAAGATCAAGGGACTCTGAGCGGTCAGGGGACGTCAATTTTGTAATGTAGGCATAGATATTGAGTTTGATCCTCATTTATAAGAGTTATTGTGGGCTATCTAATCTTAATCGTGATCTACATTTGATTGAATTTGATGATTATCCAAGTTATGAGGTTTGAAAGTAATTGATAAATGAATTTAAGCGTGTTGCCTGGATTTGGCCTTTTTAGTTCCTAATTGTTGGGAATGAGTTTGCATTTGCTTATAGATTGAGGTAAGTTAGCAGTCTGCTCTGTTGCTGAGTTATACACTTATACATTCCACCTATAGTTATGAGAAGTACAGCTAACAGAGTTGAGTAATTTAGAAGTAACAAACGGACTTGGATTTTAATTTATCTGTGGATTCTTGTTGGTGAATGGGCAGCAGCGGTATTGCACACAAATTGTAAACGTGGGTTCTTGTTGGTGAATGGGCTGCAGAGATATTGCACAAAATATAGTGGGCGTCGCAGGTAGACTTTGTTGGGTGGAAATTGGGGTTGACTAGTGTGTGTGTGTGAGAGAGAGGAAAATGACAGTTTCGAGGTAACTCCAGACTTTTCAAGGTAAGGGTCTTGTCCGAGATAAGTCTGACGTAAGCTTAAGACTCTATTGAGTCAGTACGCTCAGTGTTAATTGCATTCCTTTTTCTTCCAACTACCATTGATTAGGTCATTCACTCCTTTTATACCACTCCATCCTTGGGTAAAGATTATACGTCCAAGTGATACATGCCTTTCAATTGCATAAGTGGTGTTGTGATTAATTTGCCTGATGGACTACAGGAATTGAACATTTAGTGCCGACCATGAATTAAAGAGTATGTTTATTAAATGCATGGACTCTTAGGCTATTTTATGTGTCTGCCTCTTAAGAGACCACCTCTTCTTCCTTGACAGGCCGAGATGCGCCCTTCGCAGCCAGCCCTTGACAAGGGTCTATCAACTTCCCTCAAGCACTCAACCACCAGGCCAATATCCGCAGTATCCCATTGGAGGAATGATGTCACGAGGTCATGCCCCACATGGACCCCAACTCCAAGGTACATTATGTGAACTACGGTTTACCTGCATGGGATACCCTTGGAGTTTCGGTGCTTCCTTGAGGTTTTTCCGTAAGGAGGAGCTCCTTGAGGCTCTTTGGTGCTTCCTCGAGATTTTTCCGTAGGGAGGAACTTCTCGAGGGCCTTCAATGCTTCCTCGAGGTTTTGGGAGGAAGTCCTCGAGGGCTTTCAACGTTCCCTCGAGGTTTATCCATAGAGAGACATTCTCCGATGGATCGAGATTTATCCGTAGAGAAGCACTCCTCGTTATTGTTAGTCCGTGGTCTGCCCTGGGGCTTATCTGTAGAGAGGAAGTTCTTAGTTATTTCAACAGGTGCCATTTGGATGGGCTTTGTCTCTCATTGCGACCGCACCTGTAATCTTAATTATAGAAGAAGAGGTCCTTATCTTTAAGATGTGGAAGAATAGAGGATCCTTTTGCTGTGGGGGACAACATGAAAGGTTGCCTCCAGGAGGGGGACCTCGTATAATAAATATATATACATATACATGCACGGAAAGGGGTTAAAAAATGTTTATTAATGATCCGTCAGCCACGTGGCAGGGCTTACGCCATGAGACGATGACCTGGCATGGGGCCACAACACTGAATCACTCTCTAAGCAGGTGGAAGTGTGCATAGATCTTGAGGAGAGGTCACCTTGGCAAATTTTGGATTATCCACCTAACCAAGTTCTCCTATATATCCCAGAGGATTGTTACATGTCCTCATAACTTGAGGTTGGTTATGATGATCTATATCTGAGGAAACTTATGAAGGTGGATTGGTCACTTAACTCCTTGACCAGCAAGCAATCATCAAGACGCGATGTTCAAAAAGAATAATGAAAACCACTCACATCACCATCCATAGTTTTAGATTGTTGGCTGCTTCAATAAATTATCTTCCCCTGTGGCAAATCTGCATAACGACCAAGGATGTATTTGGATGTCCATGGAAATTGAATGGGTCCAATATATATTTTTTATAGTAGCTTAAGCTGTCCATTCTTTTTTTTGATAAGTGCTTAAGCTGTCCACTCATCATCTAGAACGGGTGAATTGAAGAAAACTGGATCTATTCCCACACCTGATGATGTAGGATCAGTTTCAAAGATCCTTGAAATGTCTCATTGTCATTGAATGGCTGCCAGTTTCTGCAATTGCCCCATTCATGACAATGAGACATTAAAATTATGTACATGCATAATGGGATGGTTCAGTATTCATGGGTCTTCCAAACATGTTCTATTCAAAAGAGCTTGATCTTTATTCCTTACAAACTAATCACATCATTTAAACTGCCAGCATGTCCAGGAAAGTAAACAAGCATCAATAGGATAAATTTTGAATTCATCCAACTCCCCAAATTTAGTTGGAAGCTTAAGCAAGAAGGTACAAACGAAAAGTGAAGGGTCCCTTTATAGATAGGAGATAGCTTTCTTGTGGTAGTAGTTGCCAACATCTCTCCTCTTCTCTTAATAGGAAAAAAAAGAAAGAAAAACAAAAAGAATTGAAGTCTTCTGATTGGCATCTTTACAAGAGACTGGAAATTTGATGAAGTCTAAGAAGTATGGATACATCTAGGGAGGAGCTTTGTTTGTGTCTGAAACATATTGGACACTTCCAGACACATGTCCTATACATTTTGGACTTGTCTATAATTTTAAAATAAATTTCTTTATTTTTGACACGTGGCCAACACTCCTTGGACTTGGACTCTCACCATCACGTGACTAGTAACTTTGTACATTGGATATTACTTTCTTTTAGCATGAAAAAGAATAAAATATTTGTATGAAAAGAATAAATTAAAGGTTTATATTAATGGTGTGATCATATTAAAAACAAAAGATTTAGAAATTCTTTATTGAAGGAGTGGATGTAAGAGGAGTTATCATATCTGTGTACATGCACATAAATGTCATGTCCTTATTATGACTTTCTGCATTACAGTGGTGATTATGATTATGTAATTTGTATATCATAAATTTCATTTAGTCACGAATTTTATATTTAGCTACCATGAAAAATGTTTTATTGTATATATCATATTTTTAATGTATGAAAATATATATATTTTGTTGTCGTGTCTGTCTTGCTCTTTTAAGATGTGTTGTCTGCTGTGTCTATATTGGGTCAATCCGTATCTTTTTATTGATGTCCATACTCAGCCCCCCACCCACCCAAATACAAGATCTGCTAAACCTTTGGCCACCTCTTCGTATACTCAGTACCACACCACCTTTGCCTAAGAACTCAATGGCATCAATGTTGTGACTTAAATCAAACGTCCTTCTTATTTTTTAGCTGATTCTGTTTCTATAACATGCTCCCCTTACTTATCAAACTTTATGTAAGTATTCATGAAAGCCTGATATATTTTTTTTATAATTACCTGCAATTGGTAATATATCTGCCAAAAACACATTTGGTGCATCAGTGTAGATTCAAACGTCTGATCTACATTCTAGTGCAACACTGCAGGATTTTTCATAATTACTTATCTTAAAAATTGAACTCTAGGATTGTAAAAGATCCCCTGTAGTATTGTTCCTCCTTCCCTCTCTGTCCTTTTCATGGGATTTTAATTGACTATTAGTCTGTTTTTTCAGGAGGATGGATCCTTGGTGTCAATATTTTCTCTTTTGGGGAGTAGTGTCAATGACAGACATTTAGTTGCTGGCCGTAATGGTGTCAAGCGTCTCCGCACAGTAAGCTATCAACTGCTATAAAGTTGGAAATATAGGATAGGCATTAATAGTTACTTCCTTTATGCTTGCTGCACCATACTCTTGTTTTCTATAGCTTTTTATTTATGGGTTTGATGCAACATCTGTAGTTCTGTCTTTCAATCTCATCTAATGTTTGCTTTGAGTCTGTGACTCAAGTTTTAGTAAATTGTGGCAGTCATTTATTCATTTTTCCTAAGATTTCAATTATTTTGAGTACTTACTTGAGATAGTCAATGTATGTTTGGGAAGTTCCTAGCCCAACTTGATTGAAGCTACACTGATAGCTTATAGTACCTACTGTAAAAAGAACAGCTCATATCACTGCATGATCTTTTTTCTTTATTAGATGGAATTGATGTTTCACAGTTGGGGGCTGAGGTTCAAATATGCTACAGATGAGGTGAGAGGAACAGTTTTTAGCTTGGGCCTAGATCTTCTGATCTGGCTATGTTGCCCTTTAGTCGTTACACAAGTTGTCATGTCAATCCCTTGTAATTTTGGCTTCCTTCTCTTCTTCTCCAATTCAATTTGCATTTTCATTGGATCACTGCTATAATAGATGGAATATATGTTTGCAACAATCATTTTCCTTAGAGTAATTGAGAGAACATTCTGTTGTTAACTAGGGGAAAAAAAATGATAATCTAACTGGGCTTAACACTGTCAATAGCACAAGTTGATTTTTTATTTCCAGAAATTCTCATATTTTAGAGTTCAAATTGATAATGTTTTCTAAAAACTTTGTATTGGACCTCATCATTCAAGTCCCTACATTGTAACATCTATCTTGTCAAAAATCAGAACGTCAGATTTTGAGATCCAAAAGCACCAAATCTTGATTTTTCTTTTAGTTTTGACAGTACAACTTTGGATCTGTTTTTAATGAGTTTTGCACCTAAACATGCTCATGACTCCAGTTATCGTGCTTGAGAACCCTTGCTTATGTATTAGATTTATATGCAAATCATTCTGTTAACTTTCCATTTCAGAACTTCTTTAGTTATCTAGAATAAAAGTTCGATAAGCAGCTTTTTCTTTGCCATTTTTTGTCAAGTTTCCATCAGTATGTGCCACTCTTTAGTTATGGGGCTTGAGAAACCATGTTTGGTGTTTGGGATGAAGATTTAGTCCCGTATTTCTCTAATGAAATCTACTATGGATTTTATAACTTTTCAGAATAATGTTATTTATTTAGGGTATTTTTCCAGTGTAGATCTTCATTTAAATTGTTTTGATTCTGTATTTGGTGGCATGACAAGCTGTTTTTGCGCCTTTCAGGTCAGGCATCCGAATATTTTGTCATTTCTTCATAGTACAGAGGCTGAAACTTTTGATGGCTCTTCTACTAAGGTTAATATCTACATTGTCACTGAGCCTGTTATCCCACTGTCAGAAAAGATCAAGGAATTAGGATTAGAAGGTACACGAAGGTATATAAATATGTTATTCTGGATTCACTTTTCCTTGCTAATTCCAATGCTGCAGTGTGCTCATTACATTTTTATATAATGTTTACTCAAATCTTTTCGCTGCATGTGATTCTAGTATTTGATTGCATATGAATATTCTTTATATGGGAATAATTCAACTCAAAGAGAGTGCTGTTTGGGCAATGCTATTCCTCTTCTAGGGCATTTATCTGTTTTTTGGTCTTCATTTCCTTTTATTTTCTTTATCTTTCATAGGAATCCGTTGAGGTTCCTTAAATTTTAAGTAGGATTTGGATTTTGAATTTCGTTTTACCTTTTGTTGGTGGCAGGGATGAGTATTATGCTTGGGGATTGCACCAGATTGCTAAAGCTGTGAGCTTCCTAAATAATGACTGTAAACTTGTGAGTGTTTTCAATTGCTGTCTGCTTTTTTGTTTTGTTCAAGCAAAATATTTTAAATTAATTTTCAGTCTTTCACAATGAAATTCTTTCTAAATGTTTAGAGGAAATAAGAAAAGGCTGGTCATGAATTTGTGGATTTTAGCGTCTCTGGTGGCGTACCCTTCACTGTCTTCTTGTACTATATTGACTGACATATGGCTTGTGAAAGTTCAAAGAAGTTGCCAATTTCATGACAGTGGAGATAGTAATCAACAGCCCAGTGTTTGGGGCTAAATGTCATATTTTAATTTTTTTTCCTACTTAATAGATTTTTTTTTCCTGGAGTAATCTAGTTTTAAATTAGTCCTCAAGGTTTGTCCTTGATAACAGTTGGTCTTTAGGTATTGCATGGTATAGTAGTAATTTAAATATCTTTTAACTATCACGTGAGAGTTCTGCAACAAATACTTGCAGCTCAACTGGTATCTAGGAAAGGTCCCCAAGTTTGGTCATTGTGGTTCAAGCCCCACCAAAGATCTTTCTTAGAAGATATTAAATAATGTAATGATACTTTTAGCAGTGCCACAAGTATTAATATATATGGGTATATATATATATATATATGTATAGCTGCATATATACTTCAATTGGCCATATATAAAACAATGTAATGATACTTTTAACAGTGCCACAAGTATTAATAAATAAATATATGGATATATATGTATAGCTGCATATATACGTCAGTTGGCTATCCCTTGTGTAGAACACAGCCTTTTCCTTTTCCTTTTCCTTTCCCCCCCTAAAATAGCTAAGCAAAAATTTATAAAAAAGATCATCATATGTGTTGTTTCCCGTTAATTGAGGATGCTAGGAGGGACGGATAGGATACAGACCTAAATTTTGCATAAAGTGGTTGCATTCGTAATTTCAAACTTAAACCCATATTCTCACACTTGGCAATCTGAGGTTTTACTAATGCACTAAACAATGGTGCCTTATTCCCTTTTTTTGTTTTTGTTTTTTGTTTCAGGTTTGAGCATATGTTTGCATAAAATAAATAATTTGAAAGGAAAAAAAAAAGTGATGGCGTATTCGAATTGTGGATTTATGATCTATTAAACATTATTGCGAGAAGAAAAAACTTAAATGATGTTTTGTCACAACCCAATTTCCCATACCCAAATTGACATAGGAAATGGAGGTGACTTTAATCAAAATTCATCAAACGTTATCACACCTTAACCTTATTTACACTCCGATACCATGTTGTCACGTTCATATGTCTACTACTGGTCGCAAGTGGAGCTTCGATTAATCAAGCTTCTTGCCTAACTTCTATCGGAACACACGGGTTTTGAACCCTTAATTGAGGCTAGATCTTCGATTAATCGAATCGAATGTCAGGGTTCAATTAATTGAAGACCTTGTTTCGATTGATCGTTGGTCCATCTGCAGGAATTCCCATTTCCATAACTTTCAAGCCTTAAACACCAATTCAATTGCATCAAACTTCTCACAACCTAACACACATCTATGCTCATTAATATACAACCTTAACATACATAATCATCAACTAAATCATGGAAACGCTCGCCAATTGAAAACATACAACATTTATACATAATATCATGTCCAAAAGCAAACATCCACAGCACACACATGCGTATGTACAATGATTCAAAAGGTAAGTCTTCTTATACAATTCTAAATGCACTAAGTTCACATCCCGGACGTGCATAATGCCAAAAAAAAGCCAAAAATGTTACTTCTATCTCTATACCCCACTCATGATTGATCACCATCGACAACCTCCTTGTCATGTCCTGAAATTGTTAATGTAGGAGGGATGAGCAAAGTTCAATGGGCTCAAGGTCATATGTTGTGCAATCCATTCAAGTTCTCACATTTCATATAAATACATAAATCAATCAACATGCATAGCATAGCTACGTGTCATGCTTCCTAGCATTCTAATCAACGCCACAATTATTTTAGTCATGGCATACGCGTTAAAACACATGACATTCCACAAAGCTCAATTTAATCTATGTTTCAAAGCACAACTTCATCATATCTATAACATATGACAAAAATGAATTCCGAACTTAAAGTTCAACACAAAATCACATAACTCACATTGTTCACATTACTCAATTTGTTATTCTCGGAATTGTACTCACACTCACACATACAAACTGGATACGTGCCAAAGCCCCATACCCCATGTCCTTTGTTATTTTCGAGCTACTAATCCACCGGTAACTAACCCTCTTGTGCAAGTTTGAGGTCTTTTAACCCCGGAGGATCTATTCCCCCTCTACTTTGTACATGAGCCATTTCCGAGATATCACCCCACACACACAAAACATTTCACGTTTTACATAGACATACACAAGTTTCGATGCATTTGCACCCATTTTATGTCCTATATTCATTTCTAGCATGTCACGCAAGAAATCATATCAACACATGCACGCATTCAATCTTTTTAACAAAATTCATATTGAAATTAGGGTTTCAACACGTCACAAAATCTCATATATGCCATATATGTCACATAAAGCATACACTAGCAATTCATGCATTCTAAATCATATATCAATCATTTTCTATCCAAGAAAACATATATATATCAATTTAAAACAAGAATTTTCATCCTAAAGTCTCATATATTCATATATAATATGAAAACATCAATTTTATGCTCATAATATGAAATTTAACTTGTATTGAAAAACACAACACATACCCCCTACCTCAAGTGATTAAATCTCAAGCTAAACCTCAAATCCACCAACTCAAAAGTTGCTCAAACCTAGCTTTATTCGGTTCAGAATGACGCCCTCGCCACATAGAACGAACTTTCCTTCTTCGGCATCTTTCGAATCAAGTCTTAAGGTCTCCAAATCTTAGAGAGAAGCTAGAGAGCTTAAGAGAGAAGAGAGAAGAGAGATTTTCAGATTTTTAGAGAGAGAGAAGTGGCTGAAAATATCTGTATTTTAATATTTATAAGCCCTAGGACGTAAAATGACCAAAACGCCCCTAGTTCACTTAATATACCTTCTCGACCTCTGTTTTCGAATCCAAAAGCGGCTATGGCCTCGAAATCAACTCTACATCTCTTCTAGCATTCTAATTGGTCTAAAACCAAAAATTAAATTTTCCGAAAAAATATCTGGTTTTCCGGGCCCACTCGACTTCCCGTCCCGGGTCCCGAAGACCCAAAATTTCAAAATGAGCCAAATGGCTCATAAAACTCTCCAGACCTCTAAACAAGTCCCCACATATGCAAATCACATTTATAACATGTGCAAATCTATTTATAATCCCATTTCGGAAAATAAATAAATAAATTCGGATCTCTACATGTTTCCCCACCAAAAAAAGAAAAAAAGGAAAAATGATTAAATGTTCTTGGAGTTCAACATGAGCTGCTGATTGAGAAACAGCCAACAATGTGGTTTTATTCAGGTCCATTATGATCTGTATGTAGCTCCTACTGGTGGCCCTTAAATGCTGATGATCCGCTTTGATTGAGGGAAAAACAGCTGTTTAATATTAAGAAATGTGGACGTATTTCTCTTATGTAGTGATGTATTCTTTTTTGCATGACTCGAGGTTTCAAAATTTTATTATTAGGTCTGTTCCAAATGCATGGTTACAGTATTACATGTTATCTATAAGTAAGACAGGAAGTCGGAACTACTTATATTTGTGTAGAACTTTCTGGTCAATTGCTTTTACTTCTCTTTCATTTATATTTCTACTTACATATATATTGGAATATGTTAAGATGATTTTTTAAATGCTTATTAAAAAGAAAAACTACAAAGATTTTTCTCCCCCTCTTTCTATATATAGTGTAATATATATTGTATTAGTTATTATTATTATTATTTTTAATTTGTTTGTCTGTATTTTGGCTACCACAGGTTCATGGTAATGTTTGCTTGGCCAGTGTTGTTGTTACCCAAACTTTGGACTGGAAGCTGCATGCTTTTGATGTTTTATCTGAGTTTGATGGAAACAATGAAGCTTCTACGGGACCAATGCTGGTAATCCATTTTTTTTTCAATGTGATTCTTGTTGCAATTTATTTTTAATGTCTGATGTTGAATATATTATTTTTTATTTTAATAATCCAAGTCCAAGCAATGCTATTAATTGATATAAATTCTAATAATTTCTTCAAGAAGGGAAAAGGTAGATATGCATGGAGTATTGAAGAGAAATTGCAGAAGTTACATATCAGAACTTTAAACTTTCTGCTAAATGAAACATATCAGTGAATTAGCTTTTTAAATGAAGATGTTTTTCTTTTTCCAACTTAAAGAATTTTGCAGGTTGCTTTGTATATGCAACTTCTTGATTTTACAGGAGATAATTGTTTCACTAGAGCCTTCTGGTGCTGTAATTTTTAGCTTTGAATACTTATTTTATTCCATAATTGTTTGTTTTGCGTAATACTTATTTTACTCCATAATTGTTTATTTTGCGCTGCTAATTGATTTATTAGAATTTGCCTTTGTTTAGTTTCTTAGGCGCTTCAATGGTTTGTGGTGTAATTCTTCTCAGGATGCTAGCTTTTAATTGAAGACAGTTCTGTTTCTCAAACATTAATATTATCATTTTTCCATTCAGCAATATGATTGGCTTATTGGTTCACAATACAAACCGATTGAATTGTTGAAGTCTGACTGGGCAACGATCAGAAAATCTCCACCATGGGGCATTGATTCTTGGGGTTTGGGTAAGTCTGTGATCGCCCTTTTTGTGGATACTGTATATATATATTTTTTCAGTCTGGTAAAAGAATATTGATAATGATCTCTGGATATTTCATGAATGCTAAGAACGGTACTGTTTACTTCCAATAGTAAGATACCTGACCTTGGGTGCATATGTATTCAGGAGCCTGCAATTGAACTGAGCATTTCCAATGCATGTACTTCCACAGGATTGTTGTTATATATGTCTACCTGAATTGGTGTGCTTTCTAGCATTTTGCTAAGAAGAGAATTTCTATTCCATTTACCATTGTTCATTGAAGGCTTGTCTATCTGCTACTACCACTTTTATTTATTTCTTGTGCAGAAAACAATTAAATGCGAATGATTAGCGTGTGAGAGAAATTGATATTCTTGAAATTCACCCAATTATCAGCAGTCTCTTTTACATTGTACATCATTTTAGACCTTGGGCACTGTGCATTGCAGTGCTTCTTAGTAGGTTGGATTAACTGTCTTTCTAAAGAAAAGGTATAGATAGAAATGATAGTTTTATATGGAAAAATTATAATCTGAACTTCGTGGTCTTAAGTAATTTTTCTAGTTTATTGACTGTTGGGCATTTCACATTTTGTTGCTTAATCTATGGGTATTATTGATGTATCTTTTTAATTGTAATCTTTCTTTTAATTGCTAGGCTGTCTTATTTATGAACTTTTCTCTGGTATGAAGTTGACCAAGACAGAGGAGCTGCGTAACACTGCTTCCATACCAAAGGTCAGACTGTTACTGTAATGTTACTTTCAGTGACTGCTTATTGGTCCCTCTGGAAGTTCTTGTTTTTTCATTCACTTTCATTACCTTTTACCCATCCAAATTACTGTAATCTTCCGAGTCAGTGGTTGTGTGTGCTCACTTTGCTTTAACTTCCAGTCACTTGAAAGAATTATTTTCATTCGTATCTGTCTATTTTTTGTCTCACAGTCTCTACTTCCAGATTATCAGCGGCTCTTGAGCTCCATGCTGTCTCGCAGGTTGAACTCATCAAAGCTTATAGAAAGTGGTGAGTTCTTCGGCTTTATAGTTTTCACTTTTCAGTAATTTGAGTATATATATGCTTTTTTAAAGGATAATTTTTTCTCTTGAGCGAAAAGAAAAAAGAGAAATTTTCTTCATTTGATGTCTGTTATGGTAGCTATTGTTTTTTGTTGTAATTGTTCTGAATTATATGTTAATACAATCATTACATGAAACTTGGGTTGTATGCTACTTCTATTTGTTTTCTAGGTGACTGCAGGGTTAACTTGACGATTGGTCTGCTATAAAGCTGTAGTAAATGCATCTACACATGTGGCCATTTTTGGCATCAAGTTTGGCAGACAGAATCTTTTAGGATATTTTAAGTAGACACGAGTTTAATGATGTAGCATATGGATTATGGATTATCAAGGATCTTTTGATTGCTTTTTTCCTTCTTCTTAATATTGCAGATGAATGTATGGGGTGTTATCTATTCACTTGGCATAGTATATGTATAATCTATTAAATGACTTCATTCACGAGCAGGGCATTCAAATTGTGACTTCTACGTATTGTTTTTCTTCTTCTTTGTTGTCACTTTGTTTCTATCTGGGTTGCTGGTTCTTCTTGCATTTTATCATTGTAACAATATAGCAATGGATAATAACATAGAAACACATAATTAACTTTGTGGAATGCTACTGGATTTGGTGATAAATGTGGTGCATATTTTGCGTCGCACCTTTTGTTGTGTGACTTGTATCCAAAAGTTCGAGTATTGTGCCTGCATTCATTTTGCCTGATTTACCTGCATGCATCTGTATGGCAACACATGAGCATAGAGAATGAAACAATGTTTGTACAAATCATTGTTGATGCTAATGTCTGAGTTTTTGGAACTCTTGATTTT
Source organism: Cornus controversa (assembly GCA_026545225.1). Lineage (NCBI taxonomy): Eukaryota > Viridiplantae > Streptophyta > Magnoliopsida > Cornales > Cornaceae > Cornus > Cornus controversa. Next base: position 45,564,709 of record CM048852.1, on the reverse strand, counting down.
TAACCTTTGTTGAAAGTAGAACCTTTTATGTGACCTTCTGATTTGCTAAGAAGGGAATTTCATGCTTGAAGGATTATCTACAGATTAGACCCGATATTCTGGAGAAGATGTCAATTGGCATTTATTCTGCACTAGTCTTTATTAATTTTTTATATGCTTCACCAAATAATCATACTATTCATTATTTCAATACAGTTTCATCAGGGTTCAATAATTTCCTGGTCAACCTGAGATCCATTTGAAAGTAGAAATTAGAAATTCTGACCTTTTTAATGAAGGTGAAAACATGCAGCATCTTTGCATGGTGTTTTGGCTGGAACTTCTGTGACCAATCAGCATTATGCACCTTAACTACAGCATATTCTGTAGTTTCTTGGCTTTGTCTCATTGTCTATTAATATTAAGTATCACTTGCTGGTAGAATCTAAGCTTCAATAACATGTTGAGACTTGTTATCGTGGCTGGAAATATGTTCCTTGGGTCCAGTGGTTGTTTCCTTGTTCATTGAACTCATATCTCATAGTTGTTTTTCGTGTTACATATTGTCTCACTGAAATGCAACCCATGCTCATTTTCTGTTACATTTTAACTTGTCTTGTTGAATTGCCTATAAATTCATATACTCATTCTTCTCTTGCTATTTATGTTTGGGTGATTTCATTTTTTATATCTCAGCCACGGTTTTACTTGTTCAGTTGTTCCACGATTACCTTTTTTCTCCCATACTATCTCGTGTCTATACTAAAATATGCAATGTATGGATTGGCAGAATATTTCCAAAATAAGTTGGTGGATACCATACATTTTATGGAAATTCTTAACTTGAAGGACAGCGTTGAGAAGGATACTTTCTTCCGTAAGCTCCCAAATCTAGCAGAGCAGCTTCCTAGGCAAATTGTGCTGAAAAAGGTGTCGCTTAAATTTCTAATGCAAGATGTTCAACTTTACAATCAAAATGATTCGATGCAAATTCATTTTGTCATTTCTGGTCTCCGCAGTTACTTCCTTTATTAGCTTCTGCCTTAGAATTTGGTTCAGCTGCTGCCCCTGCATTGACCGCATTGTTGAAAATGGGTTCTTGGCTTCCACCAGAAGAATTTAGTGTCAAGGTAATACTCTCAAGTCTACATGGTGGCCTTCCTTACTTATATCACGTTTCTAATTAATTCCTATCACCGTCATCTCTCTTTAAGTGCATAGATGTTTTTGTGATAACTATTTTTCTTTAATTTGATGTGTAAAATCCCTTGTCTTTATTTGTAGTTGTTACCAACAATTGTTAAACTTTTTTCCTCCAACGACCGGGCTATTCGAGTTGGTCTCCTTCAGCATATTGATCAATTTGGGGATTCATTGTCAGCACAAATGGTTGATGAGCAAGTATGCAGATCATAGTTAAATAATTACACTTTCTTTCATAAGATTGAAGCAAATTTATTCATTCCCGATTTTGGATAAGCTTGTATAACCTTATATATATTTTTGATAAATTTCGACATTAATATATGATGCTGCTTTCAATCAGGTTTATCCTCATGTTGTTATTGGGTTCTCTGACACATCTGCCTTTCTTCGGGAATTGACACTTAAATCCATGCTTGTTCTGGCTCCTAAGGTAGAGTTATATTATTCTTTTGGTAGCAAGATTCTTACTTCATGGTGTTCGATTAGTGGTGTGGAAAATATGTAACGATGAAAATATTTGTCAACGTGATAGAATCATTTGATGTCAAAGAACTCCTTGAACTATGACATTAGTTACTAGTGTTAATGTGTAGGTGTTCTCAAACATATTGCTTTTGAAAACAGTGTTTGGACTTTTCAGTTAAATTTCATCGCTCTGTATTATTTCTCTTTCCTTGCAATAAAATAACATTGTTTCCTTCTTAATCCTGTACGGTAAATTACATATCATGCTTGGCTAAAAATTTTATATCCTGATGACAGTAACTTACCAAATCTTTTATGGGTTTAAAGATATTCAGATATTTTAGGGATTTCTGATGGATTTCACTAAATGTGTTATGTGATATTTTGTTGTCTTGTTTATCCTTCTGAAATCATTCATTGGCACATCCTTTTTTTTCTCCTTTAATATATTGCTCTCTGATTTTCTCTTAGAACTGGCTTTAATTGGAATTCTATAAGCTTGAGTTGAGTTGGTGACATAATGGTGTTTGTTTTTTTTGCAAAATGTTAGCTCAGCTGTTTCTTGAAGCTAGGAGTCAGCTCATGCACTTTCTTGACTTGTTCATATGAATTGTAAATTTTCATGTATGACGTGCTTTCTGATGGAGGTGACAAGAACAACCTTGACTGCTATGTAATCTATCCAATAAAAAAAAAAAAAAAGTCCTAAATGCTATGCAATGCCTATGTAGTTGCTTGAAGATTTTAGTGTCATTACTATTGTTAGTATTGTCTCTTCCATTGCATCTTAAGTATCTTATACGGTTCTGGGAATAACCCTTGCTCTTGCATTATGAACTGAAACTATATTATTGGCAGACTTCGTATGCTATGAAACCTCTCTTGATTTTTCCAAATGAATTAACTGTACCATTCAAAGGGAATGTGCTGAACTTTTAGTAGGAATGTCTGAAAAGCTCAAACTCCACGGGTTAATGGATACAAAAGTGAAGACCTGGTGTATCAAAATGAGAAAGAAAGAGATGAAGCAAAGAAAATTAGGATTTAAAATCTGGCCTTGATTCCTTGTCATAGTGCATGTATATATGTAACTAACTTTATATATATCATAGTTGATAGATAAAAGTTCACTAGAAAGTGTTGAGGGAGCCCAAATCATGTATACATGGAATTTACATAAGCAAATTACACGAGAACTAATATAACCTCATCTTGCCTTTGGACCCTACAAAAGAATTATTAACAAGAAAAGACTTCCCATAACCAAAAATTACAACGAACTTAAATAATATAATTCAGCTTCAAAAATTGAAACCTTTAAAGTATTGAAGGATCGCCTATTTTTTTCTTTCAAAGACACTATCAAAGGCATAGAGGCTTGCTGCACTGGACAAATTCTCTTACCAATTCCTAGCATAGTAGAATCCCTCCAGGTGGCCAAAACACCCTTGGAACTGGGCAATGAACTGCAAATATTAACTGTCTATGTTTTTCTTACACATATAGCATCCATCAAGGATAGGAGATGCTTCTTCACGAGGTTATTAATAGTCAAGATCTTTATGTGCACTACCAATAGGCATTAGCCCAGATGGTATGATCTCTCTCTCCAGAGGGGAGGTTGAGTGTTCAATCCCTTCTAGGGCCAATATTGTGGGTGGGTGTGCGTTTGCTTGAACTTTCGGAAAAAAGAAAAAAGATCTTTATTTGCACCACTGTGCACCTGAAAAAAGCCAGTTTGGAAGGAACTTCAGAACACTAATGCACCTTCCAAGGGAATGATCCAGGGTTCACTCCCTTAAGGCCCTAACATAAGAGCTATCCTTGAATTACCCCTCAATGCCACTAATCTCAAGGTGTCCCGCTCCCAAAACCACAAGCTGAGACAATAAGCCAAAGAATGCATCAATTGTCTCTATCTTTCAATCCCAAAAGGCTCTGCAAGTCTAGGATCCCCACCACCCCACCCTCTATAATCTTAATATGGTTGTCAAACTGGAGCTCCTCCTGAAAAAGTCCATAAAATATCCTCCTTGACGACCAGTTCCTGCATCAGTGGTCATGACAAATGCTGGATCTGTTTATTTTTAACAACAAACTGACAACTTCTACCACCCTTTACTAGTTGTCTTCTATAACTGCAATAAAAAACAAATCCATCCTGGTCTACCAAATTTCCTCTCTGCAACTCTTCTCCATGAGCTATTACGTTCCTCTGAATAGTGAATACTTTTACAACCATTTTCAGCAAGGCATTGAGATGTCTGGTGTAATGGTGAAAGCTCGGACTAACAAGCATGAGGACGCAGGTTTGAGCCTAATAGCAGTGTAAAAGTGGAAGCCGGCTAATGAAATTAAATGGGGTGTCCCATTGGTATCTCCGCGGCCTATCCATTAGCTGTGAATCTAAGATCGCGGATATGGGAGGCTAAGAAAAGGTGCAACCTCTCTTAGACTCGGACTAGTCTAAACTCTGGTGTATCTTGAGAACCTTGCACAAGAATATCCATCTTTATACCTCGCCGGAGGAGGGTGGGGTTGGATAACCAAAGGAAACTCTCAATATGGTCCAGGATTATGAAGGTTTACCAGTTAAACAAGAAGGGCTTGTCGAGGTGGGATGGTAGGGGTCATATGTATGATCCGCGACCCCTAGGGAGTGGTCCGAGCGGACATCTGCAACTCGATGCTGAAAATAACGGAAAGGGCCATGTGACCCAACACTGTTGGTACCACAGGAATATTCTCTGCCATGACGCATGCCAGGATTTCTATAAATAGCTGCACGGTCATGACATGGAGGCAGATTTACATGAGCCCATCCCCTTTTTGGAATTTCTCTGGTCCTCTCGCTCTCCCCACTTCCCGCACAATCCACATTTCCTATCCAGTTGTGTTATGCTGGCCACTGTGAGTGTGAGTCACCACCTGTAGCTATACCCAAACTTCTCTCAACTCTTTACAAGAAAAATTAACGTTGAAGGTTATATTTGTCTCCAGTCTTCTCTTCCTAGTAACCTGCATAGGCAGGGCTAGCACTGAGTCTGTTCTTTAAGATGTATGAAGCCCACTGCTATATATATGGTTTACTTGGTTGTCATGCTATTTGGGCTTGAAGTTCCTTCAACCTTGATGTTGCTTAATGTTAGCATAGTCCCACATCGCCTGGGTACCTTTGGGATATGCAGTGTATATACACATGGGCAACCTCTCCTTATTTGCCAGTTTTCAAGGATGAGTTCTACCCATGGGTTTCTCATGGTATCAGAGCAGGTGTACCGCAAAGATGGGTCGGGTTCGTATCTCTTGTCGTGCGTGGAGGGGGAGAGCCGAGTGTCTCCAGCCCTGACGCTGAGGGGGAGTGTTAGCATAGTCCCACATCGCATGGGTACCTTTGGGATGTGCAGTGTATATACACATGAACACCCTCTCCTTATAAGCTGATTTTCAAGGATGAGTTCTACCCAGGGGTTTATCACTTAAGATGTCAAGTTACTTGCACTCTTATTTTAGATCATAAAAAATTTGGGTCCAATTCATTTCAAAGATTTATAAGGCTGACCCAGTTATAGACTTGAGAGAAATCCTTGAGATATAATACACAAATAAAAACTCAAATGAATTAATTTAAAAGATTTATATAATTATGAAACTAATGGCATCCATAACTTGAACAAATTCTGAAATCTATTACTATGCTAAAGTTAAACAATTCAACCACACTTTTTTTTGATTGCTGTTTGATTGCCTGCTTTCACATGCAAAAGCCACTCCTAGATTTCCATTGCGTCTGTGGTTAGTGGAGGGCTAAATTTCCCCTTGTTTTAATATAAAAGTACTAGAGTGCTTTTCCTCCGTCTATCAAGCATTTTCTTAGTTTTGGATTGTTTATCCTTTGAGAATGGGAGATTAAAGAGGGAATTTTCCACAAATCTGTTGTAATGGATGAAGTAGGAGTGTTTCTGGAGCACTTTTTGAATGTAGACTATGATGCAAGTTAAAATTGAATGTTTCGTAAGATAGCTATTAGGCCAGTTAAGCTCTATGTTGAATTTTGGAAAGACCAGAAATGTGTTGGCAAATCAACCAAAATAACGGCGTTGAGCTGGATGAATGGCAATACAAGAAAATGTAGAATAAGTAATGAAAGTGCTTGTATGGGAGCAGAAATAGATTAATGGAGCACAAGGTAGTTCAGTAATGCTGTGACAAAGATCGATGAATGAGGAAGAGAAGTTTGATATAATTTTTTAATTCTACCAAATACGAAACAAATGCAAGAAAGAATTTAGATAGGTTACAAGAAAAGATATCATCGCCTATGATATAGGAGAGAATATAGCTTTATCTACATCCAAATGGTAAAATAGGATTTGGCCAAACCAATGTTGTTAATAGCTAAATCTTTTCTAGGCTGAGTATTGTTGTAATTGACAACAACAAAAAAAGAAGTCCTGTAGTTGACGTTGTATTGGTATGTCATCCTACCTCCATCCCCAAACCACCACCACACCGCTCCCCGCCGCCCCCACCCCACCCCCCCACAAACCTTCTGAATAGTCATGTGTTTCATTATGACTGATGAAATTGCTTCCTTCTACATGCTTTGTTGATAGAATTAATCATCGTATATGTTTTATTTTGAGTGCATGCGTTGAGCATTCTTTCCTGGTTAAGAAGTTTTTTGGATTGTTTTATTATGTTAAAACTACTGAATATTTGTTGTTTTCTAATTTCTTTCTATATATTTTTTTGTTTCACTTACAATTGCAGCTGTCTCATCGCACTATTGCAGGATCTTTGTTGAAGTATCTTTCAAAGCTACAGGTATGGTATTACTTCATTTATTGATACAACAAAAGTCTATACAGAATTGTTTTTTAATTTTACACATAATGGCTCTTCTTTCAATGCAGTGATGTGGTTATGCTTTCTCTTTTGTTTAATTTCTGTTCTTTGTGCTTTCTAGTTTAACTTTTTTCATATTTGTAAGTCATTCAGGTTGACGAAGAACCGGCAATTAGAACAAATACCACTATCCTACTTGGGAATATGGCCAGCTACCTTAATGAAGGGGTGAATAACAGTTTGCTTGTGTTCTTTTCCATTCATTGGCATTGAATTACTTGATTCTTTTTATATGCCGATATTTGGTTATGTGATGCTGGTGGTTTAATAAGAGTCGGTAGCATTTATCATCCGGTTATTATACGGTAAATGTATTTTGATAAGATTTGTCCTCCATAAATGTGACTGATGGATTGGAATCTACAATGCAGACACGAAAAAGAGTTTTGATAAATGCGTTTACAGTTCGTGCTTTGCGTGATACATTCTCTCCTGCCCGAGGAGCTGGTAAGAAGGATATACTCTTTTTTGTTACTTTATTCTTTCATTAGTCCTGTTCCACTTTAGCTTATCAAGCTCTGCACTGACGCCCCTCAATAATTTTCTTTGTGCAAACTCTTTGCATGTCCCATCATCTTCTCTCTCTCTCTCTCTCCCTCCCTCCCTTTTTTTTTTTTTTTTTTTTATCATTTTAGTCTGTCATTATCGGATTTATATTATGGCAGGTGTTATGGCATTATGTGCCACCAGTTCCTATTATGATATCACAGAAATTGCAACACGGATTCTGCCAAATATTGTTGTACTTACCGTTGATCCTGACAGGTTATCTTTTCTTCAGATGATCTATCATTTGTTTTTGCCTTTGTGTTTCTTTCTTGAAATACATAAACAAAAAAGTTTCTCTTTTATATATTCTTCATTTTCAAACTACTTGTTTTCTTTAAGTCGGGCTACAACTCGGTTAGGTTCAGTCAGGCTAGGGGTCTGCCAGGGCCCAGCCTAAGCTCTTGCAGGATTCGTTCAGCTGTGAACCCCGGACTGAAGCTAACCTTGAGCCGGAGCTACTTAAGCACAAGCCTGACTGAGCTTAAATTTGTATGCTTGGGCTATTGGCTGCAGAAGTTCAGGCTCTGGTGGACTTAGTCAGGGCTAGGTCAGTTGGTGAAATCGGGTTGGTCAAGTTGAGCCCACCTGACTTGCAGTCCTATTTAAACCATTTTTACCTTCTTTTTTGTTATGTTGTGGCCCGAATTTTGTCTCGACCCGGGCCACGGGAAAATTTTTATGACCCGTTTTTCGCTTGCGGGTTTTGGACCCGGATTAAGACTCTCTTGTAGCCCGATATATAAAGGGTATCTAAGGGTTTGGAGTGAGTAACGAGATAAAGCACAGAAAGAGAGTGAGAGAGCGAGAGCTAGGGTTTGGGGTTGAAACTTGTAATCTCCTTATTTTCACGTAGTGAAAACTTTCGCTGGATCTTTGCAGTGGACGTAGGTACATCGCCGAACCACGTAAATTCTTGTGTTGTGCTTGTTTAGTTTTGTGTCGTGTTTCGTGATTGTGCTTGGTTCGTGGCTGTTTTCCACAACAATTTTTTTTTAAGGAGAGTTGGGGAGCTTGACTTGATGTTCTTTAAAGTAGCAGTGTTCTTCCTTTCCTAATACAGTGCATCGCCTATAATTTGACTTTTAAGTGATTGAATAATATGTTTGACCTCAATTATTGAACTATACAATAATAATCTTGACTAAATCAACATTCATATTCTACAAAATTTTCATTTTTGACAATTGATTTGATGGAAATAACCTTTTCAGTGGTTTTAAGGTGGTCTGCTCTTTATAGTTAGAAACTTGGAACAGTTACAACAACTATTACAAATTTACAATGGTCACTACTTGTGTAAATTTTTTGCTTGGAGTAACAATTTTGGTTATTTATGCCTTGTATCATTAATTTTTTATTAATATATGAAAAAATAGACTTGTCTTTTGACAATGGTAACCTGGCGCCAATTTTGTAATGATCTATGGACGCTTAGAGAGTGGAGTTGATAGCCACTGGGCAGATTCCTGGACCTATGGACATCTTTACCTAAATAAATTTTAAGCATTTAGTTGGACATGCGAAACAATGGTGTGAACCCACAGACAACTGGTCCTTGTGATTAAGTTTCTAGGTGAAAGAATAAACACGATTGGACATTTGATTTGTAATTTTAAAATTATACTACTTTCTTGAGCTATTAAATGAAATAATAGTTAGATGCCTTTAAAAATGATGATAGGACAGTGTTAGATCGGTTTTCTGTCAGGTCCTTCTGAAATAGTGCACTATTGTTGTTTCTTTTGTAAAAGGAGTTCAATAAACTTTGTTCCTTTATTTTCAATTTGGCATCATATAGAATTGTGAATATAATATTAAAACTAAATTGTAAATTCGAGTCCTTTTATTGTTTTCTATGTACTTCATTTCATGTTTCCTTTGATTAGGTATTGGTGATCGAAATATTAGAATTAAGATAATATTTTACTTTTAAATTTGCCAGTTAGGTATTATATATACCAAGCATTTCAAGAATAACCCAGTTGTGTTCTACATTTCATGTGATGGTAAACTATTTTTATGTTTCACTTTCATCAACTGTGACACTCGACTAACTTTATAAAAATATCACTTTCTACCCTGAATTGGAAGTTGATGTTGAAGTAGGGGACTGTCTTTAAAAGGCTCCTTTACACTCTTCTGAGTGGGTTTCCTGGTCACTGATCGATTCTGTATTTAGGATTTTAGGCTAAGAACAGAGCACTTGCGCAAATTATTTTATTTTTTTTAACCTTTGATATTGGAGTTAATCCATGCTGAAGTTGCCTCCAGTTTGGCCAGGTCAATAGTAAAAATCAACTTCTTTCTCGTGCCCTTTGTATTGGTTTCTACATTTAATGCTTTCTGTTTTATCATGCAAAATGTGATCATGCTAATAAGTAATAATTATACGGTAAAGTATTTTTGTCTTTATGAGTTAATACAAAACTTTAATAAGTTTTCTCTAAATCTCTTCCACGGTGCAGTGATGTTCGATCAAAGGCATTTCAGGCAGTTGACCAATTTTTGCAAATAGTGAAGCAGTACCATGAGAAGGTGTGTTTTAGATTCATCTTGCTTTTAGCATGCCTTTTTCTTTTCTTTTTCTTGAAAATATATTCCTGTAGATATTTCTGAAGAACACCGAAAAGAACTTGAAAAATAACTTATGTTCACCAAGTACTGCTTCTTTTTTGAAATAATCCAATCTTGTATATCCTTCATTCATACTCTTGTGAGATGTTTGGTAAGTGGTAATTTTTTTGAAATACATTATTTTCTCTGTCCGTCAAACTATAAGATTGTTGCTACACCCCACCACACCATAGCAAACCCTTATCCTAATCCATCCATGGCATCTACCTCCGGGTGAGTGTTTTCTCTGGGAGTTAAAAAATTTACCTCCTAGGTAAACAGCTCCCAGTACAATTAAGCTAAACTTGTTGGGTTTATATTGCATCTATAGCCATGTTTGATTCCTACATGTACAGTTTGAATAATAAGGTTATGATATCTGAAACTGGCATTCCTGTTGGCACATAGATAAAGATTAATCCTTAAGAATGACATATTGACACCCATGTCTTTGGAAAGTGCATATTAGTTATTTCAGCTAAAGATAATCAGTTTGGGTCATGGGAACCATGTATATAGTTAATATGATGAGTTTCTCTTCTTGTCCATTCTCTTTTCTGATGGTATCAGATTTCTGTTAATATATTAAAAATACCCATACTGGTTTGGACTTGGGAGTGAAAAAACTACAGCATCTATTTGATATATATAAAAAATAAAGTAATATCTTTATGCAATGGAAAAGGAATAATTTTTTTAAAAAAACTGAAATTTTAGGGGGAAAGGGTTTTGGTGAGTGTCAATATGTGATGATTGATTCCTGTTTCTGTTCTCTAAGATTGAACTATATTGTCTCTCTCTGTGCTCCTTCGTAGACAAATGCAGGAGATACCAGTGGGGCTACAAGCATGGGAATTCCATCAATACCAGCAAATGCAAGTTTACTTGGGTGAGTTAATTTGCTGTTGGAATTTTACAGACTTGTTTGTTTTATTTTGTTTTTCCCACCATTACATATGTTGCCGTTCTCATTTGTTCTCCTACTAAATAAATGGAAAAGAAACATAGTCATTTATTATGTTCTATAATATATATTTTTTATATCAGCTTCTCTTTATTTACTTTAAATCTTTGACTTGCATTGAAATCTAAGATTATATCAAATTGAAGTAGCTCATTTAGTTAGTTTTAAATCCTCGTTTTAATTAATTGACTGGATGTCTTCTATTAAGTTTGGGGTACTGAAGCAATGCTGCTGTGCTTGTCCTATTGAATTTGTGGGCTCCTTGTTGACATGTTCTTCACTAGCTGCAAATTTTCAATATTATTTTAGCTTTCTTCATTTTCTATGATTTCGAGTTTTTATTTTAGGTTTGAAATTCTTGTGATTCAATGTTGAAAAGGCCCTTCGATGGACCAGAAACCAGAATCCTTTCTCTTGCGAAAATCTTTGGAAACTGACATCTTTCTGTACCTTGAATAAAGTCGATTTTAGTGGAGACAAATTCTAATCCATCATTATTCTGAAACAAAATGAACCATCCTTGATTAATCTAAATTGAATTCTTATAGTTTGGAACATCTAATATCAAAGTGAAACCTTTTTCAGTTTTGCTGCAAAGTAGAATGGAAATCTAGTTTCCTTGATCAAGGTTGCTTGTAACCAGAGTTGGCCCACGGATGGCACCAACTCGATTTGAGACGAGGTTGTATTTTGGTCATGTCCTTCTGCCTTGTCCCGTTTTATTACAATTTACTCTGGAAAAATCTTTTAGAAGTTTAATTGAATCCCATTGCTTCACACAGAAGCTTTGTAGTGAGAAGGGAAAACTCTTACATACAGTATCCATTTTGAGTAAAGTTTGGGCATGGCCTGAAGTGATTCGATACAATTCCATTTCCTCCTATTATATGCTATATTAGTAGGTCTCTTTTTTTGGTTATGAAGTCTCTCTGACTAACCACTGACCCACCAACAAATAGATGGAAAAATTGCCTTATTTGAAGGTGTGGCTATTTCTCTCCCTCCATAGACACCATATAAGGAAGCCTGTCATGCCACTTAAACTCTCTTTCTAGTACTTCCTTCACCCAACCAGTAAGCAACTCTTCCATATACTACAGCATAAACCACCAAGCTCTAAGCAGCGAGAATATTGGTACCACAGATCCTGAGCAACTGCTCAATTCATGAGAAGATGATTGTTTTCCTCTACCTTTCTAGTACAGGACCAGTCAGGGTATATCTTCACGACTTCACCACATGCCCCACAAAAGAAATTTTTACATGTATAATATCGCACAAATATATTGTTAGTAATTCATAAGCATCACATTATTCTGTACTTAGACCGTGTGAACTATAGTTGATTGGTCAGAATCAGATACAATTTGGGCATTATCAATGAACCACGATCATGATTAGAATGAAAAAATGTGATGGTATATATATATATATATATATTGGTCAAAGTCATAATTGATATTTATATTGTCAAAGTTCGATAATTTGATAGTAATGATTAATGAAAGCATCACAGTTATTAACACTCAGAGTATCAAGATTCATATAGATTTAGCAATGTCATTTTCTTGGAGTAAAGTCTTCTATATGAATATTTGTCCAAATTCTGTAATATATTAGTATTTTTTTAAGTGCAAGACACAGATAAATTAGTTTATTCAACGCATTTTGGATTTTAAATAGGGGAATATATGTATAGTTTGGTGACTAGAGGGAAAACAGGTGACTAGAGTAAAAGTTTTTCCTAACTGGTGCTGTACGAATTAAGGAAGCTATTAATTTTTCCATGGATTCATTTCTCGGTGGGATGGAGTTATATATCTTCTTCTTTTCTCTATCTAGGGTCCACTACGAGGTTATAGTTGGTGTATGTCTTGCTTCCTTTTCTCTTCGTCAGCTCATTAAGTAAATCATGTTTACATGGGTTGCACCCCCCCTTTTGCTCTTAGTGGATATATTTTACTTATTCCAATAGAGAAAAATAATTGGGTATTAAATAAACATCATCCAGTACTTCCAGGATGTTTTTTTTGTTCCGGTGTGGTTCCTGGTTTACATTTATCTTGACGTGAGCTTGCTTTGTTGTCATTGTAAAATGCAATCATACTTCTTATCTATTTTTGCAAGGTCTACCATAATCCTCCAATTATTTCTTGGTATAATAATGTATTAATTGATATATGTTCATAATGGAGCATTAGCACATCCTTTGGAAATTAAATTGGATTAAACTTATCCTACATAACATTTTTGAACCGAGTCTCACATGATACAAACGTATTTTAGGATTTCAATAGATGATATTGGTTCTATTTTGTTTTCCCAAATTTTAGTGATTTGGAAGTAAGCCATTTTATATGATCAAATTGTGGATTCAGATGACCTTTGGGGGAGAAAATTGTGGATTCAGATGCTGCTATACTGTGCATAGCACAGATTTCATTCTTCATATCCAAACAGTTCTTTAATTAACTTACTAACGATCTGTGGTATATTACACGTTTTACTTGCCTTGCCTTGCCTTCTTGTTATTATTCCCTAGCTTGATATTTGATTCTACTGCCTTATACATGGTCCTCAACTAGCCATGTTAGAAATTTTATTAATTCCAAATAAAAGTTGTGGCATTTGTTCATCCAATAATTTGGCAATAACACTGAATGTCACAATTATAATGTAGATGGGCAATGAGTTCCTTGACTCTCAAAGGCAAATCTTCTGAACAAACTCCAATTTCATCTGCAAATTCTACTGTGCCTCTTACTTCTGCAGTCTCTAATGCCAGCTTGGGTATGCATCTTGATTACTTTTTTCCCTTTTCTCATTGTGTTTCTATGCAATGCAAATTTTGTTTGCTTGTTAGGCCTGCCTTGCATGGCCACCTCATAGCAACAGGATGAATGAATTTAATTGAAATGATCAGATCAAAATTTATTGTTAACATGCATTAAACTGAGATTCTTAGAAGGCTTTTATAATTAAATAAGTGGGTTGTTTATCCATAACCTGCTACTTACTGAAGAAACTGGGGAAAAGTTATTGTTGCATGAAAATTTATTATTTTGGTTGAAATTTTCCTTTGTCCTTGAGGACTTTTTTATTCAACCAATGTTATTTATGGTGGCATGCCAGCCTTGATAATGAATTCAACATCTATGAAATTCTGTCAACTTCTAAGCAATTTAAATTTGATATTGTTATTAAAATGTACTTTTCGCTTAAAGTTACAATTCACCAAAATTTGTCAAAATGTATATTGGTATATTTTGATTTCTTTTTGTACAAGCATCAAGAGAAAGAATGCCCCAGTGGGAATTGAATGTCAAGCATTATAGTAACAAGGGAAGTGCTTGATGCAACCTTCATCTTCTTACAATTGGAGCATCACTGCATTGAAGAGACAAAGGTTCCCATAAAATGTTGAAACAATCTGAGTCAATCGATTATGCAACTTCCTCTCGACTAAGGCATGGTGATATATTCAGGAATCTGGGAATTTTCAGCTGAAGATTCTTAGTTATTTTGCAGAAATCAGAAACGTTTTGGAGAATGTCCATGATGAGTTTGCAAGCGAACGCAATGCAATATGTGAAAATACAAAAATGCAATCTATACAATAGTTGTGCGCAATATTTGGGAACTGCAATCTATATGGTAGTTGTGCGCAATATTTGGGAACTTCGGAAATAATTTAAGGAATATTTACTGTTTCAGGATTAAGGCATATGTTGGGAATTTTTGAAATATACTGAATGAATGCAAATTTTATTTTTATGATTGAAAATTTAAGGAATAAATGGAAAATTTGGAAATTGTTTAAGAGTGATTTCAAATGGATCTTTCTTTCTTCCTTTTTGTGGTTTCGAGAAGAATGGGCCCAGGGAGGGGATGATAGTGGGTTTAGGACAGGCGCAATCATCAAATGAAGTGTCTTGAAGACTGCTCAGTTAAAAAAAAATGCAAGAAGAGAATATCAAAGCTTACAATTTATGAACTTTTCCTTGATAAAGCAATACATTTACGCTTGTATACACTTGTTAGATGATACTGTTATTTACAACTTATTTCTCTGGATTATAATGTATCTTTGACTATGTGGATGCATTTATTCAACGAGTCTATCTTTTGATATTGATTTTTGTGACAACTATAATGACAGATGGTGAAAGTACAACGCCAGTCCATGTAAATTCCAGTATAGATATAGTTGATCAACCAGCTCGTGTGTCCCCTACATCAACTGAAGGTTGGGGAGAACTTGAAAACGGAATTCATGAAGAGCACGAAAGTGATAAAGATGGGTGGGATGATATAGAGCCACTTGAAGAACCAAAGCCATCTCCTGCTCTTGCAAACATCGAAGCAGCTCAAAAGCGGCCTGTTTCACAGCCAAAGCCAAAAGGTAATATCATCCATTGAACTCATAGTTGGGAGACTAACGTTTAGGAACTCAATATTTTCATCAAATGGTAACATTTTAAAGTTTCACAGGATGAGAGTTTGACGGCATGGCCCAACTGAATGGTCCATGACCAAAAAAACATAACTTCAATTCAAAATCACACATGCAGACAGAAACAGGCACACAGTAAAATATTATTTTACTACATTTAGATGAAGCAAATACCTTGGAGTTAGCACATATAGGTGTGCTATATGTTTTTATAGTCTCCTCACAAGCGGAGTTGTTCCAAAACTGGGGGTATGAAATCCAGGAAACCAGACTGATTAACGGCTCTGGTTTCCAGCAGTTCAACTCTCTAGAGACTCTAATCTGGTGCATGGTTGAAAATATGCTTGCTGGTGTCTTGTAGGCATATTCTTAAACCGTCTGTTGGGAGAACACTTCTTTAAAACTTGCGTTTCAGAAGTCAATACATGGGCTCAGAGTGAATTAAATTATTCTGGCTGATGAATTAATTGATATCAAGGTGGTGCAGTTGTTTTATCTAGGCTGTCTGTGTTCCTGAAAAACCTCGATGCATTTGAATGTTAGATCTATTTTTCCTACAGACATGCTTCAACTTAAAACAATATTACCCTTTATGGTAATTGTCATCATTTAGTTGACATTCAGGGAAGTTTTCTAATGGGAATTTTTCTCATTGATCAGTTACAAGTTTACGACCAAAAAGTACAGTAACGAAGACCAAAGATGAAGATGACGAGTTGTGGGGGTCTATAGCTGCCCCTGCTCCAATATCAACATCAAAACCTTTGAATGTAAAAACAAATGGAACACTTGATGATGATGATCCCTGGGCTACCATTGCTGCTCCTCCACCTACCACCAGGGCCAAGCCTTTATCAGCTGGGCGAGGCCGGGGTGCTAAACCCGCTGCTTCAAAATTAGGTGCTCAAAGGATAAATCGAACATCCTCATCTGGGCTGTGAAGTACAGGGTTTCATGTTCACATGGTCTGACCATCCCTTGGAAAGAAAAATGGTATCATCTAAGTAAGTAAAGTGAGAGATGGCGATTTGTAATGTTTCAGCGAAGCTGACAAATTCTTTATGCTGATTGTCGATTACCTAACACAATTCTTCTTCTTTGGGATTGGGATCGGGATCAGCTGTATAAGGATAGACACAATGTTAAAATGAGAATAGATTAAGATATGTTTATGTACAATTCTTTTCGTGGTGAGTCTTGTGTTCATATTAAAATATAATGACTGTCTCACCATGAGGTGTACTTATACTTTCTCCAACATTACATTTGATTTGTAGTATTGGTTTTTCACCAAAAAAATATTCTTTTCATCTAAAACTGTATTCACTTTTCTCATAACTTGTCCTTAATTTTGTTTTTCCATTATAGCAGCATTAATAACATAAGAGCGATATCCCAATGTGAATATTATGTACTCTCTCTCTCTCTCTCTCTCTCTCTCACACATACAAACACACACACACACACGTGAACATCTGAGTGGTGTAGAGATATTAAAGAGCTCATCACTTGATGTGATGAATTTAACTGACTGTAAAAAAAGTGGCCCCGATTGCAGAATATGAGTTAATATGGGTGAATGATATTGGCATAACATTTATGAGAGCTTAATAAAGAAAGGCCTTTCACGATATTCACGTTCCAGTGTTTCATGTGATTTCACTTCACTTCACTTTGTTCATCATCTCATTCTCACCTCAGTTGTAGTGTAGGTGACCAAAATTGTAACGACTGAGATATATAATCAGCAGCAGTAACGTGAAACACCACCACCCGTTCCTCCCATCATGCTATACCATTTCACGTGCACTGCTCTTGTGGTGGCACAAATTTTGTGATTAGTGATTAGTGCCGTTGACACTTCTACTCTTAACCTACTACTGCTCTCCAAGTTCTATATAATTATAGTAATTAATTATACAATCACAATTCATATGGATGTAAAATGAGGTAGACTTGAAAACTTTATACAATTGAATTTTTAAAATTAAAAAAAAAAATAAGGATAAATTTTTTTAGTTTAGGATCATTTAGATTAAACTTTAAAACCAAATTTATTCAAGCGATTACTGTTTAATAGAGTTTTTTTTTTTAAAGTGAATTTCACATTTTAAACAATAGCTAATTGACACTAGTCAAGCACACACTTGAAAAAACAATCATTCCCTCTCACTCCTTTTTATTTACTGAGAGAGTTGAAAGGAAAAGAATTGAAACAAGGGGAATAATTTTTCCTTCCGTAAATAAAAAGGAGTGAGAGGGAATAATTGCATTTTTCTTTTTTCACCATCTTTTCCACAGATAACGAGTCGATAGCCATATAATTTCCTTTTTTGTTTTTGTTTCTGTTTTCTTCTTTCATAGCTATGAAATACAGTAAAAAAATACTGTAAAACAGTTTAGCAAAACACTTTTCTTTTCTTTCTTTTTTTTCCGAAAAAGTGAGAAATGAGAATATAAGACGTTTCGCATATAATCTCAGAGGGAGTGAACAAAAAAAAAAATATATATCTTCATTGTCAATTATTATTACTGCTGTAATTAATAAGTCAATTGTTTGGCCAAAAAATAAATCAATGTATCGCCGTGATTAGATTCACCTTTATCATTTTCCTTTCAACTGTTGTTGCTCTTCATTCTTCTGCGTTTTAGTTTCACAGAGAGAGAGAGAGGGTAATAGAGATTAGAGATACAGTTATACATATACATATAGAGAGAAAGAGGGAAAGAGAGATGCGATTCAGAGGCTGTTCCTCTGATCTGTTATCTTATGGGTATATTATAGGGGTTATGTTGGTGAGCTACTGGATCATTGCAGTGAGAGCTTCGATCCATGAATACAAGAACGAAGCCTTCATTCCTCGCTTCAATTCCTTTTTCTTCCACGGCGGTAGTGAGGGACTTTACGCTTCCAAGGTCCATGACACTTCCAACAACACTTCCGAAGATAAACCTCTCAATGGCAAATCATTTATCAGGTATGTCATCTATCTCAGCCGACGAGATCGTTTGACTTCTTTGTTTCTGCGAGAAATTTCACACACACACACACACATATATATATATAATTTTCATACTTCATTTTCGCTTTATCCAATTTGTGTTCGCCTTGTTTTTAGTTTGTTGTGATGATCTCCTTTTTGTTAAAATCAGTAATCAACAATGCGTCCAAAAATTGGGTCGTTGCAATGAAAACTAACAATTGAATATACTTTCACTGATATGCATACACAAATGTATATATAATGTTGTGTGACTTCCATATGATAGACTGTTAAATACACTGGTTTAGAATAGATTTCTTGTGACCTTCGAAAATTTTGGTTTCACAAAGAATGGAGGAATCTGAAGTTAAGAGGATTTTGAGAGAGAGAGAAGATGGTCTAGTGTAGCCGACTGAATTGTTTAACGAGTTCATACAGATTAAGAATGTCTTGTGAAAGGGGAGGAAGTATTGAGGGCCTAAGAGAACCTAGAAGCAATATTCATTGTTGCAACAACTTTTACCCTTGAACTTCATGAGAGTAATTGAGCAAAGACTAAAGTTTTTATTCAGTACGTCTATATGTGTGTGTGTGTTCATGCACACATGTTTGTAAATGCTTTTTTAACTCAACTACTTGAAAGATTTGGGATGGAGAGACATAGACTTTGAAAGAGGATTATTTGTTCGAAGTTTGGAGAGGGCAGGGGTGGCTCTTTAGAGGTGAGGCTTCTGGCAGGGGTAGGTGTTTGGAAATTCATTTGGAAGGGGTGGGATGAGTTTTCAAAGCACATTTGATTCAGGTTGCGAAGTGATAGGTACATTATTTTTTGGGAGGATTTTTGGTGCAGAGCTGGTTTTTAGCATGTGCCTATCCAAGACTCTTCTGAATTGCAGCTTCAATTAGATCTTAAGAAGCTTTAACCCACACGTTTTAACCTTTATCTTACCCTTATGGTCATTTCACTTTGGCTGTCATGTGTATCAGTGCATTAGTTGGTCAATATTGCACCTGCTGTAACCATCTCATTAGTATCCTTAATTGGTGTCACTTCAAACTTCACATGACCACAGTTTCCTTTATATTCTATATTTTACTGTAATGTCACTTGTCCATCTCAGCATCTTCAATTCGGTTATGCTCATTCTTTAACTTGCTTCTCACTGTGTGCATCCACAAGCCTTTGTTCTAAGGCCCTCTACCGTTTGAACCATTCTCATGGCCTTTTATGGGCATGGAATGTATCTAAATAGCATTTTCTTAAATTATTTTTAAAAGAAAATCTAGCCAGGTATTTTGATGTTTGCATGATCAAGAGATCATTTAAAATGAATAAAACGATTGTTCTCTTGCAGGGCATGATTGGGTAAGGTCTTCTAGATTGTAAAATTTCAATTTTCTTATTGCTTTCTTTTTTATTTGAATGTTTTGTTCATTTGTCTATGAATAAGGAATTGTTAGTTCTTTTCGTGAAAACCATATTTTCACTTTTATCTTGAATGAGTTTTGTGACATTGTACAATTGACCTGAGTCCTTCGCTTCAAGGTTCGAGAGGAAATCTAAAATCTTTTCATGAAAAACATATTTTCACTTTTATCTTGAATGTGTATTGTGACATTATACAATTGACCTGAGTCCTTCACTTCAAGGTTCGATAGGAAATCTAAAATTTAAACATTCCCAAATTTTAACTTACATACCTGGGTCCATCTGATATATAGTAAAATTGATTAATGAACAGGCTTTGAGCCGCTAATTTTGCCTGTATGAGCTGATGAGTATGGCACTTAAACAAGGACCTTTTTTTAACTATCACTAGAACTGTTTAGAAGTATTTATCTAAGCAATGCTATCTGATTTCAGGTTTGACTCAATCATTTTCCGAAGAACAAAAGAGGCCACCAATAAGCAGAATGAAATGCAACAAAACACTGGATTGGTTGAAGCTATAATAGTTGAGGTCAGAGACAGAGATAAGATCGGGGGCTCTTATTTGAATTCTGATGCAATATGCTGCACTCCAGCTCTTGCCAATGATGGATCCTGCAAGGTAGGAGAGGTTATTATCCGCCAAGACCCAGATAACCCTGACTGGCCAAAACGGATTCCGACTTTCTTCGAAGGAAAAAATGAAGAGGCTGAAATGGTGATTAAAACTGTTGAGATTAATAGCACGGGAATGTACTATCTGTATTTTATGTTCTGTAATCCAGAACTCAAAGGCACTTCAATCAGTGGAAGAACTGTTTGGAGAAACCCAGAAGGTTATCTACCTGGGAAGATGGCACCGCTTATGACATTTTATGGCTTCATGTCTCTAGCTTACCTTGTTCTCGGTCTCCTGTGGTTTCTTCGGTTTGTACAATATTGGAAGGATATAATACAATTGCACTACCGCATCACTGCTGTAATTGGTCTGGGAATGTGTGAAATGGCTCTCTGGTATTTTGAATATGCAAATTTCAATTCAAGTGGAAGCAGACCAATGGGAATTACACTATGGGCAGTTACCTTCAGTGCTGTCAAGAAGACTGTCTCACGTCTTCTTCTTTTAGTGGTTTCTATGGGTTATGGTGTTGTGCGGCCTACTCTTGGTGGTATAACTTCAAAGGTACTTCTTCTCGGTGTGATATATTTTGTGGCTTCAGAAGCTCTTGAGCTTGTTGAACATTTGGGGAACATCAATGACTTTTCTGGAAAAGCAAGGCTCTTTCTGGTGCTACCTGTTGCTTTATTGGATGCCTGCTTTATTCTTTGGATCTTTTCATCATTGTCTAAAACATTGGAGAAGCTTCAGGTAATGTTGCTGATATCCTATTGTTTTTATGGTATCACTATGTGTGCTTTAACGTTTTTCTCTATAGTAATTCATAGCTATTAAAGGAAAGGGTTAATGCACAGTGCTTATCGTCAATGTGTATCAGTAATGCAGATGATCTCATACATTGGACATAATGTCTCTCAAAGTCTATATGTTAAAAAAAGCTATTTCCTAGTTGGCCCCCATTAATCTAGGGTGTTAGAAAGGGTGGACTGTACAAATCTAACTTTCAACACTTTTTGTACAAAGTGACCACCCTCAGACTTCGAACTCTCACCTTCTTACACCTGGCAGTCCAAGTTTTTACCACTAAAACAAGCATTGACTCCTAGTAAGTATATATGTGATTATCTAACACAAGAATTTTTACCCTTTATTTAAAAGTATCAATTGATGCCGAGTTGTACTAGCTGACATCTACGTGTTGATAGGGTCTGATTGATATGTGTAGTCTATTGCTTGACTTTGTACAAACAAGTTGTTTTAAGTATCATATGGTTTCTTCCATGCTACTATACGTATGGCTAATAGACAAATACATAACAATACTCATTTGTTGGTTAGGGAAATTACAGTGTTTCAATTTATATTGAATTATTGATAATTGGACACTTCCACAATGCACATATATACATATAATATATATCTTGTATAACTATTTTGGGACTAATGCAGTAGTGTAGAGTAAACATTTTAGTCATATTATTGCACTTGTATGAATCAGAGACTATATCATTATACCTCTTGAATCCGTGTCATTAATTCAATTACTATTGTTCATGATATGTTACTTTTTTTGTATCATGCATGTTAGGATATACCAATTCAGATTGCAAATAATGAGTTGTATCAGGGCCTCTATATCAATGATTGAAACCATTACTTAGACCATTCTTGTACCATTAGTTTATTGATGTTTATTTCATAATTTTAGTGGATCGACCATAAATGACTTTAAGTGTATGATAATAAATTAAGAGCCACCGAGTATAGTGCTGACTGCCAATATTGAGTTGCATCCTGGCCTCCTGATATTGTGATCCAGTACTTGAGAACAATGCATACCAGTTAGTTGCTGTTTAGCTATACAAATCCTTGTTCTCCATTACATTCAAACAGGGCTATACCCTCTGTTAAATCATTAGCCATCATTTCTTTTCTCATGACTATTAATCCTTGTTCTATATTGAACAACTTTCGTTCTATAAAAGGCAAATCCATTCTGGACGTTACTGAAATATGGTCTAATGTATATGATTGTTATTTGTTTAGAAGGTGTTCTGGTAGTCAGCAATCATCACTCTTAAATCATGCTTGCATTTGGATGAAAATATCGTGGCTTTTGTACCTTTTAAGATGGATGATCCTTTAGCTTACAGTACTTGTTATAAATTTCCTGATGCTTTCTAATTAACACAAGTCATTGTCTTATTTGTTGTCTATTTCTACAAAAGATTCGGAGAAGCATGGCCAAACTTGAGCTCTACAGAAAGTTTACCAACTCTCTCGCGGTATCAGTGCTGCTCTCTGTTGCCTGGATTGGCTATGAGGTAGTCCTCTTTTATTTTCTATTTCTGTTTTGCTCAATTGGTACACATTTTTTTCAATTCACTTTGCAGAATCTCAAGGTACAAAGCTTACAATTATTCACTAAATGATACAAGTTACTAAGTGATCCTGCTTTAAATGATAAGGTTACTATTCATTGTTTCCCAGGTCTTTGGAACAGTCACCTACACAAGTCACTAGTTCTACAACTGTTGGCTACTTTTTATTTTTATTTTTATTTTTATTTTCCCCTTTAATATTCAATGTCATTCTAATTGAATTCTTGTAATAAAGCTTCTCCGATTATGTTGTTCCAGTTGTACTTTAACGCAACCGACCCATTGAGTGAATTGTGGAGAATAGCCTGGATCATCCCGGCTTTCTGGACTTCGCTGGCATACTTCCTCTTGGCAGTGATATGTGTTCTTTGGGCTCCTTCACATAACCCAACTAGGTAATATAAAAACTTGCTTCCTTTCTTTTCTTTTCAGCCTTGGACTTGTTGCATGTGTTTCAGATTGATATCTGCTTCTTTAATAGCTATTGGGAAATTGATAGAATCATGTTCATTCTGACTGAATCTATCTTTCAAAGAAACTTAAACATAAATGGCTATTCACAAATCACAACTATGCATTCAAGTTTGTCTGCAAAGAAAATCTAATAAAGGAGGACATGGTCCTGCTATAGTTATTATTTGATTTATGGAGCAAGTTCTTCTTCTTCTTCTTTTTATTTTTATTTTTTATTTTTTGGTGATGGCATGTCAAATTGGCAGCATTTTTTTTTATATATAATTGATGGCATGCAGAATGAAGGATGAAATGTAAATGACCATATATTTCAATTGGTAAGCTAGGAGTTGCCCTTGGAGCTCCAAAGAGATTTGGCAGGGGAGATTATTTCCCCATTCCCTTTCTCCAGTTTCATGGGGCACAAGGTCCTAATTAAACAGAGACCATGTGAGCCTCACACCTCAGCAAGGACTGCTTGAATGAGAGCAACTAAACCTTAGAGGAAGGTTCTTGAATTTCTTGAGTCACTTAGAAGTGTGAGGTTAATGCTAGCAAGCAAGTCTGAACTATAGTTCCCTTGCCTGTATGTGTGATGAATCTCACATTGCCAAATCTGGTAATTGACCTTTGGAAGGCCTTCACCAGATGCAAGTGGGAATCATGGTCCTCAACTTCCTTTCAGATCATATCAGTTGATTTCCCTATAGTCCTAGATAGGGGCAGTGGGGTTTTTATTCTGAACTAAAACGGTGTATTATTTTGGTTGACACCCTAATTAGGCTTTTAATGAGGTTTAATGTAGGTGGTCTGGTGGAAACTGTTTGTGGGAGGAGCAAAGTTCTCTAGACTTGAATAGTATATTTATTATGTTATCGTAGCTGGTGATGCTTTAAATTAATGGTTGAGGAACGTGGGGCTTGATAAGGTTTCCAACATTCACCAACTTGCTTATTCGTAAAGTGCAGTTCATTTTGCTCTATTTTGTTTTAAAATTTTATACGATGGCAAACTTGGAGTTGGTGCTATTCCTCACCAAAATGAAGAAAGAAATGATCATTCTGATCACTGTAATTCGTGATGATTGATTTGTTGTTCCTTCATGCAGATATGCGTACTCAGAGGACACTGGTGATGACGTTGAGGAGGAGGGTATCTCGCTTACTGGCAGTGGGATAAAGGTGGCTGGTGATCTAGCGACGAAGGTGGAAAGAAAGGAAAGGAAGGTGTCAATTGCAGCAGATCATGTGTTTGGGCTTGGAGAAGATCTTGAGGAGGACAAGAGAGAATGAATGACGAGAGTCACGTCACCTTTCTTGGCATATGCCATTGAAATCATAGCTTTGAGGGTGGATTCAGGAGTTGCTCCAGATTTTCTCTTATACCTTCAGTGTTTTATATAAAAAGAAAACATGCGAAAAAATGCAATAAAACGCCTAAATTGCAAATCAATAGCCAAATATTTAGCTGCTCTACCATATTCCTCAAGGTTGTCGTAAGTGGCCAAGTTTCAGTAAGAAATGGGAGTGATGTAGGTGACAAGTAAAAGGGGCGATCTTGATAGATGTTTTGGCGAATTTGTAGTTAGTGGTAGTCACATTATTTTGGACAAATAGTTGATAGTGTTTAGGAGAGCCTAGGAGAGTTTTTATTTTTTTATTTTTTAGCTCTCTGAATTTAGAGGTTTGATTAAAATCCACTGTTTTTTTTTTTTATTGGAGTGCAAAAGGGGAAAAACAATTTATGTCAGCTGAAATGGTGTTAGATTCCCTTGTGATATTGCCAAATATTAGTGTACAAAAAATGTCATTTCAATATATAGGCCAAAAATATAACAGATGATCCAGATATGATAAATCACTCTGCTCAGATACACACACACACACAGATGCTGTGTAACTGTTGCCTGAGTAATCCACATTTGATCGCTTGAATGAAAAAGAAACAGATTGAAATATGTATGAACTTTGACATTATTCAATATAGTGAATCTGCGTTAAAAAAAAAAAAATATATAGTGAATCTTTATATATTCCAACACAAACTTAACACTTCTTTTAAGTGCCTGCCTACCAGATTACAGTCTCCGGAATTCTTGCAACGCCATCTTATGGCCCACAACCATCATCATCCATTATCCACGTGATGCAACTTAATACCATAGCTCGCACTTTAGAAAACCTGACACGCATTTCATACGGTGTATTAGGAAGGCTTTCAAGTGCCATCCTTCTTCTGAACATTGCTTGCTTCTATAGCATAACCTTTTAATGAATCTCCTTCCATCTCTCACTATATATATATATATATATATATATATTATGTCTTCAATTAACAAGTGTTATATAGCTGCTCATCTAGGCTATCCGCAGAAAAAGAGGTTCAATACAAGGTAAAATTCATAAAAGATTTTAGTAGAACTTTGATCTATATATATATATATAAAGTTGTTGAGTGGCAGAGGTTTCTGGTGGAGCGCGAAACTCTCCACCCTTTGAAATTTAACCATACAAATAGTTGCAAGTTACCTTTTTTTCAATGGGATGTTGTTAACTAATGTGAAAGGAGAGTTAGATTTGACAATTTATACTTTTCTCTTGGAAATGGATGTAATGTATTAAAGGCTTGTCTTATAATCAAATAAACTAGTATTTAATTCCGAGGGGAAAAGCCTGGGACATTCCACTTCATCAAAACTGGAATGTCTCAAACTTTTTGGTGCCAATTTAATCTCCTTTGGGAGCAGCGGAAGTATATGCATTTATATTTGTATATATTAGCAACAAAGGAAGTATATATATATATATATATATTCACACTTGAGTTGCTCTTTGATATTTTTGTGTAATTGGGTGAAAGAATAGTATGGGTCATCATGGAAATCGCAACCATCATCGTCAACATGGAAGAAAAGATAGTCCATTTCTGGCATGCTGTTGCTGCCCCTGCTTTAGGCCATTCTTCATAATCAGAGGGTTTAGAAGGTGCATGTTTGTTTCTTGTTACCCTGTCTTGCAGTGCTTTGGATGGGATGAATATAGGCATCAGCGTCACCACCACAGGCATTTCTATTGATCCCAATTTACATTAAACTCTGCTTTCATTAGGATTTTTGCTAATCTAAGGTTTTGGTTTAGACAACAATTTTTTTAGAATCAAATTCAAATTTGATTTGTGTGTATATATATAGTTCTTTATGTTCCCTCAAATTTGATTTAAATGAGGTAAAGAACAAAGAAATTGAGACTGTAAGGATGTGTCTAGATATTATCTATCCCAATGATTTCAAAGATGTGAGCTATAATATGCCAATGACTTAATTTTTATGGTATGATATGAAAATACCGGCTCGAACAAAAAAAATTTGAAGGAAAAAAAAAAGCCATTTTTCTTCATTTGAAGATATTCAGAATTGAGCCAACAAAAATGGAAATCGTAAATGATAATTTCTTAATGCTTTATAAATAAGGTTTGGGCTTGAATTTAGTCAAGACAAACTCTGTACGTGCCATTCTTTCAGCTGAGAAGAGCAGCATGAGGAACAAGAGTAACAACTATTCCTTTAAGGTTTT
The DNA here is from genome assembly GCA_026545225.1 of Cornus controversa. Lineage (NCBI taxonomy): Eukaryota > Viridiplantae > Streptophyta > Magnoliopsida > Cornales > Cornaceae > Cornus > Cornus controversa. Next base: position 45,538,134 of record CM048852.1, on the reverse strand, counting down.
TCTTTTCTAAAGGGCAAATCCAGTGCGCAAAGCTCCCGTCATTGAGAGATCTGCAAAGGGTTAGATGTGCGCAACCTTATCTCCGGTTGCAGAGAGGCTATTTCATTGTTTCGAACCCATGACCTTCAGAGCGCAACGGAACAACCTTACCGTTTGCCAAGGCTTGCCCAAGTCACAATGGTCACTTTTAGGTCTTTCTTTTCTCAAAGACTAAAAAGAGGATAAATGAAAATTTCAAAGAAACAAAATATTCATTGAAGCTACTGAACTCATACATTTGTGTGTGGCAGAGAGTAAAATTAGAAGACATATATAGTTACCAGCTGATGCGAATTCATCTAATAATTAGAGGTCTTGAATGAATAAATTTAGTTTGTGACTTTCCTAGTCATTCAGGTACTTGTAGTGAATGCTCTCTCTAATTTTCTCAAGAATGTTTTGAGCTGCTGTATTTCGTTAATCGGCATCTCAATTCCTTTACATCTGATTGTTTGATGGGCTTTAGCATGAACATCTGAGCCCCTTCTTCTAAGCAGCTGTTCACACAATGAAAGTATATATTAGACATGGCAGAAGAAAAAGTGGTAAATATTGAAGAAAACATGCAGAATTAAGAATTACCGGTTAATTCGAGTTGGGATGTTCTCAGATGACATTATCACAACTGGAACCTCCTTCATAATGGAGGATTCCTGCTTGCAAGGAGAATTTGATGGTCAAAAATTTATACATAAGCAAAACAGTAACAAAAAAGTGTAGTTGATACAACTGCAAAAGTGAGATCCATCAGATGCATCAAAGTACTTATTATCTTGAAATTTAAATTACCTTAATTTTCTTAAGCAGCTCATAGCCTGTCATTCCTGGCATACAATAATCTGTAATTATCAAGTTTACCTTTGAATCCTGCGGAAAAAATGTATAACCATTAATTAAAGACTCCACAATGAAACGTGTATGCGATTGTTGTGTTTGAAAAATATGGTGGTAACTGTTAACAATCTTATGAACAGGATGCTTGGGAGGTAAGGGTGCATCATAATTATGGGGATAAATCAAAACATGATGCTGGGGTTTATTGTAATCATTTATGAGCTTCAACAGCCCCTGACCAAGGCAAGACTTTTACCATTGATATTTAGGTGATTGTTGAAGGACCTTGAATGGTTTTTATTGGTGAAAGTCATAAGAGTCATGCTTGGAGAGATGTTCATGCGTAATGGTACCTTCATTCCTTGTGTTGCCATCAATGAGATGGATCAATAATATGTTGCAATATGTCAAATTTTGGAGGTCTACATGTCTTATTTTGAGCTGTCCATATATCATGAATCTCATAATGAGAAAACTATATGGAAAGACTCCGTTTACATTGACTCATGCTAGGCTACTCATTGAACGTAACATTCCAAATGAATTGGAAAACATAGGTAATGAGTTGAGCAGATTTTGATGTGTATGTAAATTATCCGAAACACGTGTATATGCTCTTTTGGGTTGTGTATTTATTTTTATGTTTTTTGGGGGTTGGGGGGAAGAAAGTCACTTACACTACCACCATTCAAAGGGTTCTTTTGATCATCTCCCAAGCCCAAATACTCCAATGCCTTCAACCCATTTTCTGCCGTAGTCACTGCAGCAATTCATGAATTAGTAAGCTGTTAAACCCCATATATGCATTTACTCCTTGGATCAATGAGTAATCATTTTCTTTAATCTTTCTAGTATTTTTCAATCAGGGAGATCAATAGGTCTTATGAACTACGAGCCACATTAGCCTGATAAAATACATGCATAATGGCTTAAATCAGATAGGGTACCACTCTAAATGTGTTTGGCTCATGCTATTGAATGCAGCTCTGTTCTGCAATTACGGAACAATAAGCCGAAAATAAGAACAAATAGCAGTACTGTAAACAGAGCTCTTAATATAAGTATCAGCCTTAGCCTCTAAGGCTGCAGTTGTTAGTTTGTGATCACATTTTGACATTTATTCTCTCTATTTTCTTTTAGCAGGCTGCAAGTGTTGCGCTACACATTTTCAGATTGAGTGGCATTACCATTGAAGTCCTCGTGTTGCACCCCTTTTGCCCGGTTTTTAAACTTCTAGAAGAAAAAAAATAAATAAATAAAAAATTAAAGCAAATGGACATTGACTTATCTCTAACCTTCCGTTTGGTGCGATGAAAATGCATCAAAGGGAAGTTGAATGGGATAGAAAGGGTACACTTAGGGAAAAGTTAAACTTCGGAAAAACAGTTCTTATGGAATAATGATTTATTCGCCGAGTGGGGGGCCAAATGATTTCAGCCCTTGGATGCATAAGGTAGGACCCACAATGGACCCCACCTTAATGCATCCAAGGGCCAAAAATCCCTCAGTCCTTGAATTCAGTTCCCCCATTCTGTAGCACCACTCTTCCTTGCATTGTTTGGTTCAACAGTAAGGAAATGAGAACAGGAAGAAAAGAGGTATTGAATAATTTGATAGTTATATCTGTAAATTAGTAAAAGAGTTTAATATTGTAAGGAGGGCATTTGGATCCTCTCTAAGATAGGTCCAAGTATTCCAGAAAGACTCCAGTGCACCGGTGATACCATACCATATCACCGATTTCAACCGTATCATCAACCAATTATATCTCTGTCATATAAGTAAAAATGCATTTACTTCAATGGGTGTTATCACTGTGTGCCAATATGTAATCAATTGATACCCTGTCATTAATACTCCAAGAAATTTAAAGTATGACATCACTAACTCAACTTGATGATATGATAATGATACTAAATTAGACATGGCACTATCTCATATTCTCATGTCAGATGGGAGCCCTTTAGACCTCTCTTCCCATTTACAGTGGAATTAAAATTACCAAAACAGACTATTATGATTACTGGTAAACAGTCAAATTGTACTTTTATTATTATTTCCTTTCAATTTTAACCTTAACATGTCATATGACCGTTACACTAATGTGACTGAAAAAATGATTGTCATGAATAATAATTGTTGCATCAAGGTCACACTGCTTAATTCCTTCCTACTTTGATCCTATTTATGGAGTATAATAGAACTTTCCAAGTACTGGACTAAATAATAATTTCAGAACAGTTAATCAAAAGCTTAAATAAACAATCTAAATTTTTTAATCAAAGAAGAATTCAAGAGATTATTTACCTTTGCAAGAGGAGTTCTTGAGTAACTTTTCAACAAGTTTGCGATCAATGAGATTGTCATCAACAGCCAGTACATGTAGCTCGTCCCAGTGATCCATCACAATTGCAGTATAGAGAGAGAAAACCCAAAAAGCAGAGAAAGAGCAAAAATAGAGATTCAAAGCAAAAACAATATTAGATTAGATGTATAAATGCAATGTGGGTGGTGGGCATATATATATATAGAGAGAGTAATTTTCTCAGGAAAAGGAGGGAAATGGGAGGGAATCAGCATGATAAAATTAAAGGGTGGTCACAGATATTTCGTGATCCTCTTGGGTTCGATTCCCTGATATCTTCTCTCTCTAAATCTCTCTCCTACGCGGTATCAATATCAGTATCTATCTCATGCGCCCAGAGATCCTCCCTCCAGCTAATTCCCTCTCTTCTTTCTTTCCCCTTTTTTTCTTTTCCTTCCACACATTTTTTTTTTCGAGGGATAATTTCACATATTACTATTTGTATAAAAATATTTGCTATGTGGGTTGTTGGATACCATTCTTATTAAGTAAAAAATAATAACAATAAATATATATATATATATATATATATATATATATAATAGAAAAATTAGAGAAAAATAACACTGTTTTGAATGGAACAAAGGGAAATAAAAGAAGAGAAAATAGTGATAATTTTTAAAAATCACACTTTCATTCAAAACATATTATTAAGGCCGCAATAAAACAATTTCATGAACAGTGGTTTTGACAAAATGATTTCCTTTTATTTTTTCTATTTCTTTTCTTAATATAACAAAATATCATTTAAAGTCATTTAGTAATAAGTGTTGACTGCCTCCCTCGGTAGTCTCTTTACCACTGTTATAAATTTCCCTCCAAATATATATATATATATATATATATATATATGCAGTAATGTACACACAAATGTAGATATACAAATGTGACAATAAAGGCTTCCCTTGGTTGGATTTTGTACACTAGAAGCATTTAGTGTATTGAATAACATTGTGTATTTTGAATTCAAAATTTGAAAACAAGCGAGCAGGGAAAGAATATCTACTTAGCTCCTTTCTCTTTTATTTTCCTTTTTTTTGGGGGATAAAAGATTGTGAACATGGTATTTTCTATTTTCTTATATTTAATGAAATGGATTTCTATTTTGAAAAGAAATATAATCACATGCACATAAAATAATTTCAAGATTTCAACTAGGTGAAGTTGGTAAGAATATTAGTCTAGTGGTATCTCTTTTGTCTCTAATATAAAATTGTGGATTCGGAATGATATGATATCTTTACTCAAAAGAAATTATAGGGACAAAAGTGAGTGTAATTTAATTTGCTAGAATTAAAAAAGAAGAAGACAAAGTTAAGAAGAATATTAACTAACAAAAATGTAAGATTATATTTTTCTATTATATCATTTCCTAAACTATATAGGTTTCTTATGGGTAACTCTCTCCTAAACCATCTAGGATTTCCTATCTAACTATCTCATTTCCTAAATCACATAGATTTTTTGTTTTCTAAGTTTATTTAGTCTTCAAGATTGTATGCCTATATATTTTTAACATGGTATCAGAGCCAATTAATCGTTGGTAGAGCTTTCTAGTTTGTCGTCATCTCTGTTAGGATGGCACCATCGGCTTCATTTCTAGCGGTCAATCATAGAAAATTGTTTTTGCCTTATACATATATACAAGTTTCCATCTGTGTTTCACAACCATCAACTTCATTATCTAGCTATTCCTCGGTAGTTATGTCCAAAATAAAGTCGTTTCACCAGTCCGTCAGCTTTAGTGTATATTCTCCGGCTAGTTTTATGGGACGTCTCCAACACCGCACGCGTCATCACCAGTTCACGGTGAGCCATGAAAAAACTCTATCTTCTTGTGACGAGACTGTTGTTACCCATCGATTTGTTCTCCGAAAATTTTTTTGACCTTTTTTTAGCCTCTCGATTTGTTCTCTGGAGATTTTTTTTGACCCTTTTTTAGCCAAACACGATGTCATGGAACTTTTCTTTGACGAGTTCTTCATTGGTCATCGAATGATTATTGTCATAGGTTGGGCCATGTCATTATCATCTTTTGTTTACCGTCTTCACTCAAAAGATCCAAATCGCTTGGCTTCCATTAAGCCGCATGCATTCGAGATTGTGTTGCAAACTTAAGTTAGTTTCATATAACTTAGGCTGTTAGATTATATTTTTCTATTATATCATTTCGTAAAACACATATTTTTTATACCATCTCCTAAACCATCTAGGATTTTCTACCTTCTTTCTTAAATCACTTAGGTTTCTTGTTTCCTAAGTTTACTTAATTTTCAAGATTATGTGATAAATAGACCTTTAGTTTTTAAGATTATGTGCCTATAAATAGACCTTTAAGTACTATTCATAAAATACAATTTAATGCAATATACAATTTTTCAATATTTCTAACACAAAATATATCTATTTTTTATTAATTCTTTTTAGGGTAAAATTAATTTCTTTTGATTATTACTCCCTCCGTCCCATAATTCTTGGCATGTTTGGGGATTCCAACTTTTTATGGTGGGACCCACTTTTTAGTGTAATAATGCATGAATTTACATATTAGTCTTTGTTTAAAAGTTAGCATTATTATTATATGGTGGGCCCCACTTTTAGGATAATAGAGTTTGAAAAGGGTAGTTGAGGAATCATATAATCCATTTTAGGAAATGAACATATATTTTGGGGCATTCCAAAAAAGAATAGTAGACTAAAATTATGGGACGGATAAAGTATTATTCTTTTATAGGTGATGGATCTAAATTCTGCCGTTGAGCTCATTGTAGCCACTTGCTTCTCGCACGGGTAATGGGAGATTTCCCCGTTAAGCATTTTGTGAAGTCAATTCTAGCTCTTATGCGCTTTTATTTTGTGAAGTTAATTGACTTTGCTGAACAGCTTAAGTTAGAAGAGTATTTTTATTTGGATCTTTGTGCTGTTATTTAGTCCAATTAAAAAAATTTGAAAATATAACTGACTCTATACATTAATTGTCACGATTGTAAATTTTATAATTCTCTTCCTATATCACATCTATATAGAAAGTGAATATATCTTTTTATATCTCATATTTACAAATTTCACGATTCTCTTTATATATCACATATTCACATCTACATGAAAAATTATTTCAATTTCTATATTTATATTTTTCACATCAGTCGATTTTAAGTTGGGTGAAAAAATGTCGACAATTATATCATTTTCCATCTTAAAGAGCAATTCTTTTCCTTTGGCCAAAATCTTACAATCACATATTATCAAATATAAAACTAATTTAAACATATCTAGATTTCCTATCTTTTTTTATAAAAAAAAAAAATTATTTGACCAAATCTTGCAAGAAAAAGCAGTAGAACTCTCAGCCTTTTACTTTAGAAGGTGAGAAAATAACACTAGGCTATAGCCTTGGGTGGTAAATAAACTTAAATTTAATTTGGTAAATTTAGCAGAAAAAATTGTCTTGTGTGTAGTTTAGCCATATTTAAAATTTGACCTGGTTATATTCATAAGAAATCTTCTGTGCAAGTCTCTGTTACCTTTGTAGATGCTCAATCTTTCATCTCGGAAATAATTTTCACTCGACTCACAATTAATACAAATCCAATGGAATAACCTCTCCATCTTTAGAGGAGAAAAGGAGTTTGAGCCGTGGTATGGGCAAAAAGGTGTGTGTGAGTCCCCCAACTAGGAAAAAAAAAACAAGTATAACCAACAATGAGAAAGAGAGAGAGGAAAGAAAAAAAAGAGAGAGGGTAAAGAGAGGAGAATGACAATTGAGGGAGAGAAAGGAGTCAAAGTGGGCATTTTGGTCTTTTCGTAATAAGAAATATTATGTTATTTTTTGTACTGAAATATTTTGGAGTATAAAGGTAATTTTATAGGTTAGAAGATTTGCACTAAATACAAACTATATTGGAGGAAAGTGAACATAAAAGAAATTTTTTGCACACTTTTCAAACTATAGGGTATTTTATGCACTTTACCCTTTAAAGTAGTATAATAGGTGTTAAACGGTTGATATATCTAAAGATACAAATGTGACAAGAAGTTTACTAGCAACAACCGTACATGTCTCTTGTGGGTGTTTTATGCACTTTACCCTTTAAAGTAATATAATAAGTGTTAAACAGTTGATATATCTAGAGATACAAATGTGACAAGAAGTTTACTAGCAACAACCGTATACAACATCTCTTGTATTTTTTATTAGGCTAAGCGGGTTTTGTTAAAATCTAATGTTAGAATTTTGTACATCAAATGCCATTTAATATGTTGAATAAATGCATTGTGTATTTCAAATTTAAATTTTGAAAACAAGCAAGAAGGAAAGAATATCAATTTCCCATTGCTCCTAATAATTTCAAGATTGCAAATAGGTTAGGTTGTTGTTTAGTGGTATTGGAAAAATATTCAATATATTGTAGGAATCTTTACCCAAATAAAATTATCCTAAGGACAAAAGAAAGGCGGCAAATTATTTAAAAACAAGTAACAACATTACCCTTTGAAAAAAGAGATGATAAATACACTTCAGTCGTAACTAAATACACTTCTTTTTTTTCATCTTTTTCTTAACATAAATAAAAATCATACCCCTAATACCGACTTCCAAAAAAATTTACACGCATCAAAATTGACTTGAGCCGTCCAATACAAGTCCAATGTGGGAGCCGTCTATTTAGTGTAGTCATTGGCCCTTTTTTGTTAACCGAAGTATACTTAATTTTTAAAATAAATTTCACTTACCTTCACTCTAGTTAGGATTTATTACACTCACCTCTCTTGTGTATTGTCATATAAACCGTGTTTACTTCATTGTAGCCATGCATTTGCTTGTGCTATTTATGGGTGTAATAGGTCCCATTATGCATTTTGTGAAGTTAGTTCAAGCACTTGAGAATCTTTTAAAATGGAATTGACGTTGCTTAACAGCTTGAGTTGGAAGTGCTTTTGATTAGAAACTTTTTTTTTTATTTTTGTTTTGATCAGGTAAGTAGAACCACACACACTGCCCTCCATTGAAACTCGAACCCTGGACCTCCCTTTGCAATCCGGATGGCCACAACGAAAAGAACCGCTCTTTGATTAGGAACTTCAAAGAGCGGTTCTTTTCGTTGTGGCCATCCGGATTGCAAGATGTTACATTCGGCACTCTTAACGCGCACACAGGAATATTCAGCCGAAGTTAAATTGGACTTCAATTAAAAATTGCTAAAAAATGCTGATATATTGATATTGAATTAAACTCTGGCATATCCAATCAGATTTCATTATCAGTTGCAAAATTGAGATTAGCCAAATGATAATCTTGAAATTTTAATTTTTTCTTTTTCGAGACTCATCAGGTAGCCAACTGGGCAACTAAATAAGCTGTAGAGAGAAGTCTAAGTAAACACGTTAAGAATTGAATCAGAATTAGTGCCAAGTTATTTCCTCAAATCAAAAGTCAAGAAACATTATGCAATATTGAATACTCTCCAACTTACATCAGCTTGAGCAAGTTTTGCAAGTCCATAGTCTAACACGACTACAATGGTTTTCAGTGTCATCACATCCAAATTGAACACGTAAATCAACCAAAAGCCCAAACAATGAGAACAATATAAAAAACATTGATCAAGAACTTTGATTTCATTTTAGAGCATTGTTTTCACATTAGCTTAACATGGAAAAAAAAGTAACAAAAAAAAAAGACTACTGAGACATGAACCTGTGAACAGTTGGCTACATTGTATGGTGCAGCAGAAAGTTTTAGTCCAATGTATATATATAAATGATACCAAATACATGTCATGTCCTTGCGGCGTTGTTGTTGTTGTTGTTGTCATCATCATTTGATGCTCGCTTTGGGAATGGAAGATGTACATGGCCCAGCAGACGTCATGAATGGGATTCCCTTGAACATTGCCACACCTTTGTCGTCGGTGAACAGATGCTGCAGCGATAAATGTTGATACAAATCATAAATGAGACAAAAAAAACACACCAAAAGGTTGAATTATTCTCATCCCTTGACCAAAGGTTTCGAGGATGATGGTAATTTGATTATTAGCGCAAAAGTTAGCACTTCAATTGGTTGATGGCTCACACAATGGAAAAACTAATTTCATCGTACGTCCAAGACTAATACCATCACTTGACTAATAAAAAGAAACAGAATCCTACCAACCATGTTTTCTACCTTATAAACATCACATGGCTAAAAGTATCATAAATTCAGGTCAAGTAGTCTCTTCCACAAAATCAGAACAAAGGAACTACATACCGGGGTTATCTTATCCAACTGTTTCTTTTTTGGGTTTAAAATGTCTTCAGGCTTTCCATCGTGCCTGAATAGAAATATTCACAATCACACATTAATAACTAAAGACTAAAAGAAAACCACATTTCTATTAACAAAGAAGCATTAATCCCAACAACCAAAATTGTTTCAAAACACACACACAGTTTCCGAGTTGGAGGGTATACACAAGGAGCATCTCATACATACCCAGAAAATGAAACACACTCGCCAACTTTGGCCCCTTCTGGAGCCACCAAAGGCTCCACAACAGTATGATCTTCATTAGAAGCACATAACACCTGAAAAATATAATTACCAACACATCAACCACCTCTATGCAGATTATATAAATTAAAAAGAAAGAAAAGAAAGGGTTGGGGAGAGGGAAACCAAAACGAATTAAATATACATACTCTACAAGTAGAATCGCACCATAGAAAGTTGCTTCTGCCTTACTCTTATATTTGGCAAAAGGTGAAATATTGATGAACAGACGTAGATACTATAAATGTCTCATGCCAGGGATTTAGATGACTGAACTTATGCAAATACCTAACATTTTTTTTTTTTTATAAGTAAATTCCTAACATCTAGTAATAAATCTCTTCATTAAGGCTCCGTGCACCGTCTTTTAAATGCTATGTTAGAGGGAATAAAAATTTGAGGAAATTTCATATGTGAGCTTCCTATCTTACAGAATGGAAACACACAGATAACAAGTGTGCTTCAGGCATTTATCAACTATTGAACGAGGGCACACACCAATACAGAAGTACAAATAGAGGGATAGAGTCTGCACTCTGCAGTCAATAATTGGATAAGCAAGCTTTTATTAATAATTGGATAAGCAAGCTTTTGTCTGTTGGCATCTTCTCAGTTTTGCACCAAAAATTGTGTTTCTCTTACATTAAAAGTCTATAGTGCAACAGCTAAATTATATGAGGGGAATTAAAATAATAAAACTTGCTTCATTTCAATTCAAGTCTGTGACTCAAGTTGAAGTCAACTCTTCCAATTACAAAATCAAGAAACAGTCATCTAAAGTTGCTCGACAATGGAATTGCTCCCAATTCTTCACAAGGATAATTAGTGTCAACACTCAACACGTGACCACATAAGATAAGGAGTATGGCATAGTTATGAAGAAATTCAACCTTGACTCCAAGCAGCAGAATGTCCACCAAGATAAATATTGGAAAAGAGACTTGGAAAAGTAAAGTATCCATTGTAACCCAGAACAATCTATGAGTTCATTATTTGTAGTTTACACAAATTAGGGGTATAAAAAGTAGAACAATTCTAGATAGTCTTTACTGGACATGTATAGAATTATTAAACAGCACATTTATGTACCAGACAGTAATCTGCAGTCATCTAACAACAGGCAAAACACATTCTGACAAGTCAGATGCAATTAACCACACTACCAACCAAAAGGTTTTTTTTTCTTGAAAAAAATATTTTACCACCATAAAGCAACACAGTGAACACACAATGTAAACAGAAACAGGTCTACTCATGGTCAAGTACGTAGACTAAACATAAAATATGATTTTGAGCTAACGGCATTTTTTTTTTTACAGTTATGTTTGTTAAATGAAACTGATGCAGCTGAACCCAAAAAAAAGGATTAAAGTTCAGAGTCTTCAGACGACTGAGTATATAACTTATTTGTAAGGAAGAGGGAAAAAGAATTTGTATCTTGATAGTTTTACCATTTTAGGAAATGATAAATGTTTTTTTCCTGGTAGGTCCCAATAGGTAAGACTAAGTTTTATTAACTGAAACAAAAAGGTGTACAAGACAAGTATAAATGCTGAATCAACAAAAAAATGCAGAGTAATAGCTGAACTAGACCCAAAACATCATAACTTTAGTAAGACATTATAATTGAGTATACGTTAATAAACCCAAAGCTAAAGCGAAAAATCCAAGACCATTTTATAAAAACATGAGCCAAATTGGATGAGAATGCCAACTTAGAAGAAGATATAGAAAGTTTACCAATCCTTCTGACATCACATCTCGTAGCTTTCCAGGTTTTACATTTGTGATTAGAACCACACGGCGGTTCTGCAAGCACATATAAACAGGAAAGGGCCATCAGAAATTAAACTCCAGAATACGATCAGCTAAACTGAAATTTTATTACATCCATTGTATACAAAAAATAACAAATAGTTATGAGACCCAAAAAGGAACAAAACTTTGTATTAATAATTCAAGCAGTATCTAGCATTCACACCATTAATTCATCTGGACTGCAATACTTTGCCAGACCACTGACCACCTGCCGCACCTTAGGGACGCCAACATCGATCTCCTCAACCAGTAAACTGCCCCATATATCAGAGAAATAATATGACAACATTGGAAAAATGCAATCTATTATGTTGCATTGATTTAACATCCTACTGTATGATTCAGACAGCTGGAAACATGTATCTCTTGGTTACCAAAGTGTTAAAGGGAAAAAAATGAAAGATATATATATATATATATATAGAGAGAGAGAGAGAGAGATAGAGAGAGAGAGAGAAAGAGAGAGAGACGCAAGAGATTTAATCATACCTGTCAGCTGATGGATGTTTCCATGCTTTGCGGATGACGCCAACCTGTATTTTGAGCAAACTAACACTAATTTCTTTATCTTTCTCAGCTGTATCTTTTTCAGGTACTTTCTTCTTCTCTGCAGCAACTATATTGTCTCCTCTGACCTTTTTCTTGAAATTTTGAAGAACAAAACCATAACATCATATAAACTCAATCAATTAATTGCAATGAATACAGAGTCAATCTTTTGAGTGCTACACCCTAGGAAAGCAACAGTATGTTTTATTCAATTATCACACTTGTATAGATTATATCTCTTTCCTTGGGCACTTAAATTTCAAGTGGCAAGTAAAATTTAGGATAAGTTCAAGACAACTAGGATATCTGAGGAAACAAGGTCACTGGGAGAGTCAACCAGCTTAACATGGAATTTTTTAATGAATCAAGCACTCTTGTAGAAAAGTTGACAGTGATTAATGGGTTCTAACAACTCATCATACAGATATTATGAGATTAATTGTTAATTAGAAGCAAATATACAAGAGACATTCTCAAAAGGATAGCGCATAATAAAATGTATTTTACAAATAGATGAGGTACGGGATCTTAGAGGCCTGCGAGATGGCGAAAACCAGAGCACTAACCAATTAGAGGCAATGAAGAATTATAGAGGCAGCAGGTCGTCCCTTCTTTCTGAAGGGGTACACATGCCATAATCTAATTTCACTTGATTTATGGTTATAAATCCACGTGTGTCCATCGAGGGGTTTGGTCACGACATAATTTGAGAACTCCTAGATGGCATGCACAGGAGCCCTCCTTCCCTTGGAGCCCCGAGGCACATATCATTCATTGAACTCTTGTACTTTGTCTCAACATTCTACTACTTAACCAACCAAATCACATACCCCCAAAATTCATGTAGATCCCGAGGCAATCCACAATTGCCCCAAGACATGGTAGTCAAGGAATGTGTGCTACACACCATGACGCAAAAGTAATGGCTTTCTTGAAGTTAAATCCGGCGGCCCTATACTACGGTTTACAAGGTAACATCATTTATCATGCCGAGACCTTTGAGTCGACTCACATACTCAAACAATTCACAAGAGTATAACATAGTTTCTAGCACGTGTTCGAGCGAGTGATTATTGTAGCGGAATGTCCCACACCCATGATCATTAAGAAAGTCCACACCATAGCCACAATGAACACCTGTCAAATGCTTACATAGTAGCCCTGTATAAGTGTATAACACAACCCCCAATTCCTTCCCACCTCCATATACCTTCATTTTAGAGTTGCGGTCCAAGAAATAACCGCCCACCAAGCTTCCCAGAGGTTACCTCCTGTTCTAGCAAGGGCTATACTTGGGTGTATTATAGAGACCTGATTCTTATGTAATTTCTTCTTCCATTCATTCATATTCATATCCTTTGGAATTTTTTGCTATATATGTGTATATGTACTTGTATATACTTTTTGCCCACTTACATGCTGCATTTCACAAAGGAAACTGAACGTGCACCACTCTTATGCAATCTTTCGTTTTCCTCTAGTTTTTTGAGAGGTCAAATTGATTTCCATTCAAGGTAGTTTCTCCCATTGCGTTCTACAAGAAGACGCAAAATCAATCACGAATAACCCAAATTCCATTATCTTCCTCCAATTCATATTCAATTAAGAAATAAGCCTCTAGTGGGTTAGCAGTCGTCAAAAAATTATGAATTTTCTCGTGAAAATGTTCACGAGGGCCTTTGACTTCGAAAGTCATTCTAGCCTACCAAGATTGGAATTTGTGATTGGAGAATATATTAGGCATTAATGCATGTGGACTAAAAATCGTCAACATCGATTATCCTCATAATTCATACTTGTTCTAGTTTAACAATCGGGTCTCAAATCAGTTGGAGTGAGGGAAGATAACCCTAGGAACCGCAAGAAAAATAGATGTGGAGCAAAGCATCTGTTCATAGGCATTATATCCAACAATATGCTCCGACAACAAATCCCAATCAATTGTAGGGTAACAATATCTTTCAAAGTCTGAATGGATGAAAAATCAACTTATTGTCCAACTTCCATTCTCCAGCTTAATCAAGAAGCCTTTAGTAGGTTAACTATAGCCAAAATATTACATAACTTGTCCTAAAAACGATCACAAGGACCGCCGGAAACATGTTTTCAAAACTATGTAGTAGTTCTGTGAATGATACTAACCTTTTGGTTAGATGGCTACATTTTAACCTTGGGGTAATCATTCTAACAAGTCATGGCTCTCACATCATGGAGTATAGCACGCACATGTTATGATTGATGTGTCTCGGGGCGATTGTGGACCGCCTTGGGACCAACATGAACATCAAGAACCATGGGGTATGTGGTTTAATGCTCTGTTTGGTAAGAGAGGTGAAAAAATTAATGGAAGGGAGAGGGGGAGGGATGGATTAGGCATCACTAAGAAGGGTGGTGTTCACCCATCCTTTTGTTTGGTTGGATGAAGGGAAGAAAATGGATGCTATTGTAATTTTACCACACAAAAAAACTTATATGTATAAATCAATACATTAAAATTAGTCCATTTTCTTGTCTCTTCTTCATCCCACTTGTAATGGAAACAAAATAGTGGACCTGGAGGGATGCATTATCTCTCCTCGCATCCTTCCCCTCCCTTCTACCTAATAATGAAAGGTTGCTCCATCCCTTCTCTCCTCCCTCCCACCCCCTTTCATCCTCCTACCAAACGGAGCATAAGTGTAATACCCTGTTATTTTTTAGTTTATTTAAATTGGGTCATTCATTTGTTTAGGTTGCTGATTTGTGAGTGTTTTAAATGTTTCAAGTTAATTTTGTCAATGTGTTTATTTAGATTTTTTTTTGTGTGGCTGGTTGTTTTAAATAGTGTGTAGTATTTTTTGCTTTAAATGTTTTTTTTATATATATAAGTAAATATATAGGTAGATTTATATCTCCTGGGAAGCTGTAGGTATAATATATACACACATATATATATATAGATGTACGATATATGCATATATGTATTTATTTAATACATGAATCAATAGGTTTTGGGTTGCAGTGATGTTTGGACCAGTTGAGTGTTGAACCTTTTTATTTATTATTTTTTTTCTAAACCCTAGAATAATAGGGCCCAACCTGAATGACCCAATTTAAATAACCTAAAAAATAATGGGGTATTACAATAAGCCGTAGGATGTCAAGAACTATGTTACATGGACACAGGTCCGTGTGTTGGGGGCGGGTGTTAATCCATGTGTCTGCGTGTCAAATCCTTACATAAAAGAACACACAGACACTGCTAAATATTCATATTATTGAATTTTTATTACTATTTATTTTCTAGATTAAAATAATGTTTTTATGTAACATATTGTTCAAAATATATTGTTCAATATAGACATTTCACTCATTTTTTAAGCAAGAATATTATATAGTTGAATTATTGGACATGTTTTTTGATGCATGTCTAACCAAAAGCGACGATTGGACACATATCCCATACCCATGTCCGAGGAATGTGGGTCGAACACGGGTACTTCACCTACTTTTGAATAGTCCATATAACATAGGTCAAGACATAATACAAGAGTTCGATGAGATATGCAATGGGGATCCAAGGGAAGGAGGTACCAGTGCATGTCATCGGAGAATTCTCAAATTAAGTCTTGACCAAATACCCCAATGAAGGACGCACATAATTATGACTGTTAATCAAGGGAAATAAATTATTGACACTTGCCTCAAACTTTATAAAAAGATCAACACCCCTTCTGAGAGAAGGGACGACCCGCTACCCCTAAAGTCCTTCATTAGTTATATAATTGGTATTTGCTCCGATTTTTACCCTCCTACAAGGCTCCAAGGTCTCGATTTTTTCCCTTTTGAGAACATCTCTTTTACTGAATGCATCTAGTATAACTATATTATTTTGATGATAAACAATGAAAAAGTAAGTAGAAAAATAAAATTAGCTAGTATTCTCGTAGACTACAAATAAATTCCAATATGATCCCACCTTACCTTAGGAGTTTGTCATGCCCCTTCATCGAAAGGAGCTTTCAGCTAAGGGAAGTTTAACCAGTAGTCTCACTTCACTGTGCAACACAATAAATGAGACTCTGTAACTCTTGTGGGTAAGTGCGGTTTTGAAATTCTATATTTATCCCTCCCTGTCGAGCATGTCCATAATTCTCCTATAACCTACAATATGAATCAAGATGTAGGTCAATTTTAACTACGGGAAATGTTTCGTCTTTTCTTGCATAATACACTTCTATCTTCGGAAGAACTGCAAAACCCTTTAATAAATAACAACTTTGCACTCAAAAAGTTCAATTTGATTTCTATAACGTATTCTTAAGCAACAAAAGTTCTTCTAGGTACAAGTGTGTTGTATGGGAAGGCAATCAAACTTTGGATAAGGTGGCTGAGTTGGTTTTCAGTGCCGTTTCCTTTTAAAAAGTGTCAACACTACAATATAAGTTGTGTGCTAGCCCCAATAAGAAAAGTGGGATTTAATCTTGCAAGTTGCAAGTCATCAATTTGGAACTCCCCAGGCAGCCTGAAGAAACTAAAAAAGAAGCCACATGTACATATACTGAAGGACCCAACAATACATGCATGCATTACTGGAATATCTTATAAAATCAAATGGAGGAAAATACCACGTAGGCACTTTCAATTAGAAAGAACTAAATAGAAGACGAGAGGGAGGGTGGAGGAACTGGAAGAGAGAGAGAGAGAAGAAAGGAGAAACTACACTCAAACAGGATAAATGACCTACCATATCAGCACTTTTCTTTATATTCAAGCCTCCTGCTTCTGAACTATTTGCATCTTTGGTGCCTTTCGCATTTGAATCCGCTTCCAAAGCAGCTGCATTTACCAACGTCTGCAAATAAATCAAGAGAAAAGTATTAAAAGATCATGCTCGAGCTTGTTTTACATGTGGCTGAATGATTTATGCTGAGCAGAAACTCCATGAAGGTGGATAAAAGAAGCATAAATCCCTGTCTTCTAAGAGTTCATTATAATAATCATGTCCCCAAAACATGCAGAGACACTGAAATGCTTATGTGATATGGTGCACTTGTTCTGGAATTAGAATATATTGTAACTGTGCCTGTCAAACTATAAAGAAAATATTTTTGTAACTCACATTTTGTAGGAGTAGCAATGTAAGTATTGCAAAAGAAATGCCGGAAATGATATCATTTGAGTGTGAATTGGAGTTGAGAGCAAAATTCGAACAACAAAGTGGATGACTCTTCAACCATTATGCTCTACTTGTAACATTAAATGATGTAAATAGTACTCACAGGGGGGTCAAATTCAGGCTTCTCTAGCAAGATTGTTTCAAATAATTCCCCAAAATCCTCATTCTGCACAAATGAATATCAAGAAGTTTACAATACTAGTTCACTCAAAGAAAACATAAAAATAATATTAAATATAAATCTTTGAACAGGCAAAAAACTTGCAAACTTGACTAGTTTGAAGGTCTCCATTCTGTAACTGCTTAAACCTACTACAGATGTGCTTAGACGCTTCCCTGCACTTGCAGTAATGTAGGCCCACTTGTATTGAATGTGCTCTTATACCAAGTTTTTAGTGATATATAGTTTGACTTTGATTTAAAACATTTGGAAATTAAACTGAAACCATTTGTTATAGAACCTGCAGCGTTTAAAATTAAGATGATGCAATATTCAGGATGTTTAATAAAATTTATATATTTGTTCAGAAGTCCATTAATAATTTAGATGCATATATTTCATTTGGTAACAACAGCAGAATATGCCAAAAAAGGGGGGAAATAGTAAAAGCATAACTGTAGTTTTCATCGCTATATGCCTGACCATAATTACACAGCCCTAACTGGTATGGCCTGGGTACAAACTTTGGAAAGGTCCGGTCCACAATTTAACAACGGACTAAGATCAGGTGTGGTTAAGACTAGATAATGGATAACCAGCGGGATATTATGATTGAAAATTAACTAAAATTTGAGCTAACTCTATGATTTTATTATTTTCATCTTTCAATTGCTTTTTTTCGGTTTGATAAATACAGTGCTCAATATTAGCTATTTTTCTTTCTAAATAATGCTGATATATAAGGCACAAAACACTGTTCAACATTTTCTTTTGGTAAGAGCATGCAGCTGCCCACCATAGAAGCATAATGTAGCATAATATCAAATCATATTCTAAAATGCTTACATAAAAAATAATGTTGATGTTTTGACATCCAAGAATTACTGTTTATGTTTGCATCTTCTGACAGCAGTTGCAAACTACTCAAAAATTTCCACAGCGAACTACGCAATAATAATAATAATTTTAACCAATTAAAGCTCAACACATTGTGCCCCCACCTGGATGTAATCCATCCATCTCAACAAATGCGGCAATTTATCCCTATCTGGTTCCGAAAGTCCAATCTGGCAACAGAAGATCACTCAAAATTGTTAGAAGTTAAAGTGCATTGCAATGACATCTACCTAAAATTTCTTAATAATGATAGATATCTTTTCCTCACTTTGAAAGGGTTTCATTATAAATGACATTGTAAATAAAGGTTATTCTTCTTTCCCATTTTGAAAAACATACAAAGAATATATAGTTTTTAACAAACAACAAGAAAGGGAGGGATGAAAAAATAAATAAAGTATTGGTTGGCCCACCAATTGTTTTACTAGTAAGATTTTTTACAGTGTATGAGAAATGTTAACATCTCAAAACAATTATAACTGTGGCTGATGTAAAAACTGATTGGTAACAAAACTAGAGAATGCATACCACGGATGAGTGTATTGCTGAAAATACAACAATATCAGCTTCAGAGGGTTTCATTCCATTGCCCAAAATAACAGACTTCTGAGCCAAGTCTTCATTTAACTCATTTATTGCCTTAAAGCATGCCTCTGTATCTACAGGAAAATCCTCTGCATATGCTATCCACTTCATTACCTACAACAAAAATTTGAGGGTGAACATCAATATTAGAAGTCCTCAATTTTCTTCATGCAAGTCCACAAAACCAAGTGGTTTTATCTAATTGATAGTCACTTACTACAACTTGAAAAGTCACTTCCATAAGAAATTGACATGTTAGACTCTAGGGTAGTAAATTAAATATTCTTGTGGTAGTCAACTATACTTGGATCATACCTCATCCTGTTTTGCCTTCAAAATATTTGTGCACAAGCTCTTAAAATCACTTTGCATAATGTTATCCAAGAAAGTTTTCTGCAGAAACCAATTTTTGGAAATAAGCAACCAAATTGGCAAATCAGGCATACAACACCCAATGAGTAAAAATTATAAGCCCCATTTAAATTTGCAAAGTTAACATTTCACATGGTAGAATATGAACAAATATAATGCTAGTACTGTTCCAAATTCAACAGATTATAATTCAAGGATGTCATGTGCACAGTGCGCAAAGATGGGAAGTGAGGAAAATATCTTGGTTACGGAATGGAAATATATCCGAGATAGAAATATATAGTAGTGCCACAGTCCGAATATATCTTACAAACTGTAATCCAATGGTAAATCAATGTAAACACCTTGGACTTGAACCAATTTCATAATAATTAATACAAAACATCAGCTGAAGCCTGCAGCAAAACATAGAAAAGAATCCATGTGTAGCGCCAAAATATATATATATATATATATATATATATAGAGAGAGAGAGAGAGAGAGCTCCAATCTGCTATTCAAGAATAGGATCTGTTTGGAATTCAAACGCAACAATAAAAATAGTGACCAATATACATTCAAATACGAGACAATAAATTTTTTACTATTCGCACTATATAGTACCTGCTTATTGAATAACAACAAATATTAGTAAAATTCTAGTATTGAGAACTAATTAAGCACATATTTCATATTTACAACGACTAGTCACTAAAACCACGAGATAAAACCAGAATCACATAATATACATACACATATATTTTTATATATGTATATATATCCAAATAGAGATTAATCAATACAAAGTGATCTATAAAAATGAGATTCGAAACTGTTCTGCGAAATCGAATAATTGGAAGAGTGTACGGATCTTACTGGATCCAATTTCAGGAAATTACAGAGGGACGAGGCAACGAGTTGCTTTCGATGGAGACCGATGTCTTCATTTGCAGACGCCATTTTTGCACTACACTCTCTCTGTGTCCTCTCAAGTCTCACTGTCCCACTGTCTCTGCTCAGGCTCTGTATATTATAGGGTTTATTCGGGCTTTGCGGCCCATTGAATCTGGATGGTACCTTTCTGAGTTCCTGTTATATGACCCATAACTATTAGGCCCAAAAACTGCTTGTCATATTATATGTATTAACCATGGTTAACATTTGGAATATAAATCTAACACTACTAGCTTTATAACGAACTACTCCCTGTGTTAAGTGGTTAACGCTGGTCAACAATTACTTTTATGATGTCGGCAATATAAAATTTCAAAATACATATTTTATTTTAGTTTAAGAAGTATTAAAATAACTTGATAAAAGAATAATAAAATGATTATTAATGTTAATGACATCCTAGCTCTTAACTTTCCATGATTAGGGAGAATTTCTCTGATGAATTTACAAAAAAAAAAATTGAAATGTATTTTACTTAGAAATTTAGGAGAGTTAAAAAATAATAGAATGAAATTTTAAGAGCTCATCGTATCTCAATCCTTGGATGGTGAGAATTTATAAGATTCATGCTAATTAATTATTGAGAGACATCAATTGTATGGCACTACCGTTGAGATGTGAGTTCTGTAGTAGTAGTAATAATGATCATTTTTGAGAACTCGTACTATCCCACATGATTATTATCATTATGTTATAGATGAAAAATTAATATCAACTCATAATCGGTTAGCACTTTCTTATATTGTTATATAGGTGTGTTACTTATTCATGCATAACCAACCATCTAATAGCATTTATAACTTGATAATTCTAATACATAATAGATATTTTAGGAGAACCAACTTGATTTCATTATGATACTTAAATAATTTTATTACTTAATAATTAATAAATTATTGAAAACATCCATGGTTAGAATATAAATTCACATAGACATATAAACATGCATATATAATGAAATTTTGTACACATCATTTCCAGTGATCATTCCCCCTCTTGTCCTCCATTTTATTTTTTCCGGAACATTTCAAAATTTTCCATGGAAAAGACCAAAATATGGTATTGGACACTGATTATCAATCAACCCCATCTAATAACCACGATTTAGTATATATCAATATCATGTATAAACCAGACTAGCAAGGATTGATGGTTCCAAACAGAAGTTTCTCGTTCTATTCTCACAGAGCTCGATCCAACGCACAGACAAAATGAGAAAGAACTTGTGACTTAGTTAACAGAAACAACCCTCTTGTCTCTCTGCAGCAGAACAGGTTCATCCCTGCAAAAGTGAGCGGATATAATATAAGTGGTAATAGCTATCCAAAACAAGAACAACCTTACACTGCTATAAACATGCAATTTCTTCATTATATATTTCCAATTCTACTTTGATTGTCTGAATTCCCAATGAGTAGAAAACCATCTTCACATTTCATAATATACAGCTGATGAAGATAATGCAACATTACAAGGGAAAAACATTAGGTGAAAAAAAAGGTGATTATCAAAAAATGGCGTCAACTTGTTTTACAGACAACAAAATTGTTTACACTAAACCGATCTCTAAGAAACCTGCTTTCAACACTAGCAGAGAGTGTGAAAAGTTACTCATTCAATATTTGTTCTAATCTTCTACATCTATTTTTCTTTCCTTTTAAGTTGTTTTTCCTTTTATCTTCTTCTCCGAAGTAACACAAGTAAATCTAAATCTCAATCATCCCAATCATTTCCCCAACCATCATTATCAGATGATCTGGAAGCAAGGCCATTTGCCCGTCCATTTCCTACATGATTTCCACCCGGTGACTTCACTGCCTTTTCCTCATCCCAATCATCATCCCAACCTTGATCCCAACCTTCTGTATCCGCATTCATGGTTGAAAGTGAACCTGGCTGTCCCATTTCAAGTTCCTGATATGGAACTCCATCAAGATGCCGATCTCCTTTCCCTAACTTGCAACAGGCCCATATCCCTCCAATGATAATTGCCATTAAAAACAGTAGGTAAGCACCATGGATGGGGGTTGCATATGTGGCATAAGATTGAAAATGCTTGTAAAAGTTGTTTCCTGGTGCTGAGGATCCCATTTGAATTGTACAATTCGCATTTCCAGCATTTAATACAATCGATTTAATTCCTCCAAGATTTGCTGATATATTGATCTGGCATGAAACAATAAGAAGAACTTATGAGAAGCCCAAATCTGAAACTAAAACCAAGTTCTTACAAACACCATTGACTAAATATATATATAATTTTTCTGGATAAGTAACACAACAACCACATACCAACTGGAACTTGAAGCATGTACATTCCCTTTTGGGGCTGGCAGAAAACACCACTCAAGCTAACAGCTGGTGATATAATGGAATTATTCAAGTGTTACTTTTTTAAAACAGGTTCAAACACTTCTTTGTTGTTTCAATTATAGTTCCTTGAAAATCAGGTCCCCAAATTTCTTTCCACTAAAAATTAAGTGTCCACTTTTTAGAAAGATCACCAAAAGCAAGAAATATAATGCATAACAAAGACTATGGACCTGCACCTTCTTGGCTTGGTGTTTTGATAGTTCCAGCTCCTCGAATGTATTTTTGACAGGCAAGAACGTAAAATTCACTTTCAGAGAGTTCTCTCCATCATTCTGAACGATAAGAAATGGAACTTGGGGGCCTACAAGAAGAAGGGAATTATTTTAGCTTTTTTATTTCATAAAGCCGACGGAGAGGTAAAATCACTAGACATCTTGTCAAGAGAGGGGAAACAGGGGAAAAAAAGAAAAGGAACATCATTAGATTCATATTTCAATACGACACTCCTGAAATATAAAACTTGAACCAATGGTTTAACTTCTTTAAGAAACTAGACATAATGCATTATTAATTAAGGAACAAGAGTAACAACGAGGCCCAAGCTGAAATACAGCTAAAGCAACAAGACAAAAAGAAAAATCCAAAGATGAGCACTTCAGTCATTTCAATTATTGCTTATTCAATGTGTTGTCCGCTTACCATGCCTATCTAAGGGGATGAGTTGGGGGGGAGCAGAATGAGAGGGATTGGAGAAGGTCTTTTAGAAACTGATCAGATAGAATAGTACTTGGATTGCTACAAAAATTCACATATTTGCTGTGCTAGAATACAAAGAGAAGGACAAGACGTCTTCTAAGCCTCTAATTTACAAGAAAAGAGAAGAAACAATAAGAGAGGAAGGTGGAGAGAGAGGAAGACTTCCAAATACTAATTTTTTATCCAATCCCTAACAATAGAAAGAAAAATATAATAGATTATATCTTCAACTGTATCCTGTTTTCCCCCAATAGGCCTATTTCAGGGATCACAAAATTTCAATCACACGTACCGACCTTTGGGGAAAAAATATAGCAAAATTTACAGAAAAACTCCCACTATCATTCAATTTTCTAAAATAATTTTCATATCATTTATTTATGGTCCTTAATGTCATACTGCTATCAAATATTTGCAAGTAAAGGCTATAGGGTGCACAATGACCAAAGTGCCTTATGTGAGGGTTTTAATAGCTTAATTTACATTGTTTGGTCGAAATCTTCATTGCTTAAGATTTTTGCTGTACGTGGTAGTTCTCCGCTTGCATTCCATTTGGCTGCTTGTTTGCCTCTCCAAGTGCAAGAGGAGATTGCATGTGAGGGAGGGTGTGAGAGCTAATACACGTTGTTTGATCAATTCCTTAACAACTTAAAGTTTTGGTCAATCAATGATTGATGCACCCTTGGTAGTTGAACAAGGGTGCATCAATCCCCTTTTCTTGGAGAAAAATCAATCTTCAATCATTGATTCTTCAAGATTGAAAATATTCGCACCATCTTGATATTCGTGATAGATCTATGATTCTTTAAGGAACAAATAGATGAGTGAAGGAATGGGAAGAAAAGAATTTCAGAATGTTGAGTAATAGAGATAGAGATTAGAGAAAGACACAACATGAGTGTAGAGAGTGAAAGGAAAAAAAAAAGGAGAGCAGGGATTTTTGAAAAGAGAAATGAGAGGAGATCAGATATAAGAGACAAGAGAAAGAAAATATCAGAAAAGAGGGCAATGATTAAAGGAAGATAGAGAAGAAAGAAGGAGAGAAGGAGGTTAGTGATAGATATGGAAAGAGTTGGAATAGGAGGAGAATTATGTGTAGGACTAGATATGGATTGATTTCTAAAGAAAGAGTTAGGACATACACGTGTGTGTGTGAGAGAGAGAGAGAGAGCAGACCTCTTCCAGGTCCTCAATTTATTAGTCATCTTTGGATCACGATCCAAACAAGCTGATTACTGATTTCCGCTAGGGCATCCAGTTGATATCAGTCAATCTTTACTTTTAATTATTGACGTGGCACAATGTTGTCCACTGGATGCACCAGCGGAAATCAGTCACAATGAAGAGGATCCTGGTCCGTCTTCTTTGGTTTGAATTGTATTTTATATCCATGAGGCCTATTTATAAGCTTCGTAAAATCCCAAGGCAATTGGGAATGTTTTAAAAATATCCCTAGCCATTACATTAATACTTTATAATTCAAATTCCTTTCTTGGAATTGCAGAGCCTCATCAAATTGAAAAAGTATAACAATATTAAGAGACAACTTCTAAATACACTAAAAACTTTCATCATTAAAAAGATAATAGAAATCTAAGAAAATAACTTCTGATATTGTTACCTACACTAAATTAAGCAATAAAATACAAAATAATTTGTAAAATACCATTGTAGACAGTACTCGGTAGGAAGTTTAGCAAACCCCAAGGAAAGAGTCACCCAAGTATAGCGTTTATCAAAGATGAACCTAAACCCTAATAACAGAAACTCAAAAGCAATTCTGAATACTAGAAAAAGTCCTTTCTCGGATTGATTGCATTAAAGTTATGAGTAAGATGATAAAAAAATAATTAAAAAGGAATAGTGCCAGAAAAAAAAGTATCAAGTATGAGAAATATCGAACAGATGTTAAATGTATAGGTTTCTCATGTTGATATCATCAAAGGTAAATGTTAGATGAAAAAGAAAAGAAAATAGGAAAAAGGACATGCACCAGAAAATTAATTTACCTAGGTATACTGTTTGATGGACACATACTTTATTTGATGAGATCACATTACTGTAAATAATAAGTTTAAACTACATAGAGTTGCTTTCAAATAAAGAAGTTTTAGATACTTAAGACAGGAAAATATATGAAATGGTAATTAAGTAAAAGTAAGAGTAAAACCAACGGAATGGCAATCTGAAATAATGAAGGTCGAGAATTCAAGTCCCCTTTTATGTCTCCTATATGCTCATAGGAGATATAACTTGTAATAGGAAAGACTGACACCATATATTTAATGTGGCCTACCCCATTCCATGGGGAGCAAGGCAAACATGATGATTATGGCGACCCAAAGCAACCGCATTATATGCACACACACATATAAAGATCATTGGAGAAGAAAAAGGTTTGCAACTTACAAGCATGGGCTAAGCTCATGAGTTGCATTAAAAGGGGGCCCAATTTCAGCATGTCTTTACTCCCTCCATCCCCAAATTCTTGTCCCTTTATCCATTTTTGGCTTTCCCAAAATTCATTTCCCATTTGAAAACTCAATGCAGAAAGATTGTATATTTTTAAAAATATCCTTAACTTTTAAAAACTTCTCCCAAATAAAAATATGAACTTTTAAACTTCAAATGGGTAGTTTCAAATTTTCAAAAAGGGACAACACATGTCCCCTTAAAGAGTTGGAATCCGAAAAGGGATAAGAATTTTGGGCCTTTGTCAGTCCGACCTGAACTAGGCCCCAAGTACATGAGAAATTGCAAGCTGGTTTGAGAAGAGGATGCCTATCTTTGGGCAGCTGAGCCTAGGCTTGGGAAGGCAATATCTGATTCAGTTGAGCTCAGTTAAACCTAGGCAGCTAGGCCTAGCTGAGCCTGGCCAAATTGACATCCATTCTTTGATCAACTCTCCCTATAGGAACTAAAATTCTATCAATAGATCAAAGAACATGGTTGTAATTTAAAAAAATGAGAACATGCTTGTGCAGCAAAAACAATTATTTCGTTGCAAAAAAAAAAAAAGGGCCTTGTTGGCTGCAATTGGGATCGAAGGCCATAAACAATCATGTGCCGGAGGGTGATGGTTTTAAAGTGTGAGAGTTGATTATAACCTTCATCTCATATGTGCGTGTGATGGTCCTTTCTTTCTATTCTTCGGTAAGTGGCTTTTGACTGATAGAAAGCATCTCTCTTTTGTCCCTCCTGACTGAACCCGCCAAAAAAATCACGATAGAAAAAATGGTTCTTCCTGGGAGAGTCGTAAAAAAAAAAAGATTTATTTTTTTATAAGAAGGAGACACGCCCTGCATCTCTCCTCCTATTAGAATAAAGAAAAGCTCTTTCTTTTTTCTCCAACAATAAGGTAAGTTTTGAAAAGTAACATGCTTGAAAAAAGTCCAAATTGTCATCCATCAGCTTATTGGAAATAGTTAACCCAACTCTTGTTCATTCAAAGCCCATCCCATCTACTGAACAAACCCTACACCTCTCTCTTTATAAGTGGCTAGAGATATCACTCAAGCTAAGAGCTGGTGGTATAACCTTTGTTCTTGTAAAATGTTACAAGAATGATTTTCCTCTACTAATTGAGCATCTTCTTGATCTTAGTGTCATGGTTTTATTTCAACAAAAGACAACACCTCATTGAAAATCATCCCACCTTTGGCAAATAAAAATATGATGGTAATCCAAGCACTCCCCAAAGAAGGAATCAGCACAAGAAAAAACAGACGAGAAAAATATATTGATTAAGCTAATTGAGAACAATCCATGGTCCAGGACAAACAAAAACTCAACAAACAGCTACTGCTAATTGTACAAATATTTACTCATACCTTCACAAAAAACCTCTAGCAATAAAATAAGCATCAAGTGTGCATTCGCCTTCTAACTCGTCGTATACCATAAAAAAAAATAGCACAACGAAGACGAATCACAGTTCGCTTATTAGAACCTCAGCTAGATTACCTATAAAATGATCTAATTGCATACCTAAAAGCATCACAAACAATCATATCATAATATAATGATACAAAATCACAAAAAAAAAGGAAAAATGTAGATTACCAATTCCAGCATAAGAAAGGCACGCAGTCATATTTTTATCATCCTTGCAACTGTTGGACGATAGCCCACATCTTTCATTGGTGATGGTATCAATTGGTTCGGCTTTGGGGGAATTGGCAGGTACCTGAACATTCTGAACAGGGGCACCACTAGAATGGGAATTCACACTTGAAACAGGGCTTATCGAAGGAGGAATCTAACAAAACAAATTAGCATTTAAAACTCGAACACATTTAATTCAAAATTCTAACAACCAAGCAATATATAAATATATATATATGTATGCATGTGTGCGCGTATATTAGGTATAAAATGAAGAACAAAGAGATCTGAAGAGTACCTGGATATGTTTCTCTTTGGGATTTTCTCCTTGTGATAGTTTCCGAAACATTGGAATCGGAGATGCATTTGATTGTTGTGAAAAAGGCAAAATCAATAGAACTAATATAAATTTTAATTTCTGAGACATTATCGTATATGCGTAGACCTTGCGTTTCACGATTAAACACTAACCTTCCTAGGAATGTTTTCACAGCAGATCCATACAAGTCGGGTATGTAAAACGAAGAGGTCTATGGACCTCATTATTGAAGGAAAACTAGTTGACCTGAGATTTATATTATACAACAGACAAAAGCTGTAACTTGTTGACGGATCAATAGAGAGAGATAAGCGCGTCAACCAAACAATGCAATGGAATCTCAATCTAGAGAGAGAGAGAGAGATTTGGTTTAATATATAGATTATAGGCAAAAGTGAAAAAAAAAAAAAAAAACTGAGGTCTTTCCAATTCAGCGTAATAACTTAGAGCAATGCTGTATAGGGCTGCAACTCGGGCGGGTTGAACGGGTTAGAGG
Source organism: Cornus controversa (assembly GCA_026545225.1). Classification (NCBI taxonomy): domain Eukaryota; kingdom Viridiplantae; phylum Streptophyta; class Magnoliopsida; order Cornales; family Cornaceae; genus Cornus; species Cornus controversa. The sequence continues at coordinate 45,509,900 of CM048852.1, read as the reverse complement.
TACAATTCGGGCTCAATCTTACATATAAAATGTTCAACTCTAACTCAATCTTAACCCTACTTTCAACCCTAACTACTCAACCCTAGCCCAACCCATCCTTAAATTTTTAAACTCAGGTTCGCAACTCGGGTTGAGATTTCGGGTTAGAAAGTCGGGTTAATTCGGGTTATCTATATCACTAATTTCCATATTGAAAACTTAAAGTGATCTTTAATAAGTTTCATATTATATTACTCCTAAACACACACAAAATTAAAAACTTAATGCAAATTTCTAAAAAATTACAAACAAATTTTTAAGAAATTAATTATCCAAAGTGTTAACATACAATAAATAAAGGAAGTTGAAAAGAAAAAGGTTATCATAATTTGAATATTATATATAATATATTTAAAATAAAAAATATATATAAAAACAATATGTAGTAACCCTTGTGGACGGGTGTGAGTGGGCGGGTGCAAAGACAGACACTGGGCTGAGCTACCACACTGACAGGGTACAGGGTGCTCAATCCCACATCGCCTGGGTGTGGAAAAGGGGATGTGCTTATATGTAGTATGTTCTCTTCAAATGGTATGAGGCCTTTTGGGGTAAAACCCAAGAGCAAAACCGTGCGGGCTCAGGCCCAAAGCGGACAATATCATACCATGTGTTGGAGCGGGGTATTACAATTGGTATTAGAGCCTGAACCCAGCCGGAAGTAGTGTGCCGACGAGGACGTCGGGCCTCGTAGGGGGGTGGATTGTAGTAACCCTTGTGGACGGGTGTGAGTGGGCGGGTGCAAAGACAGACACTGGGCTGAGCTACCACACTGACAGGGTACAGGGTGCTCAATCCCACATCGCCTGGGTGTGGAAAAGGGGATGTGCTTATATGTAGTATGTTCTCTTCAAATGGTATGAGGCCTTTTGGGGTAAACCCAAGAGCAAAACCGTGCGGGCTATGACCCAAAGCGGACAATATCATACCATGTGTTGGAGCGGGGTATTACACAATATTACAATTCGGGTTCGGGTTGTTGATACCTCAACCCTAACTCAACCCTAATTAAGTTTGGGTAGAGGTTTTTCAACCCAAGCTCAACCCTAATTGTAAAAATAGTTGCCCAAGCTTATAAAAAATCGGGTTGGTCTCGGGTTGAAATCGGGTTGCCCAACCCAAGTTGCACCCCTAATGCTGTACATCTCGAATAAATATCACGAATTTTAACTCGAATCTATGTGGCAGGTGATATAGTCCTTTATTTTAGGAGATAAAATTAAATGGTAAGTTATTATTGGTGGGATTCCCCCATATACGGAGTCCCTATAGTATTATCATCGAATTTTAACTCGAATTTATGTGGCAGGTGATATAGTCCATTATTTTAGGAGATAAAATTAAATGGTAGATTATTATTGGTGGGATTCCCCCATACACGGAGTCCTTAGAGCATCCACTATGGGTTCTCTAAATTTGGTTCTCCAAATTTGAATTTTAGCTAGCCACCTCAGCATTTTAGCCAGCCACATCATCAAATCAAAATTTCTAAATTTTGACTCCACAACAGGTTCTCCAGATTTGCATTTTAGCCAGCCACATCATAATCTTTAAATTTTGACTCCACAACAGGTTCTCCAGATTTTCACTACCCACACAATTAAATAATCTTACATAATTAAATTAATCTAAAATTTTATGTATATACATATTTATATTAAAAAATTTTATATTTTTTTACCTTGAAAAATTCATAATTTTTTCGTTTTAAATCAAAAAATAGCCTAAGTGGTACTCAAATTAAAGCTCTCGAAATTATATTTCTAACAGAATTAGTTTCATCAAAAAATTCAATTTGTAGTAAAAGTTATTGACATTTAAGCAAATGATACATATATATATATATATATATATATATATATACATGGCATGCAATTTTATAAAAAAAAAGACAAAAGAAAAAAAAATTATATTTGGATAGCTATGTGGTTGGCCGGATTTAGCCAACCACTTAGCTAACCAATGATGGGTCCCACATTTTCGGCTAACACATTGCATTGCTACAGTATCATTTGGATGGCCAGACTTGCGTCTGGCCATCCCATTGTGGATGCCCTTATGGTATTATCACATGTCACATAGATTCGAGTTAAAATTCATGAAATAAAATTGTGACGTTTAGCATTTCTCAATAACTTAATGTCTCAATGTAATTACAAAATTATCAAATAAATTTTCAAACTTTCAAAAAATAGCAAGATATTCTTCGAAATCATTTTCAGACAATTTTTAAAATACAATTTCTAAACTATTCCTTTTATATAATATTTAAAAATTAAAAAATATCAAAAACTCAAACTAATAAGATTAATGCAAAGATGATGGTGGTGATAATAATATTTTACATTATATATGAATATTACTTGGGCAAATATTATTTTAAAATTTGATCTTTTTTCTTAAAAAAAAAATTACTTACTTTATTAAATTTAAAATAATAATAAATAATGTATTTATAAAAAAATTGAAATAAAAAAATATTTATTAGCAAAAACTCGGATGACACGGGTCTGTCTAAATCAAATTATTTTATATTTAATAAAGTAAGTAATTTTTTTTAAAAAAAGGATCAAATTTTAAAATAATGCTAATTCAACTAATATTCTTTGTATAATGTAAATATTATTACTACCACCGTCATCTTTACATTAATCTTATTAATTTGAAGTTTCGACATTCTTTTGTCTCTATTTTTATTTTCTAAATGTAATATAAAAGGGGTGATTTAGAAATTTTGTTTTAAAAGTTAGACTGAAAATTCTCTCAACTCTGAAAGAAGCATTTTGCTCACTAGGTACATGAGGATATTATGGAAACTTGAGGAGTTTGGTTCATTTTTGCCAAGATTATATGTATATGGAGTCAGTTGGAATCTTTACTCGTGGGAGGGCTACGTCTTTGTAACGTCCAATGTCCACTTCTTCAACGCGCGTCTCAAATCAAAATTTAAGTCTGCGAAAGGAAAATTAATTAATTAATTATAAACATATAGCAGGTTTGAATAGCAATAATTATGTGGGTCTAATTTTTTTTTGTGAGAACAGTATTTTTTATTAATTTTACATTCATAATCATATATGTTAATTGGATAATTACCAACAACATGAAACTAATATAGCTACATGTACAGATTAGATAATGAATAGAATTTTAAAGAAAAAAAGTAGTTTTGTGAAGCGTGAAAAATAATTTGTAACACAGGAAAATGTCTGAATAAGGAAGTTTTTCAATAACCATAATAATTTATTTCAGAAAAACTTGGGTTTTCATATTTGGAATGAAATCTATTCCACAAAACTCCATATATAAATTTTGAAGTATTCCAAAATAATTTTTTTTTTCAAAAAAGAAAAAAAGACACAATATGCCAACACCTGAGCTAACCAGAAGTGTAGAATGGGAAAACGCAACTATTTACAAACATACGACGCCGTTTCGATCTACTTGTCCAGTGCATCACTCTCTTTTAGAACGAAAACCCAGGAACACTCTCTCTCTCCTCACATCACCCTTCTAAGTAAAACCCTCCAATATCCCAAATATGGGGTTCTCTCTAAGCTTCAATACGCACCTCAAAGTCTCTGGGATCGAATTGCAATAAGACTAGGGTTTTGAATTGTTACCAGAAATGACTTCCGAAGAGGGCTTAGTGCCAGCTCGGAGACTCGAGAACGGTTTGAACTCACACTCACAGCTAATCTTCCAAGACGAGGCCCTCCGGTTCAACTCCGGTCCACTGCACCGCCGCTTTGGCGATCCCGGTAGGAAAACCAGAGAGCTCACCGGCTTCATCGACGACGACCGGTATTTTCAATCTCATGGGTCAGAATTGCGGCGAACTATGTACCACCACACACCGCTTGATCGGCAGGACCACCAGAACTGGGATGGCAACGGAAGGACTTCGACGCCCAGCGGAGATGGATCCGACGAGGACGAGGATGACGAAGACGAGGACGATGAGGTCGATGAAGGCGATGTTGAGGGACTCGTTGATAGCAATAGTAAGAATAACAATAGCAGCAATAGTGGGCGTACTGATGCAGATAAAATTGGCAATGGAAAAGCAAAAAAGTTTTCTTTTGGTAAGGAACAACCATTTGTATCTTTAGTTTCAAAATTTTGAGTATTTTGACTTGCTTATTGGTTTTAGTTTGTTGTAGTTGGGTCGAGTGGGGGTGTAATGATGAAGGAAAGTAACATTGTTCAATCTGGAAATGATGGTAGTCCGAGTGAGAATCATCAGCAAGGACGAGTCAGCCAGTACGACAATGTGGTTACAATTGCGGACCCTGATGGGGATTTGTACTACTCGCAGTATCTGCAGGGGTCGGAGGTGTCCGCCAGCGGCCAGAAGAATGCAGTGGTTGAACATGGTTGTGGGTTTGGTGGGAGAAAGGAGGGTTTGTACTCAAGTGAATCTGGAGAGTCTCTGAGAGTAATTCTCTCGGATCCTCTGACGTAAGTTCTCTGAAAGTTTGTCGTTCTGTTTTTATATGTGTGTTGTTTATCAACTTAGCCTGTAATTGAATTGACTGCCACTAGATGGATTAGTACCGGACTAATGTTGTACAGCAAAAGTAGTCTTAAATGATTGGTTAGCTTATGTTGAACTATTAGGGTTGGTGGAAAGAAAGTGAGGATCATCTAAAAGGCCGACTTCCTCTAGAGCTCACCAAGAATTGAGATGCGTGGTAGCAGATATTAGTCTCCTTGCTAATGTGGAATGGGTTGGGGGTTGGCAATGGAGAGTGGGTTAGGGAGAGGAGAGGGAAGTGCTTAGCAATAGAGGAGGAAGAGAAAAATCTTTCACAGGTCTATATGAAGGATTAAAATAGTGGATGGGCACGGTCATACCTTGCTTGCTTCAAATACATAGCATCCATTGAATCTTTCAGAGTTTGTTAACATCTGCATACATATATAATGGTATACAGTGTGCTAATTGAAATCTACATAGTGAAAAAAAAACTGATTGTTTATAAGTAATTACATGGCATTAGAGTTAAATGGTAAAAGTAAAACAGGATTTTGCAACAAACTCCAAAGAGCTTGGATAAAGCATATTGAGTTGGATTGAATATGTATTTATATATATGCACAACATATTGTTTACATATATTTTTTATTTATTCCTATTATCCAAGTTTGGCAACATTGTTTTCTTATCAGATATATAGTTCAATTCAACTCAAATTTTACTTGTTGACTTAAATTGGTTCTTGAGATGCATGTTATGGATTGACTCTATACTTGGTAAGTATCCTATCTGCTGACTGTTTCGGGACTACTTTTCCATAATTCCAAGATTCCGTCCACATATTACAAGGGCCTGATTGCTTTATTTAAATTTCTTGATAAGTTCAAATGTGTTACTTGCTCCATATAGTTATTTTTCTTGTATGTCCGTTGAAACATCCACGGTCAACTTTCACAAAAGAGCTAAGAGAACTGATTTGCTCTCAAGTCTAAAGTATAAGAGTGAGGCATGTTTGTTGGTAATTTTCGTGTGCCTTAACTTCTTAACCCTAAAAACTTTAAATCTAGATTTGCTTCTTGGTGGATGATCTTCAGCATTGCCACCTATACCATTTACAATTTTATAAATAAGTGGATTGACACCTTTGCTTCTTCTTTCCTAATCTGGATTGAGAGCAGACACCTATATAGTTTTTTGTAGGAACTCTTTTCGTGAATTATGTTATGCCGTCATTCCCACTGTAAATTGCTTCTTTTTTTTCAAGGGCTGAGAGATCTTGTGTATTTACTGCCACATGCTATCTCTTTACTGTTAATTTTAGTTACTTCTTTTTTTGATACTTGCTATTGTTACTTTGTGGTTGTATAGAGGAACACTCATGGAAGATGCAATGATATTGCTTTGCGGGCATTCCTTTGGAGGTGGTGGAATACAGCATGTCATTAAAATGGTGAGTCTTTAGCAAACAAAAGTCGTATTTTGTGACTTGATCATTTCAGCTATCAGTATCTGTAAAGAGAATAATTTCTATGCTTCCAGGTTAGTTTTGTGATGTACTATGTAATGGTGGTATATGAATTGATAGGCAGAGAAAGTGGATGTCTTTGTATATTGGTTAATCTACTATGAAGTTTACTAGTCACCTGCACGTGGCCATACATGCTCATTTAATTCTTTGATTTATGTAATAGTTATGTTTCTCGGTTCTTTCAAAATGTTTAATGTGAAATTTATATATAAGCATATGTATTAAGCATACCTACTTCCTGGTATATCCGTAGTTTGCTATGTTGGTGAGATTTGGCACATGTTGCAATGTAACATAAGTACATTTGCTGTCTTCTCGATCATGCTGAGCCATGTATCATGGATGCATTTAAATATAATGCTACAATAGCAACAAATAGAATGCTTAATGTCATGTTCGGATAATGCATAGAGGTGTGCTACTTGTTATTATGATTGAATTTGTGTTCATTATGTGAGCAGAGGACTAGTGATGATGTAAAATCTGAAAATCCTGTCTTTTAGTTGGAATTTTTTTTTTTTTTTCTTTTTCTTTCATGATGTGTAAGAAGGAACATAGCATTTGTTTAAGGTGTGACACGGAGTAATATAATATCTCTGGTCTTAGTAAAGAGTTTGGTGCTGTTATGGCGGCCCTGGGCAAGCCATTAGGATGTATTTGTGAGCAAACATTAATGTTTACATTCTTTACAGAAACAAATAGATACGCAATACATATACCCTTTGCATTATTTTGCGCAAAATAGCTGCTCTCAGAACTGGCATCCTCTTGCTTGTAAGCATGAGCCTTTACCATTGACCAAGCAATGATCCCAATACAATTCTATTCTAAAGCTTATTTACTTACTTGCCATTGTGTCTGCGCGTGTTTGTTTGTTTGTTTTCCCCTGATTTGCATAAAATACTTAATTTGAAGAAATAATGCAATCACCTAGATTTCAGAAGTGGAACTTATTTGGTTCTTTGGTTAGTACAGCCCTAGCCAATTGCTCTGTTTATTGTTGTCCGAATAATGTCCTCATTTTATTCTTATGGAATGTGTTTGCAGAAAGCTTGCTACACTTGTTCTCAAGCAGTATCAGAAGACTCAGTGGCTCCGAATCTTTGTAAGTAAAAATGTTGACTATCATCGAAGAAGTTTGATACCCACTTACTACAAATGTAAATACTCTGATCATATTCTTTTATCTGTGGCAAGCTATTTTGATGTTCAAACTAGCAATTTAATTAGGACTCCTTATGGCAGGCTGTTTCACGTGAATGAACATTTAAATAGGGTTAAAATATATAGCATAATGATCGGACGCATTTTTGGGCTATATGTTCATCTAAAAATATTGAAAATTGAACTAAAACAAATGGATTTATCATTAGTGCAAATCTAGTACTCATTTAAACACATCCTTGAAATACGAGGCAAAAGGCAACTGGCTTTGATAGGGAGAGTAGTGGCAGGTGGTGGCTGAAGTGCGGATGAGTCTCTTGATTGTGCATGTTGTTTAGTTTGTACTTTAAATATTTTTGTTTCTTTATTGTTATCGTTTATTTTGTTATATATTGAAGTTATACGAGCTGTTAAGGTTTTTGAAGTTGTAATTGTTATAAAAATTTGAACAAGACTCAATTATTCCACGCCACCAAGACAACTTTAAAGCTTTACAAGTACTATAGAATAAATTACATGTGTGTGACAATGTGATAACCAATTCGTGAGAAACTCACCAAATGGGTCCAAGTCCTTACATGAGGGCCAGTCACACATACACCTCTTGGCTTCATACTCCTAAGTTACATGAGGGTTAATCACAGAAGGCTAGCCTTGTTTCATGTCTCGATCAGTTGCCAATTACTCACACTTCCAAATTTGATTTTACTTTTGATACAACAATAGGCTGCATTTCTTTTCCGGCTACACCATTGCATTTTGCTCTTTTTGACTTTTGTACTGCTGAGTTCACACAACAAGCTGATTATTTCTTATAGCCAGCATCCTACTACCTCTTTCTTATTCCTCATTAGCAAGTTTGCCCTAATTTTAAATCATAATAGGGATTTGCCCTTATTTCTGTCTGAAAATATATGGGATTGCCTTTTTCCAGGGTTCATATGCAATAAGTTTAGTGCCAGTTTCGAAAATAAAACATTATAGACTACAATTTGGGAATACTAGTTCTTGATTTTTATTTTAAAACACAAATTTGAAATTTTAGAAGTGCTAATTGTTATAGAATTTAGACAGGCTAAGAGAAATATTTTTTCCTTTTCTAATATATATATTTTCTTTTGGCTCCTGTATAGCTCTCCGAGCTGCTGTCCAGGCATTCCGTCGGGAAGAAGAGTTGCAGGTTTACCGTGCATCCAAAAGAAGAAGAGAGAGATTTGAACAGGTTGGTCTTTCATTTTCCCAACTCTGTGACATCCTATCTTTTGGAAGATATTGTATACAAGTGTTTGAGCATTGCTATTTGGGAAAAAAAATTTGGCAATGGCTCATAATGTATGATATGGTGGCCTGACCTATGTTATCTCTTTTTCTTTTTCTTTTCTTTTTTTATATTATTACTTTATGTTTCTTTTCTTTGACTGTGTGATACACTTTGTATAACTTCTATAATATTTTCCATCCTCATGCACTGTGTTTGACCTGTTACTTTGTTTGTAGACCACCTGCCATAATAGCTGCTGCATTAGATTAACCTTGACGTTTTAAATATTTGATATCTGCTGTGGTGCAGGACAAAGGTAGTTATGGTGATTCAACTCTCATGGATCATCCAAGGGGAAAAGGTGTTCAGTTTCCATTTGCTGTGACTGATCGGGTTATTATAAAGGTTTCTTTCCACCCGAAATCCCAGGTTTTGTTTTCTGTGCTTCATTATCATTTTGTTGGGATCACTAATCAGAGAGAAAATGTATCAGGGCAACAAGAGGACACCGCCGCGTTTTGTTGGACGTGAGGCTGTTGTAACAACACAATGTTTGAACGGATGGTTAGTCAATTTTCTACTTTCTTTCTCCCTTCCATTTGTCATAAAATTAAAGCTTTTGCTTCATTGATCATTGTTATTTTTATCTTAATCTGTTCCACTTACTCTGGGAAGTCTTGAACTGTTCCTTCTCATTTCTTTCCTAGTTGGTTTCAGTTGATGTTCCCAATGCATATTATGGCATTGAACTCCATTTTAGTTTCTCTCATATTGTCTCTATGAGATAGAAGGCATCAATATGTCACCTTTGGTCTGCATTTTATCACTTGCCAAGCATAATCACTTGCTTGGGATTTTAATGCATGATTTGGTGCCTATTGGGCAAGCTACAGCAAACTTGTAGATGGCAGGAAGTCAATGATTGCCATAGGGAACAAGAACTTAAAGAAACATGTACTGAAGTCTCCCAATTTAAGAAATTGGTTCTCTATGCAAGTAGAAAAAAGGAATCTTTTTTTTTTGGTTTTATACCTGATCCTTCAATATCTTGCATGCCCTATTTTCCTTGCAACTCTTATTTTACTAATAAAAATAGCAAACAGGTATGTTGTGAAGACATTGGACAATGCAGAGAGTGTGAAACTTCAGTATCGCTCGCTTGCCAAGGTTTCAGATAGTCCATCCTCAAAGTCGATCTCAAGCAAGGTGACACCAAACTGGGTCTAGAGCTTCAGTAAACAAGATCTCCCAAATTGGGCATTTATAATTTACTGTCAATACCCACGTTGTAAGTATATTAAATCTAACATCATTGCTCAAGAGGTTTTCTTCTAATATTGCTGTTGATTCCTTACAAGTAGCTGTCATATATAGGCCCTTGTACATTGTAGAAGCCTGCCACGTGATGAGAGACCCTAGAATGAGATTCAATATATGAATAATATTATCAATTTTGCTTGCTCAACATTTGTATGTAACCCATACTATGTACTCTTCACTGCAATTTTGCTTGCTCAACATTTGTATGTAACCGATACTGTGTCCTCTTCACTTTCACTGCTTGTATATCCGATGGTCTGTCTCAAAACAAATTTCTTTACTGGTCCTCTGTAGCAGCTATCTAATCCATCTATGAGTTGATCAAAATGAGGACTCCAAATTGCACTAGCAACAATTTTTCCAGAAGTTAACAGAAAAAATAAAAAATAAAAAGAAATCCAAATGTGCTCATGATAAGCCACTAGCAAATTTGGACATTGTTCCACAATATACATCAAACACATGTAGTCCACAATCCACACAATGCCATATTTTTCAAACCATTTTTTAATTGAATTGAATTCAGCTACGAGTTCAATGATGTTGCAGTGGTGGCTTTAAACTTGGAAGAAACGATGATCACTTAACTTATATGTTTAATACCACACTTGAAGAAAGCAATTTTTAAGCTTGAGAGTCCAAATATAAACAGTATCATTCTACATTCAGAGAACAATGAGAATTCAATAGCTGATAAATCAATGATTTCTCATCCAACTTGCAACCATTTCCGAGAACAATTAGTTCCTCTATTCTGATAAAGTTATACAAAATACATATATGAAAATACAACTGACCTCAACCTCTAATGCTACATGATGACAAACTTAAAGACTCCACAAATCCTTCACCCGACTAACAGAGTTTCACCTATATCACTAGTTTACTAAATGTACATGGAGGTTGACAAGACAAGAATCAGAAAAGGGGACCCAAAAAAAAAGAGTATAATTAGGAGGAGGTTGATATGAGGTGCAACTGGAATAAAACAATCAGAAACAGGGTAGATTTTCCATTGACAGCAGAAAGTTGCATGTCGAATAGATGGAAGCTGCAGCTGCCCCGACAGCTAATTCCCTTTCTGAGTCATCCACTTTCGCTAATCTGCATGATAAAGAAAATAATAGAAACTTCAGAAGAAGTGCTGGATGTAACAAAAGAATTGGAAATAGGAATCATATAAATGAACAAGTTATCTGAGATGCAATTCTAAAAGCCAACTTTTTCATGCCCATGTGAGTAACAGTCATGAATGGTCTCAACAACGACCTACACTACCTTACTGCTTACAGGTTACTGTTATCTTGCAACAACAGCAAATCAAGTTAACAAAAAGCAGTTTCTAACCTAAAAGGCACCAACCAACAGATTTCTTGAAATACCAAAATACATGTAGTGGGATTTTGATGTGAAAACATATAAGGATCCAATTCAGATATCGGAAGGATAACCATATATAATACAAAATTTCTCCGAACTTTTAGGTCACTCTTGAGAAAATATGTAATGATGTAAATTCTCACCAACCATGAGATATGAAGACATTGAAACCAAATACTTCAAATGAGGATGACATGGGAAGTGTTATAAAGTGAAGAACCAAATGCAATGAGTGTTACTGTATTGCCAACTAAAAGTTCATTGATGGAACAGCTATTCTAGAGTAACCAATCATGGTGCCACATTGCTGGCTGTCGGCAATATTAAGGCTGATTCTTGGTTCTAAGGCACATCAAAAGATGAAGGGGTTTATTGCTCTAGATTGTAGCTAAAAGAGAAGTTTTAAATGTGGGTTCAAAAACAGCAATTAGAAACAAAATTTTGATTTTCTTTGATTGTGTTCTCTATGTTGTTGGGATGAAACGTGAGTTATTTTGAACTTCAGAAAATGAAGGGTAGTCGAATAAAGTTTATTTATTTTTTACAGATTTCCTTTTTCTTGGATATGATTATTGTTTGATGACAAAGGAAAAATAAAAAAATAAATATCCAAGAAATGAGGGTTCTATTGCACTACTTTTTTTCCATTGCTGTTGCTTCCAATATTGCGTAAAACTAAAAACCTGCTTCAAAATACATGATCAAATCATAGGGCACAAAATAATTGCAACTATTTGTACGTGTTTTTAACCAAGTGATGTGAATGATGATCCAACATGCAGCTTATAAGGTTAAAATTAAGTTTATAAAGACTAGGGTCATTTCTATTCAACAAAAAATTGACACATTCATAGCAGCAAAGGACTACCACATTTTGTTCCTTTCAAAGAAAATAAACACTTTACTTGGAGGGATTTTCTATTGTTCCCAGCCGTTGCCAACCATATGTTGCATCATTATATTGGAAAAGTTGCAGGCCTCGTTCACAGTGCAGCTGCGTTTCTTTTGCTTAGATCAACCAGCTTTCCTGAATTTAGTGATAGAAAGAAATAATTCAGAAAAGCGAAGGAGAGTATAAATAAAAGATAGGGTAAAGGTAGATCGATTTTGTTTCATTATTCTAGAAAATCAATGGTAATATTTATTTTCTATGTTTCTTTTTATATAAAACAGGCCTTAGGTAGTTAGGTATGATTGAAAAGTTATTAGCAGAGGAAACCACCTTCCCTATTTCTATGCTTCCCTTCATGGATTCTTAAATGAAAAGGCAAACAAGATACCTCGTGAACATGAATGACAACTACTAAGTCGGGAAACCAGTGGGAAAGGAAATTGAAACTCAGATAGCTAGCGACTTCTTTACCTTCAATACTATGTACCAAATAACAAAAAAATGATTCAAGCTATCGAAATAATCTGAGTTTTCCTATCATAGATCTAAGTCCTTCATGTTCAAACAATTCAAATGATAAAGTTTCCTACCAGTGCATATGCACCTGACCTATAGGACATTAGGACTGAAGGTAAGAAAAGGAGATTTGATCTTCACAATATGCCCAAAATCCTGTCTTCCTAAAACAACACAATGATACAAAACATTATTATATTAAACTCACCAGTTGTTTTTCTTCTTCAGAAAGTGCTTTGTCCATCTGATCAAACAGAAAACTCCACCTAGCTCGATGCATGTCAGCAGTTGCATTATCAGAGCATCCAGCATGAGAATTTTTCATAACACATAGATCATTCTGTTGATTAGATGAGAATTCTGTTGATATTAGGAAAGACAATTGCGTATCAATCACTGCTCGAACTCTTTTCTTACTACATCGCAGTGCTGCAAGTAGAGAAAAGCCCACATAATTATGCAACTTTCAGTATTTGTACCCTGTATCTACAGTGATTTTTACCAAGTAGAGCATTACCAGCAAGACGCCCTTTAATGTCTTGATGAAGAAGTTCCAACCATTGAAAAGCAACAATAGCAGCTGTCGATAAAAAAGAACATTTATATCAGCTCAAGTATAACTTTTTCTACTTGTAATTGCATAACGGTTTTAAGTATTGCATGACAGTAAGGTCCAAACAGATTTTAATGTACATTTATTTTGTATCCTGCTGAAATGTTCATGTTTCCTCCTTGTACAGATATGTTTCATTCTATGATCAAGCATTTCTTTGAATACCCTCCTAACATAAGAAGTTTCTGTTCTGACCATCTCTAACTGTTCTCTAGAACCTCAGACAAATGGCACAGAGCAAACAGTAATCATATAGAAGAAACAAGATGGCATAAGAGAACAAACTTAAACTCACCTTTCACAGAAATAGAGTAAATAGTGGTTAAGTTTGCTGATTCCTCATTGGACAAGGAGCTAGTATTCTCTGACAAAATGGTTGTAGATGATGACAACTTCAGTGCAAGTATATCATCCACATTGTCCGGGTTGGAATGTGAGGGACAAAAAGATTTACCAATAAACCTACTGTCCACTATGCTTGAATCACCATCTCCCACCGTGCCCCCTGAATTCAAGTTCAGTAATTCACTCTTTGAAATTGAGCAATCTTTTGTCTGCAAGCTCCTGGACAAAGTAATGAAGGACCTATCTTCAGGAGAAAGATGGGGTTGATTCATTCCTAATCCTTTCACATTTTCCAGCTCATTCTTCTTCTCACTAATATCTTTAGTTCCACTCTTCATTTGGATTCCCTGTTTGCTTCCCACATGGAGATTTTCAAGTTTTTTAGACCTCACTAGGGCTGCCATTATTGAATGAACCTGCACCCTGTTTCTCACGTGATTTATAATTCCAGGATTCAACTCATTCAGCAGTCCACTTGGAGCAGCCATCCTTGCAAACCTGTCAACCTGTTCTCTCTTGGCAAGCTCCATCTTTTTCTTGAGTTCATCATTTTTACTATTCCTCCCACACAGCTTTGGTACTGGTATGCCTCCATGGGAAGATGAGAGGAAACCATTATGCTTCATCTCTTTCCAAACTCTCATTGGATCTCTTTCCTTCAATGGGCCTGTGGTACTCCCACACTCGGAAGCATCTATGGCTTTCAAATGTTCACGACTTCTGTGAGGATAAAATGGGCCTTGATTAAGTGAGCTAGAAAGATCTTCTGCATTAAAATCCCCGCCAAAATCCCTTGGTGTTACGAAATTAGCGTAATGTTCAATCCCAAATGATGATAACTTGTTAGCACATTGAGCATCACCACAAGCTGAAGAGTTAGCAACACAAACTTTTGCATTGAAATCAAGGGTTCTGGGGGCAGGGTCAACCTGAAGAGGTAAGGTGTCCCTTCCTTTTCTTTCTGCCCGAGCAACGTCTGAATTCATGGTTACAGTCTCCTTGGTGACTTGGGACTTCTCTTCGTCAACAGAGAGAAAAGGGTCACTGTCTTCTCTATTTTCAGAAGATTTTGGATAATAGCTATTAAATCCTGTGGCATGTATTAAAAAATCAACTGTGCTTAAACTGCAATTCACAAGCTCCAGACAAGACCAAAGGAAAGCAGAAGCAATTTAAAGATAAGTAACGCGAACATATGCGTCTTTTAAATTCAAGGCAAACTATGTAACCACAAACATCAATTTATTTACATAGCTGCGTAGACAATAAGTCTTAACGATACTTGACTTGAATTCTTCTTTGAATTTATCTAGTGTTGACATGCCTCCATTAATTGAATGCCTCAACGCATAGCATTCTTATATAAGATAAAACTAATTGCATTTGAGTGCTAAACACCAATCCATAAAACATACAGTTAATTCATACTAGCCCAAATCAAATAATCATGATAGCTAAACATTACCAATCATCACCCCCAATATATATATATATATATATATATATATATATATATATATATATTCAAGATACTTACTTTCGGAATGAAGCACGGATTCAAGATCTCGCATTTTCACTCGCTTGCACCCAAGTTCGGACCTTTCTCCAAATTCAGCACTGCTACGCTTCTCCACCGCCATTGCCTAACAGACCAAAACCATGAAAAATATAAATGAAGAACAAAAATTCTCTCAAAACACTCGATGAGGACAAAAAGACCAACCTTTTACTCAAATCTCGGGATCAGAAAAGATCGATTCGAAACATTTCCCAGTGAGAGTGGTGTGTGAACAAATAAAAAGCTCGTGGTTAGGGTTAGGTTTTCTTATTTCTTGTCATGTTTGTTCTATGTTTTGTTTGATTTGAAACATTCGCAGTGATATATACACACACATGTATGGAGATTGGAGAATTTGAGAGACAATTATTAAACAACATTTTTAGTTGTTTTTCAAATTCAAATGGAAGGGGATGGTTTATGGCTGAAAAGACAATTGCCGCGTTAGTTTTGGAGGGTAGACTGTCCACGCCAGTCCACGCTCTTGGAAGGCGTTTGTAAATCACTTCACGCACGACCTTTACCTTCTAGTAAGGGCAAATTGCATAAAATCCCATGAACAGTCTAATTTTTGTGAGAAAAGAATTTACTTAAAATTCTTCTGCACTATCCAATTGTTGCAAACTTGTAATAGTCCCCCAACTTTAAACAACAGTTAATGACTGAATGAAAAGTATCATAATACCCTGAACTTATTTAAATAAAAATTAAAAGTTCAGGGGGTTTTATGCATTTTGTCCTAAAAAAAAATGTATATAATTAAAATTTACAAAGAACTTTAATACTCAAGGACAACACTATTTCATTTTTTACAATTATTTTTCAATGATAAGATTAAGATTAATATGAATAACTCATTTGACATAGTTTTGTTAAAAAATTATTTCCGATCAAAAACAAATATTCAAACAGATAATATTTGTATAAAAAAAATAATAGATGCGTTTATAAGAAAATAAAAATACTTTGGAACAATTTTTTTTAAAAAAATTAAATTTTTTTTAAAAAAAATAAAAAAGAAAAGAAAACCTAAAACGAAAATCATTTTTAAAAAAAAAACCTAAATTTTCTTAAATTTATATTAAGGGGTATTTTGTCATTATATCGTCACTTTAATGGTGCATAGTTTTCAAATTTCTCTCAATTTTTTTTCAAAAAGGGAAAATAAAACCGAAAATAAAAATCATTTTAAAGAAAATCTAAATTTTCTTTAATTTATATTAAGTGATTTTTTTATCATTATAACATCACTTTAATGATGTGTATCTTTCAAAATTTTCTTAAATTTCTATTTTTTTTTAAATAAATAAATAAACCTTAATGAAAATAATTTTAAAGAAATTTTAAATTTTCCTAAATTTCTATTAAGGGTCATTTTCATCATTATAACATCATTTTATGACGCGCGTTGATATGAAAAATTTACTCTATAAAAAGTACAAATGGTAAATGAGTCAAATGGATAAGATAAGTTACTGGAAGATAAGGGTAACTACATTGTTTTCTAATATCTCTCCTAGTTGAATTTGAGAAGGTAACTGAAGGGGTTTTCTACTATAATACAACTATGAAATATATCTCCTATAAAAAGGATAGTCAGGGGCACATCAAAAGGCACGCCACAATTTATTACAGAAGTATTGTTCTATTTATACAATCATAAATACTAATTTGATCATCAGAGTGTACGGTTACATCTCCTGTTTTGTAAAAAGTTACGTGTGAAAATTTTTGCATCATTAGTTGGCGCGATTCGATTTGAACGTCTCAAGGAATCAATCACTACCCAAAAACACTAAATTGCCTTCATCGTAATCCATCAACAACTACGCTACAGTAGCGTCCCATAGCAACGAGCGTTCTCATCATGCAAGGTGTCAGAGGGGTGGATTTGAAAGCCAAATTTTTATTGTTGTGATGGTACTAAAATAACCCTCATCTTCTTCTACCTTAATCTCAACCAACACGCTTGATGTCTAGCACACACACTAAGTCACTCCCACACACACAAGAAGGTTATGTAGAAAAGAAAAGAACAAAGCATGCACAATTTACAGAAATCTTACAACTCTCAACCTTTATATTATCATCACAAGAACAATACAAAAAAATATGGCCAAAGCCTACAATAAACGTACAAAGGCACACTGATGTCTTCTCTCCCAAAGTGTATAACTCTCAACAATGCTTTCACTCTAGAATTCGTCTCCCTCACTACAATGCCCATCAAGACTATTTATAAGCACTCACAAAATTGTTTATTCAGTCCACTAAGTTAGTGGATGACACCCCCATCCACCTAGGGTTGTGTTGGCACCACCTAGGGTTGGTGGTTACTAGCGCTAAGTCACTTTCCCTCATCTTTAGCATCATTTGGAGAATGTGCTAGAATTTTGTGTGTTAGCAAGCTAAGAGGTTGCCACCTTACATAATAAGTTGCTAGTCGTCTCCACCTTCCCACAATATAGCTATATATATGGAAGGTGGGTGATAATACTTGAGCCCACTTGAATTTGTTGGATCCTTCCATTGCTTGCCAAGTGTCATAGTAGTTGTCCATATTAAGACGTGTTGTTAGCCTTCAGAATGTGCCACTTGTCTGCCAAGTGTTAACCAATGCCTTTAACCATTCTCAGCCCAATTCAACTTTTATTTTTTAATTTAGCTGATACCATTTGGTAATTTCAGAAAATATACAGAACTTATTTGCTGGACTAAAACATAATTTTTTTGTTAGTGGAGGAGGAGAATTAAGAATATAGTAAGTTTGGGGGTAAAGGAGAATTATTTAAAGCATGGAGGACATGAGTCCTTATCATGCAATAGAGAAGACACGTTTATGCAAGTCTGTATATGTTCCTTACACATGTGAGCATAAAAAAACTAGAACAAGAAAAGAAATGGAAAAAAAAAAAAGACAAAAGAAAAAGTGAGAGTTGGCCATGAGACACGGAGAGAGAATTGGGCGCGAAGCTGGAGAAGAAGAAATAAAAGAGGAAGAAGAAGAAAGGACAAAAATCAGTAGGATCATTACAATAGTTATGAAATTAGTAGGAAATTCTAACTTTTACTACTTTGGGTGTTTTTATTATTACTATTATTGTGGAAATGGTTTATTTTCCTTTTAACTGCTTCAAACTCTAATTTTTGTGTTGTCCATATTTACTAAAATGTTGTTTAAGCTTGATTTAATTTTAAACTGTTTTGCATGCTCTTTATACGAATATTACAATATGAATATGCATAAATTTTCTGTTTTTAAAATGTGATTTTGATTATTAGCTTTGAAGGCTGGATATATATATATTTCAATCCTCATTGTGGTATTTGTTGGATTTTCCTACTGGGCGTCGTCTCACTCCTAAAGTTTTCAGGTCTGGAAGCCCGAGGTGATGAATCTGTTGGTGCAAATGATGGAATGTGAATATTGTTGTTTTGCTCTTTTGATGAAATGTCACTATTTTGAACAACTTTGAAAATGCTTAATTTTTGTGTATATTTGGTTTTAGGCATGAAACTATTATATGGCTTCTCATGTAAATATTTGTGTTCTTGAATGCATGTTAATCGAATAGGATTTCAGATAATATTTTGATTTGGTACTATGAATGTATAAGTGGGTGACCTGATATCTTAAAGTCCTCTAAATCATGCCCTGTTGATAGAGAGATTTGCCTAAGATGGTGGAAACCTGATATCTTAAGTCCTCTGAATCATGCCCTAATAGAGAGATTTGCCCAAGTGTTTGTGCTTGCCAAGACTAATACTTACCTGTTCTTGAAGTTATCAATTTCTTATGCTACTGGAATGATTTTGGGGGCTTTTGTTTATACGGTTTTTGTTTTCGAAATAATTTGAAATTTTTATTACTTGTATCTATAGTTTTCTAGTTACTTCATACTAAATTTTATATTATTTGGACACTTAGTTATTTTTTAAAAAAATCTGTTAGTACCTACGATACAAGTTTTGTAGACTACAAAGGGATTTTTGAAAAATATTTCCAACTAACTTTTTGACACCAAAAAATTACGAAAATTTTCAAATCTGTAGCTCCATGTGTCTACTTTCTAAAAACCTAGGCCTCATAATTTTTTTGCTGCTCATTGTTGTGTCAATTTTTCAGTCCAGGTTCTTTTCAATTTATTTGCCTAATAAACTGATTTGATTGGAAAGTACTTTATGCTACTTGGAGTGATTTATATTTGAAGAGTTTTAAGTCTAGTTTCCAAGAAATTTTAGTTTGCGTCAATCCTATGTGTATTAAATATTTTATGAATTTTTGAACTGCCACTACAGATATTGCATGGAAATGGGTTGATATCTCATTTCTTATTTTTTTGAAACTCACTTTAATCACGCCTTATGATTTTGGGGTGTGACAGCCATAATTGGTTTTAAAAACTCGATCCCATGTGTCCATATATATATGAAAACGTGAAATCACATGTGTTTAATTTGATGACATAGAACCTGCCACTTCAACTCTGATATATATCATATCATATCATAATAATCTTATGGATTGGCAGAACATTACTACATTCATCTCCATCAAGTACAAGGTTCTTTGTTTATAAATTCATTACAAATTTGATTATATTCCAAACATAGTAGTGACCTAGTTTGTAATGACGTCAAACAACAATATATGAGATACTTTAATGTTAAACAACTTTCTTTCTATTACAACTGATTTATTGTGTTTCAACGCCAGTGTCACCTTTGTGGGTTGTGTGCGCCATGATTCAATTACATGAAAACCAAATTACAAATCAAAGAAAACTATTGATTTTTTTTTAACGCCATTTGTCAATATATGAAAGATGCATCCCCTGTTTATTTTGGAAACTACTGTAACTTGATGATCCACGATTCTTTGGTTCATTGGGCAAACACGGTTTATTTAAACATGTTTCTTATACAATTCAAGCACGTTAAAAGAGCTACCACGTCAATACGCCATAGACGCAACCAATATTAGTGACCCACAAAATGTTGTAACAAAACACGATTGAACAGTGATGTAAAGGAAGGACCCATGCAGCAACGTGGATAGTCCAACAAGATCCGCTAAACTCATATTATAAAATGAGTCGGATGGAGATTTAACAAATATCTAAGAATGAAAAGTCAAGCCATCCTAATCTTCTCCCTTATTCTTGGTGTTTTAGAACTGCTTCATGAGTTGAGTATCTTGCTAGTACATATATATAACATAGAAATATATAGTGATGGAAGATGAACTTTATCAATTATATATAAAACTGCATTTCTTTGTGATTTTTGGCTTCATGAAAATTTGAATGTCTTTGTCTATCTTTATCTGGTTCTAATTTGTTGAAATACTGCTTGGAGAAAATGAAAAAATTCTGTTAAAATACTATGTGCATACAAATAGTATATAAAATGTTAATATATTACTTCAGTCTCTGTGATTTTTTTTCCAGGTAATTTAAACCACACACGCACACTGTCTGAGACTCGAACCCTGGACCTCTCTTGAGAAGTTAGGACCTTTATGCTGCTTGACACGTCCCACCGATCGCATGCTATGCGGGGCAAGCCGCATGATGCTGAGGTGTGTATGTGAGACGAGCAGATGCTCAAACTTACAGAACAGGCTAATCGAACATGCGGCGCGCACGACAGCACGCGAAGCAAATCAAAGGGCTTCTCTACCACCACCTATCGTGACGTCAGTCACCGATGACTCATTTTTTGAACTGATCACAAGCCGTGAATCGGAGGCGGGTCAACGCCCCTCGTCTTTGGCATATATAATCATATGTAGTGTCAAGTAAGTAACAAAGCATATATTGTACGTAGCGAGCATATCCACTGTAATCCCATAACAAACCGAGGCCAAGAAATTTCAAATTGATAGAATTCTATTCTAGCGCCATGTGCCGGATTGGTTTAGAGTATCAGATTTAAAATCATAACAGTATGTTGTAATGATTCTCAAGGGAACAGTTGATTTGAAAAAAGTAACTTTGATACCGCCATGATTAGAATACTTTATGTGCGTGTATATATATACATATATAATTATATATATGTGTGTGATTACTCCCCATAATTTAGAGAATAATTGGTTAACCCATGGTTAACAACATTAATTGTACATGGTGATTTGCATCAAAGTTAATTGTTGAAAACTCATTGTGCGTGGATTGCAGATATATATACATATAATTAATTTATATATGTCTACAAAGTTAGAGATATTCATGTACATTGATATTGAAATCTCTTATTTTTTATATTGATATCTGCCTATGATACATATGATTCTTGAAACGTTATACATCCAACATGTGCCACATATTGGTCTCCTTGTTGAACTTGGTTATATGGCATATATATAACGCGGAGAATCTGTCTTGATTTTTCCATTGAACTTTTAAAAAACTAAAGTATATAATATAAATTTTGTTTGAAAATTATTTTATGTACATGGACAATAAATTGGTTGTCCAGTGGGAGCATTACAAAGTAATCCACAATCAAAGGTCGGGGGCATATTGATTCAAGATTATTTAAATCTAGTAATGCATGGTAAAAACTTCTCCCCTTATTAAGGGTCGATCATATTCCTCCCCTTATTAAAGGGTCAAACCTATCCTTATTAAAGGGTCGAGCCAATGCCCTTATTAAAGAGTCGAGCCAATTTCTTTCCTTCTTAAAGGGTAGAACAACAAATTCCCCCTTCTTAAAGGATCGAGTCTACTCTTCCCTTTATTAAAAGGTCGAGTCACAAACTTTCCCTTATTAAAGGGACATCAACAACGTAAATCTACAAACCTCTTTATTAAAGGAGCAGAATTGTACGAACCTCCCTTATTAAGACGAGCTCACAAAGCTCTGCACTATTAAACCCTATTGGGGCAACACCTCCATGAGAGGGTCTTTATTGAAAAAGGCGAGATAAATGAATTCCAAGAATATTGTTAAACCCTATTAGGGCACACCTCCATGAGAAGGCCTTTATTGAAAAAGGCGGGATGAACGGATTTCGAGAACATTGTTAAATTCCATTGGAGCACACCTTCACGAGAGGACCTTATTGAAAAAGACAGGATAAATTAATTTCGAGAACATTATTAAACTCCATTGGGGCACACCTCATTAGAGGGCCTATATTGAAAAAGGCGGGATGAATGAATCATGAGAGCATTGTTAAACCCCATTGGGGCACACCTCCACGAGATGACCTTTATTGAAAAAGGCGGGATAAATGAATCCCGAGAACATTGTTAAACCCCATTAGGGCACACCTCCACGAGATGACCTTTATTGAAAAAAGCGGAATGAATGAATCTCGAGAACATTGTTAAACCCCATTGGGGCAGACCTCATCAGAGGGCCTTTATTGAAAAAGATAAGATGAATGAGTCACGAAAAAATTGTTAAACCTCATTGGGGCACACCTCCACGAGGAGGCCTTTATTGAAAAATGTGGGATGAACGAATCTCAAAATTATTACTAAACCTCACTAGGGTACACCTCCACGAGAGGGCCTTTATTAAAAAAAGCGGGATGAATAGATTCTGAGATCAATGTTAAACCCCAAAGGAATTCCCATTAGTGAAGTGGTATTCGACCGAAACAAAGCCTACGGTACATCTTTTTCCCCTATTAAAAGGATGAGAGATTAATAAAAAAAATAAAAGTTACATAACCCGACACAAAATAAGCTCGGTTCTTGAGAAAAAAAAAAGATACTTTCTAAGAGAGGTTACGTCAGATTGAAAAAGCGAAAGCAACTCGACATTCCTTATGTTTGACAAGCAAACTAAGGAATGGGGGCAACTTATATGAAAAAATTACTCTACAAGAAGTCCAAATGACAAAGGAGTCAAATGGATAAAATAAGTTACAATTAGAAGATAAGGGTAAGTACTTTGTCTCCTAATATCTCTCCTAGTTAAATGTAGGGGTGGCAATTCGTGTTCCCGTGTCTTGTTCGTGTCGTGTCGATGTATAAGTATTCTACTAAACAGCTCAATCCTAACCCGACCCATTTACTAATCGTGTCAGAGACCCTTAACACTAACCCAACCCGTTTATTAAACGTGTTATCCGTGTCGACCCGTGTAACCCGTTTAATAAACATGTCTTATAATGACACGACTTGTTTAATAACCTTTTTAATCCGTTTAACTTATATCATATGAGTTTCTCCACCCCTAAAAATCTCTCTAAAGATCATATAAAAATAAAGTACATATCAATACATAAATCCTAAAATCAAACTATATATATTATAAATTTTGTATCTATATATAAACTTAAAAACATACTAAGGTGATTCAACAACTGGGAAGACATCATAACAATCTCATCCTTGTGTTTTATGGCTACATCAGTCCTGTAAATAAACAAATAGATTACAAACAATTGCAATATATATAACTATGTATATATATGTTTGTATCAAACCATAATATATGAATAACTCATGTCGTAATCGTGTTGTAATCGTGTCGTAATCGTGTCACGGGTTAGACAGCTTAAACCCAAACTCAACCCAATTTTTGCGTGTCGTGTTCGTGTCGACCCATTTATTAAACGTGTCGGCTTACCTCAAACCCAAACCCGCTTAATTCGTGTCGTGTTCGGGTCGTGTTATCGTGTCGTGTTCAATTTTGCCACCCCTAGTTAAATGGGAGAAGTTAATTGAGGGGGTCTTAATACAATTATTAAATATCATCTCCTATAAAAAGGATAGTCAACTACGATTTATTACTGTTCTGTTTATATGATCATAAATACTAATTTGATCATATGAGTGTATTCGGTCGACACTCCTCCAGCACGATCACATCTCCTCTGTTTTGAAGGAAGTCTCATCACGAGTGAAACTCACGCGCTTTTTAGCCGTTAAATTATAACGGCTAACTTGACCTAAGGGCCAAGTTGAACAATTAGATACTTCAAAGAGTTTTTAGGTCAAATGTTTTTTCAAGAGAGATTTTGTACAAAAATTGGATTTTATAGGGGCTTATATGCAATTTTCCCTTCTCATCAATTTTAAAAATTATACTGATCGTCTATGGAAGCATACACTTTCATTCATCTTCATTAGCAAATTATGTAATTTTATCAATTTACATCTGAAATATTATGTATTTTAAATTTAGTAAAACAATCTAATAATGTGAAAATTGGTATGGTAAGATCTCAAATAATACAAACCAAAAATTAATGTTCAATGGTTATATATATATATGAAAATGGTTATTCATTGAAATTTGTTAAAAAATTATGTTTGATTACATCTGAAAATTAAGTATTTTAAATTTAGTAAAACAATCTAATAATGCCAAAATTGGTATTCTAAGATTAATGTTCAATGAAAATAAAATTAAATGCGTATATAATTATGTCAGATCTTCATAAAAGTCACTATAATGATGTCATTTTATACTTTGGATTGTAGTGTGTATAAAAAAAAAATTACGAACATTTTCACTCCATAGTTTTGTTTGGATTGTAGTGTGTATAAAAAAAAATTACAAACATTTTTACTCCATAGTTTTGATTGGGGTTATATTGTTGTGGCCATCTACCATGTCCCGCAAATGGAAAAAAGCATTGGAATGGAAATGATATTGGAGTGGTATTGTAATGGAAAAAAGCGTTGGGATGGAAATGGAATAAGGCAATAGGATGGTGTGAAGGTAGCTTTGAACTAATGCATCTCTTTTTATTAGTTTCCTCCAATATCACATGAGCTTTTTTTTTTTTTTTTTTTTCTAAATTAATTACCTTCACCAATTCCGTCCCTGCCACACAAATGTAAGCTACATTATATATAAAATCACTCCAATATCACAGCAGCCTAATTTTTTTTTTTCTAAATTAATTATCTTCTCTGTCCCTGCCACACAAATGTAAGCTACATTATATATAAAAGCACACCGCAAAAATTGTGTGATGTTTCCTTCATACTAACGGCATTAAAATGTACCAAACGTATCTTCATATTAGTTGCATGAAATTGCATGGTATAGTGATGCAAGAAAAACAGGAAAATGAAAAGGAAGAAGAAATTCGGTTCTCTAAGGAAGAAGAAATTTGGTTCTCTATATTCAAATTCAGAAGCTAGGTAGACTGTCACTTCATTTCAAAAACTTATTGGTGATGTTTAGCATCAAATAAGAAGTTATATTTCATTTCCTCCTCCTATATGTGTACTCAATTGGTTCTTTTCACTATATATGAAGAATATGGTACTCAGTTCCCTCAATTCACAATCTTCCCAGGAAAACCAATATTACATGGGTACAATTTTGAAGCACTTGATTTGCTTACGAGAGCATATATAAACTTGATCTTGCTTAATTTAGAAATATGACAGGTATTTCCAATATGCCAACAGAACCATATCTTATTGTTCATCATATGAAAGCTGTCCTACAATGGTCTTCCTAAAAACCTTACATATTTTTCCTTGGATGAAGCTTGATTGGAAGGCCCATGGCCAGGTAGGGAAGGGGATCACGTGTTAGTGGCTCATCCGGGATCATTTCTGTACATTGGTAATTTGTTATTAGATGATGGATTATCAACAGAGATTCCATTCGAGCAAATTCTCCCCCGGGGCAGATTCGGGGGCCTGCTCCAAAAGGAATGTAAGCATATGGAGGGATGGATTTGGTAGGATTTTCGAATCGCGATGGATCAAACTTCTCTGGTTCTGTAAAAATGTTCTTGTCCATGTGTGTGGGAGAAGTCACCCAAAGTACCTGCAAGTCATGTCACAACAAACAAACTATATATATATATATATATATATATATGAATACTTCCTATATATAATTCAAATTACAAGCTAGCCTGAACTTGCACTACTATTTGAGCATTTATATGCTTTTTGTATATATTGAGCCAAAACAAAGTGAGTAGCTTGTACCTGCCACCCTTTGGGGATATGAAAGCCACCAAAGGAGGTGTCTCTCCAAGTACATTTGAAGTTGGCAAAAACAGGTGGAGTCAGCCTCATGAGCTCTTGGGCCACCCTCCATGTATACTTCATCATTTGCAGATCACTCCATCCAAGCATTCCATCAATTCCCTTTTTTTCCTTCAAAACATTTTGCTCTGTACGAATATAAAAAAATATTCAAAAACAGATTGAAATATTAGTTCATCAATATTACAATATCCAATTTAAATCACTATTATGATCTACAATTTAGTTCGTCTGATCAACCCACAACTGCATCAGTAAGCTAGGATGAATTAATTGATTCAAAAAGGGGCTCAAAAGAACATGATGATGGCTAATTAATGGTGCAAGGCTTCATGTATAATATGGTACATTATAAGATGGTTGCATCCATTCAATCAATTATATATATATATATATATATATATATATATATATATTGATTACCTTCAAACACCTTACTGCAGGCCTCAGTATCCCTAGCAAGGTGTCTTATGAGGAGGCTCAGAAGAATTGTAGTCGTATCGTGGCTGGCAATCATGATAGTTATGAGATTGTCTATGATTTCCACTTCTGGTAGAGGCTTGCCATTTTCATCTCTCAGCTCAAGAAAGGTTAAGATAATATCGTCTTGAGAGCCCACTTTTCCCTCTTCCATTTCCTTTTTCCTTCTTCTGATCAGCTCCGATAACAATCTGCATATCCTACCTTGCGCCTGCATTGCTTTTCGGAAGATGGTTCCAGGAAAATCCAAAGGAATAGCCCACAGTCCCTTGAGGGCAATTGTAAGATCATTGAATAGTACATCTTTCTCTTTGCCTTCTGGTAATCCGAGAAGTAGACTGCAAGTCTGCAACTCACCTTAAAAGCTATTCTTTTCATTAAGGTCACAGCTTGTATAGAATCCTTACCATCAAGTTCCTGCAAAAAGTCACATTAAAGCATATGAGTAAACAAAATGACACCAAGAGATACATTTATGCAAGTCCTAGTGTACTTTGTCATTTCATAAAGAAAAATGATATTCTAGCCGAAGTTAGAGTACGGAAAGGGAGAGCTGAACACAGCTCCTCTTTTGATGCACTCCAAGTGAGACTCACTTGGACCCTCCCAAAGTACTGAAAGGGAGAGCCGAACACAACTTTGCTTTCGATGCACAAATGAGACTCACTTGGCCCCTCCAACCAAAGTAGTGAAAGGCAGAGTTGAACACGGCTCTTCTTTCGATGCATTCAAGTGAAACTTATTTGGCCCCACTAAAGTACAACTAAGAGACTACTCTAAATTCAGTTAGAGTAACACTACTCTTTCATAAAGGTACATTGGTTACTTCTTTTGGTGTTGAGTTTGCAAATTATTTTTCTTTTCACTAATGGGAGGTTTAAACTGATCAGCAGTGATGATGTTGATTTAATAAACAAAACACCAAATCTGAAACACAAACAAGTGATTTTGATTATAATTACTTGGAACAGTTGTTGCTTGACTACTGAATCCATCTTAGCAACACATCTTTGAAGGCTTTCAGCTCTCAAAAAGGTCATCATGGCACCCCTAACAAGCTTGTGTCTGGAACCTGATATCTCAAAGATGCTGTGCTTCCCAAGTATGATGCCTACAGATACTGGTTGGTTGCTTGCAATGCCATTGTCACCACCACTGAATACGAACCGATTACCAGCTTGGCCAGTGATGACAACCACCTTAGCACTCATGAGTGAGGTCTTGAACACCGGTCCGTATTTGGCAATACGTTCGGCCATCCAGTCAACAGTCTTGTCATCTTTCTGTGCCTTGAGAAAGCTTAGCAACTCTCCAAGAAATGGAAACCCTAGTGATCCTGGAGTAAGCTTCTTGCCTGCAGGAAGATGAGAGAGCTTGAATTTGAAATACCAAACAAGAAGGGTTACCAAAGTTACCACAAGAAATGTTAGAAATGGCACTTTGGATACAAAAGAGGGCTCTCCAAGGCTTGAGAGAATCTCCATTGTTAATTGGTATATAATATATATGGTGTATATATATATGAATCATATGATGATGCATGGTAAAGATTGTGGTTTTTTATAGTGGGAGAGAGAGTTGAAAACAAAGTTCAATGAGCGATTCTTACAAGGAATTATGAATTAAATTTCTTTAAGATATGATAAAAGGGTACTAAGCACATTCCTACAGATTATTTTTGTCACTTAACTAACTCCCAACTGCTAAAATGTGTACATTCTAGAAACAAAGATAATTAAGTGAAGTTTTGTTGATTAGATTATGAATTGAACTGTCGATTAATATATGTTGCCATCAATAATGTTATATGAGAGAAGCCACGCCTATTCTCTCAATAATTATCGTCATTAATCAGCTAAAACATAAATATATATATATATATATATATATTGAGTATGTTGTGTAACATATATCACACCAATCACTGTAAAAGGCCAAAGGCTCAAAACAGAATCATCACCATGTTGTAATCACCTAGTAGATAAGAATAATAGGTTCTGAAATCTGAACCTCAACATATCGCAATCAAAGCAAATGAAACTATTATCACCATTCACCATTCACCAGTCACCAGTCATGCATACACCCCATAACATACGGTCAGGTTTTTTTAATTCCAAAGATAAAAGCCAATTGAAAGGTGCAAAAAGAGTAGAAACTTAAAAATCAGAAGTTCTCACTTAATAATCCGTATATTGTACATCGTGCCTAGGAAGTCCGAATATGGATACAGATACATACACAAAATACAAGTATGATACAATATGAACACAACAATACATCAATTCTAAAAAAATAGGATACAGATACGATATAGATATGCCAAAAAATAATAATATAATATTATATATATTATATAATTTTTGATCAATTTATTCATATAATCATAAATGAAATCACTAATTTGAAGTGTCGAACTAAATGTTTATTATTTTTTATTTCTTAAATTATATATATATATATATATATTTTTAATTAACCCATAATATATTTTAAATTGAATTGAAGTCTATTCTTTTTTTTAAAAAAAATTAGGTTAAATTACACTGACCTTCCGTGAGGTTTCATCAATATACACTTACTTACCCTTTTGTTTTCAAAATTACACTGGCCTCCCTTGAGGTTTGTATTTTTGTAACATTAACCTCTCTTTTTGTTTGCAAAGCCGTTAAGGGTCAGCGTGGTCAACGTGTACACAATAATTATTAATTTGTGTGATGTTGTAAGGATAAAAACGTAATTACATAAGAATCGTTAACTACACTCTCTTGATGGCTCTAACAGGGGAGGTTAGGGTAATTTTGCAAACAAGAGGGGGGTAAGTGTATATTGATGAAACGTCTGCAGAGGTCAGTGTAATTTATCCAAAAAATTATTATAAAATCAGTCCGTGTTTTTAAAGTAGGGCTGGCAATTCGTGTTCCTGTGTCATGTTGATTTATAAGGATTCTACTAAACATTTCAACCTTAACCCGACCCATTTAATAATCGTGTCAAAGACCCTCAACATTAACCCAACCCATTTATTAAACATGTTACCCATGTCGACCCGTTTAATAAACATGTCCTATAATAGCACGACAAAAATCTCTCTAAAAAAGATATAAAAAATAAACTACATATCAATACATAAATCCTAAAATCAAACTATATTATCAATTTTGTATCTATATATAAACTCAAAAATATACGAAGATGATTCAATAACTGGAAGATACCATAACAATCTCATCATTGCATTTTATGCTTACATCAATCGTGTACACAAACAAATAGATTACAAATAATTGCAATATATATAACTATGTATATATAGGTTTGCATAAAACTAGAATATATGAAAAACTCATGTCGTGAGTTAGACAACTTAAATCTAAACTCAACCTAATTTTTGTATTTTCTGTTTGTGTCCACCTGTTTATTAAACGTGTCAGTTTACCTTAAATCCAAACATGCTTAACTCGTGTTATGTCCAATTTTGTCACTCCTACTTAAAAGTGTTCAAAATACATTTTTATCTATTCTAATTATGTTCAATTAAAAAATAAAATATTTAAAATTCAAAATATTTTTAATCGTATTCGATAGGTATCCGACTTATATTCCAAAACTAGGGGTGGCAAATTGGGTGTCAACCCGCCAACCCGCCCATATCCGCCCAGTTAAAAATGGATATGGGTGACTTATTTTTTTATACGGGTCATAAACGGGTTGGATAAATATAAACCAATTAATTAGCGAGTTAGATGGGTTGAATATGGGTTGAATATGGGTGCCCAAATTCAACCCATCTTTCACCCATAAAACAAAATGTGAATTAAAGTTTCTCTCTTCTATCCAACCTCTCTCTCTCTTTGATCTCACTTCTCTCTCTCTCTTTCCTTTCTCTCTCTTCGATCCCACCTCTCTCTCTCTTCCCTTTCTCTCTCTTCGATCCCACCTCTCTCTCTCTTCCCCTTTCTCTCTCTATACTTGGACAATATATATATATTTTTAAAAAAAGTATTTTAGTAAGAATTCAATTTTTTAAAAAATAATATTTTTTCTTTTTAGTAATTATTGTCGGATTTTACCATTGTAATTTCTTAATTAAAAATAAGAAGAATATATAATTTAGACACAAACTTTATAGTGCAACAACAATTTTCATTGGAGCATTCTATATATATATATATATATATATATATTCATCATTCTTTAGATTTTTTTTATTAATTCCAAAAAAAAAATGACTCATCGAAAGGTCACATATTTTATTTTTTCAACGGTATTTTTATTTTTATTGATTAGTTCCAAAAGACTCAGACTCATCCAAAAGTCACATTCTCTCCCCCTATGCACAGAGTTCATTTTGTATTAAAAAATAAGAATAATTGAATTTTCAAAAGTCACCTTTCTCTATCTATAGAGTCCATTTTTGTGTTTGAGTACCTTTCTCAATGTTTTAATTTTAATTATATTCCATGTGTTTCTGTGATTTGGTAGGTCATTTTTAAAATTGCCCAATTATGAAGATATAATTGAGTTAGTGTTGAATACCTTTTTCAATTGAAATACTTATTATAATTGTTTGCTTATGTTTTAATTTTTTTAAAGAAAATTTATGCTGACTAAGTTACTCGAGACTCTATACTCTTTTTTCTCTTTTACTATAGATTCATAAATGTAATTAAACACTAGATTGCAATTAAATTTTTATATTCTTTTACGCAATCAGCTCTTGGATAAAAAAAATAAAAAAATTTTGCTAACACCCAAAAATAAACAAACCATATAAATAATATCAGTATGATTAGCAAATTATAGTTTTTTTGTTTGATTATAGACCTTGTGCATTCCATTTTTGTGTTTGACGCCTACCTACTGTCGTGTCTAGTCGGGTCAAATATGGGTTGACGGGTTGACCCGACCCATATTCAACTCGCCCATATTTGACCCGCAACAAACGGGTTGAATATGGGTCACAACCCATATTCAACCCGCCCATATTTGACCCGGCCCAAACCCGCCCAACCCGCCCAATTTGCCACCCCTATCCAAAACATACCGAGTGTCGGATACTGCTACGGAGCCCCGATACAGAAGAATCCTTGCTTCCTGGTACACAGCTGAGCCTAGCTACCTGATTGAATCAAGTGCCAAACACAGAGCTGATCATGTCTATCTTCCAATAAGTAGCAGTAGATATGGATATGGGTAGGTATGTGCCGTTGCAAGAAAGATAATAAAGGGTAGGTAAAACGTGCGGTGGTTACACAACTGACCACGTGTGTAACTAAATACCCACAAATCAAACCCGGATATGCCTTATTAATTTCCATTTTTATAACATTGATAATTGGTTCAAATGAATTAACCATTTTTAACAAAGTATATAAAAGGAATCAATTATTTTTATATATGGATTTAATTAAATGGAAATTACATTTTTGCTACTCACTTCCCAAAAAACAGAGGGCGCCTCGAGAGAAAAATATTGTAACGGCAAGCGAAAAATAAGAAAATGACGTCTTGGTGCGAGGACAACGAAAATATATGAGCAGCACAATAAGGTCAACTATGAAATTCCGAGGATTATCAAGGGTATAATTGGAAGTGGGAACTCGGCAGGTCAGTTACGAAGAAAATGTGATGTATCACAAGTTTGTCTACCAACCCCCATGCCAAGACTCAAAGGCTCATTGAGTGGTAGCTAAAATAATACACACACCCCCCCTCCTCATATACAATGAGAACTACACCTTAACTTTCTCATTCCATAACTCTCTTCCCAAGCTTTCAATCTCTTCTTTGTCCCAGCAATCTGCAATCAATTTTAATAGTAAGCTCTCTCTCTCCTGATCTCTCTCTACATATATATATACAGACATATATACATACACACACATATAGGTGTGTTTGTATATATGGGTTCTGCTGCGTCTATGATTGTTTAAGGATGAGAATTTAACACAATATATACATAAAAATCACATGCTTATTGGGGACACTTGTGTTTTTTGTTTTTGTTTGTTTTTCATGTTGTGCAGTGGGAACTGAAGTGGTAATGGTGGATGAGATTCCTTTTCCTCCGCAGGTCACGGTGGCCAAGCCATTGTCATTACTGGGTCATGGTAAGCCATTTTACATGCATGCCATATTTTTATTGTCTAATTTGATAGGTGGTACCCAAAATTGATTTACTTATATATACATACTAGATGACTATATTACTTATTGTCTAGAAGACGATCCTATTTTTCTTATCTAATTTGTGAAGGGAAGAAGATTATTAGTTTGAATTTTGGGATAAATTAATTTGTATGGGTAACTGTTGGGTGTGAAGTTGTGGCCGGAATTTTGTTTCAGCTCGGGTCATAGGTTTTGATCTCAAAATGGACTTTGTGTGGATTTGATCCCGATTTTTTGACCCATTTTTCTAATGTGGGTCATGCACCCTAGAATTGTCTTGTAGTCCAGAATAGAAGGGCGTCTAGGGTTTGGATTGTGTTATGAGAGAATGCTAATAGTCACATATTAGAGTGTTAGAGGGAGGGTTTGGGGCTAAAATTTGTCCTATTTTTCAGATCTTCATGCGGACTTGGGCTTTACGCCAAATCACATAAATCTTTGTGGTCTTTGTGTAGCTTCTTTACTTTTTTCTGTCGTGGTTCTTGATTGTGTGCTTGGTTTGCAATATTTGTCACAACATTGACTAATGAATGAATTGGGTGACTGGTGTATAACAGGAATTACAGACATTGAGATACACTTTCTCCAAATTAAGTTCACAGCAATTGGTGTTTACTTGGATCCTGAGATTGTGGGACATTTACAGAAATGGAAGGGTAAAACAGGAGCTGAGCTAGCTGAAGATGATGACTTCTTTGAGGCTCTTATTTCTGGTAAGCATTCTATTTCTTGTAAATTCAACACTGCATCTTTTCTTGGGAAAGAACTATCACTCCGTGTTAGATAAGAATAAAAATGATCATAAATCAGTGGATTTGAAATGAATAGATTTGAATTTGAATAAGGGATTGGCTACTGAAATTGCATTCGCAAGCCCATGGAAATGTCAGTTAGAGGTATGCAAGACATTTTCTTGCAATTCTTGCATTGCTAGAATCCCTATAAACATTGATTTCAAATAACTCTTTAGATATTGTCATTTGAAGTCCATACATATAGGTTTCTCAAGTCAATCTATGCATATTGTTAAAACATAAATCTAAACTCTTTAAGTTATGCCCATGAAATAATTGAACCTCAATCCATTCACTTCAAATACTCAATCCAGATGGAGCTTTAAGGTTTCTTACATTTTAAAAAGTTCATTACACAGTGTGGTTCTTGTTAATCGCGGGTACTAAATCCAACTGGAGCTTTACAAGAGTTGGAATGTGTGGACTGTCTCTGAGACTTGCATTCTCACAGCTAGCAGCCCAAGCTTCTACCACTGTCATCAAACAATAGTTCCTTAAGCAAGTTTTCTATTGTTGTTTAGTGTTGCAATTAGACATCTTATATAAATTTATCAGCATAAGTTGTTTTGATACAAATTTTAAATGCATATGCGCAGCCCCAGTGGAGAAGTTTGTGAGAATTGTGGTGATCAAGGAGATCAAAGGTTCACAGTACGGAGTGCAGCTAGAGAGCGCTGTGAGGGACCGATTGGCAGCTGTTGATAAATATGAAGACGAGGAGGAAGCAGTTCTGGAGCAAGTTACTGAGTTCTTCCAGTCCAAATACTTCAAGAAAGACTCTATTATAACATTTAGTTTTCCTGCAACCTCTGGCACCGCAGAGGTAATTAACAAGATCTAAAACAATTAGCTAACAGAAGTACATTTCACAAAATGATAATTAAATTTCCATTGATATTTAGCGTGTTTGTCAAGCACGGTTCAATTAGAGGAACGTGAATTGTGCATTGTTGTATCTTTAATCTACTCAACTATCAATATGCAAAGTCTATATTAGTGATATGAGCTAATTGTTTGTGCTAATACTTGAATATTTGGACTCATTGAACAGATTGCCTTCACAACTGAGGGGAAAGAGGAGTCAAAGATCAAAGTGGAGAATGCAAACGTCGTTGAGATGATCCAGAAATGGTATCTTGGTGGAACCAGGGGGGTGTCGCCTACAACCATCTCATCCTTAGCCAACACCCTCTCTGCTGAGTTATCTAAATGAATGTAATAACACTTGAAATTAAGTCTGGCCTTTGGTGGTTGTCATGGTTTGTTAGCCCCATTGGATGTTTGTCTCAAAATAATTCTGCTGCCCTAAGCAATAAAATACTGTAAGCCCCTTGCATACCTGGTATAGCGACTTAGTAAAATATGGTGGGAAAATACGTGCTTATAAAAATACGAATATAATTCGTTTTTCTTGTTTAAAATAATTACGTTAGAAAACAAAAATAGAAAAATACAAATATAGATGTGTTCGGGGTATAATTTTTTTTCTTTCAATAATATAAAAGACTATAAATAACAAGGAAGTATGGAGTGTTGTAAACTGTAAAGAGATTAGTAATTCTAGAATATTGAAGAGTTTGTAAAAATTGGTAGAGCGTATAAGATTCTAGAAGAGTAGAGAGTTTGTAAATATGTATATAGGGAGTCACAATTGTAACAATCCACTAGGTAGGAGAATGACTATATATAGGAGTCACCATTGTAACAAGTTTCAAACTAAGAGCAGAGGTGAGAAGCTTGATGAGTGAATGAGTGGAACAAGAAAGTTACTTTCTTGATACTTTCATTCTCCTTGTTTGAAAGAATTTTTGAAGTCCGGAAAAGAGGGCTCTTTTGAAGTCTGGAAAAGAGGTGGAGACTTTCATTGTCCTTTGAAAGAATTTTGAAGTCAGGAAAAGAGAGCTCTTTTGAAGTCTGGAAAAGAGGTGGAAGGAATGAATTAGAGATAAAATATGTTACTAAACTAGTGAGAAAATGTTTTGAATAAATTTTGAACTCAGGAGAAGACGTGGAAGAGAATCAATTGGAGATGAAATGTGATAGTAAATCAAGAATGACATTTTTAGTTGAAAAGATTGAAGATCATTCTCTTCTGGTAGACAATTTAATGTCATAACATCTTCAAAATCCAATACATTCAAAAGTTTCAAATAGAAGTCATTTTTACCAAAAGTAACTCCTGGTATTTTAAGAGGGTCATCTCACTCATTATATCAACCAAGCTTCTATGAATGATCCTTTAGAATAACGTTGTCAAGCTTCTATGAATAATCTTTTTACGTATTCTTCTGCAATATTGATAATTGATTTGAAAAGAATGAGCAGAAGTACATTTCACAAAAGGATAATTAAATTGATAATTGATTTGAAAAGAATTAGCTACCAGAAGTACATTTCACAAAAGGATAATTAATTATCCATTGTCGTATGTTTAAGCTACTCAGCTTGATTTTTCTAGTAGTCAATATGCAAACTCTGTATTAGTGCTTGGAGTTAATTGTTTGTGCTAATATTATTATTGGTTTGAAATTATTTATCTGATTTGATACAATTGGTCTGGATGATTGTGAAAAATCAATAACACAAATTAAATGAAACTAAGAGTTGGAGTCTTTTTACCTCCTAATTGTTAATTTACCAAAAAAAAAGTAGATGTTCATTTTCTACTAAAAATTTTAGCAACCACCTTGAGAGGCCATTGAAGGGCCAAACATGCCCAAATCAGTGAAAGCTTCAAATTCTAACTTTTGTAATTATATAATACCAATACAATACTCAACTAGCCAAGTTATTGACACTAACTAATCACCAAGGACCTAGCTTGAGAGATTGGGTATACAGGACCTTGTAGTGAATTGGATTCTTCATTTAAAACAGTACCTAGACTTCAACCGGTGAACAAGTGCATTTGTGTCAAATCCTGTACCATAATGGTACTTATATGTGTCCTTGTAAGACGTAACCATAGTGGCACAATAACATTTTAGTGGGCATATTGTGAATATGGTTCAAAAGATGACTTCCTCTCAGACAAGTCATCATCGATGTTGTTCAGTTGCTCACTGAAAATTCTTTTACATAATCTTTTTTCCAATCGAAGAAAATCTACAAGATAGATATCATTATCAATCAGTGCCTAGGTACAAAAGCCGTGGTCCAATTATAAATGATGCTTTGTAACATGTCTCAATCACACAACACATAGTCCCCTTAACATAGGCCATTATTTGCGGGTAGTGAATGAATAATTTTAGTAGTGTGGGCCTGGTAGGCCACAATGGTAAAAGAGAAGGAAAAAGAATAGGGAAAAGAGGGTTTGAGATTCCATTCTATGAGCACAATGAGATGATTCCTTGTGTTCTATATGCTTCTAATCCACATGCCCATCAAATCAAAGGGGGCAGAAAAGTGGAACTATAGATTACTCTTCCAAAACCCAATGAAGTGCTTGACAAAATGTTTCATTATCATCTTTTGCTTCCTCTTTTCCTTTTAATCTATAAATAAACAAGCTCCTATGATTCATTTGAAACATTAAAGAAAAGGACTGAATTTTTTTGGATACATGTTCAAAACTAGAATAATCCCAAAAAAAAAAAAAAACCACAAACCAAACATCGTTATTCCTCACTGTGGAGGGGAAAGGAAAAGGAAAAGGAAAAGGAAAATGAAATCAAAGATTGTCATAAGAGAATATTGTGGATGCAAGTTAATGAGAGTTGCTATGGTATCTGCATGACCTGATATGACTCTAGTGGCACTGTAGCTATGTGGTGGATTCTCATGAGTTGAAGGCACCATCTTGGTTGGAGATGGAACTGATGATGTTGCAATGAGTACTAGAGCTGTTTTGCTTCCTTACACATCCATTTGCAGTTAATTCATGGAATCAGAACCTTTGGAACTGGACTTCCAACAAGACACCAATATGGGAGACCTAATAATACACTTCATATATATACTATAAAAAAAGATGCACATGGATGGACCTAAACTGGGAAGGCGCGGCGGATTCAAAAATCATTCTATTTCTTTAGGATGCATTCAGAACTCATATTAAAAGTATCTACTTTGTCTTTGGTTTCTAGAAAAATTGCTAATAAGCCAACCCCATCTGCATTATCAAATATTAATTTACCCTCAAAACGAATTGAATAAATACCCAACTAGCAGAAAGAAAGTGGATATGTGTTTGATATACATTTCTAAATAAATTATGTACTCTTTTCTGCTAAGCATATATTATTGCAGTAGAAACCTTCATTGGTTTTGCAGGATGAATAAGCTATTATATACTTGTCCATGCATGATTTCATAAACAAACAGAAAAGTGAGAGAACTCAAAAAAATAAAAAATAAATCTAAAAGAACATCCTCATCTGTTTTTTAGCTGAATATGTTCAAAACTGAGATTAACCCACCTCTTCCACAGACCCTGCAGTGGCATCACCATGACCATGTCCTCCTGATGCATTTCCAGGTTGCCTCAATCCAGCTTCCACATCTACCCCATCAGAAGATGCCGCCGGTTGCTCAAGTAATGACTGCCGGCAAGTTGGACAGGACGAGTGTGAAGCCAACCATATATCTATACACCTCATATGAAAACCATGGTGACACTTTGGAAGGACTCTGACCTTCTCGCCCTCCATAAATTCACCAAGACATATTGGACAATCTGTCGCCGGAATATTCATTCCTGAACCATATACAGCCACTGGAATCTGTCGCAGCGCTCTCTTCTTAAGTCCCGTTGCAGCTAGGCGCGCTGCAGCCTCATCCCTTGTCTCAAAAGCCAACCTATGGCTACACCTTAAGGCACAACGAACAATTGAGTTTATCCCAAGTGCACATATCAGTGCACAGAGCAAAGCTGCTAGGATGATCACCATGTTGGTGTCGAAATTGGCTTCACTGGTGTAAGAGCCGCGCGTTCTGCTTCCATCTGTAGGCGGACTTGGTTCTCTATCAAGGAGTACGCGGTGTGGACTGTGATGAAGATTAACCATAGCTTATGCTAATTCACTGCTTCACAAATAACAAAGATCACTAGGATACTTCAAAATTCTTGCCTCCTCTTGTGATTATGCAAATAAGCTTGAGATTTCTTTCCTCCAAAGCAATTCAACGGCGAATCGGACCACAAAGGAGATAGAAAATAGAGAATTCATCTCACTCAGATACCCACAAATCCTTATCTTGTTTATTGCACCCTGCTTTGATGTAGGATCTCTTTCCAAGGATGGTAGTGGAATTTGAAGGCCAGACTTGTGGGCTTTGATAGTTAAGGGAGGGAATAGAAGGATTAGTACAGAGGTTTGGTCTTCTGCTTTTCCTCTTTTGGTTGTCTTTGATCTGATTTCAACTAAAGTAGGAGATGGGTGATCTTTTATAGTATGGTAATGTATTTCAGGCTTTAGTTAGAATTGAAGGACAGCATAGAGGTGTGGGCTGTTGTGCTTCTTTTCTTTTTGACTCCCTTGGATCTGTTTCTGATTAAAGGAGGAGTTGGGTGATCTTTTGAGCAAATATAATGTCTTTCAGGATTCCAACTAGATAAGGACATCAAAAAAAAAAGCATATATTTATATGTGTATGTGTGTTTAAGTCACTATGATAAGGCAGGAAAGGGGTGACTTATGTTTGAGCTAGGGATGATTTATAGTTACCTGGAATTTGGGGACTTCCATGCACTTGCTTCTTAAATCACTGAGCACAAATGAATCCTTCCTTCCTCAAGAACCAAGAACAAAGAATGTAAAAGGGAGAGAGAGGAGATGGGTTCATGTTATGTGGACTTAGGAGGTTCATGAAGTGTTTGTGGTCTTTGATTGTGTGTGGCAATGGACACTGTGTTGCAGATGGGAAGAAGATTCCAAATGAAAGTAAGTTTTGTGTTGGATGTCTTTATGTGTCTTTATAATTGAGAGTTATGACCTACAGGGTATATATGAAACTTTATAACCAAGTAGGAGAGAAAAGGGTGGTTGAAAATACTGATTAAGGGTACCTGATCCCACCTAATCACAATTATGTTATAAAAAAGAATGCTTATTCTGAGCACCAAATCCTCCTCCCACCATTTCACTTCTCCCTTTATATTAAAATCCATAGTATTTCAATTTTCATATTGGCCAAATATCTTAAATAGAGCTAAATGTTGCCATGCTTATATATACAACTTTTAACAGCATAGTAAACTGAAATTTGGTGTAGTGATATCCAAAGTTACCTCATTTTAGTCAAATGTGAGAATGAGGGTTCATGTCAGAGGACACTATGTAGGACATAGATGAGAAGATTCAAAATGAAATGTTGGGTGTCTTTTTGTTTCTTGACAATTCTGATTACGGTAGTTGATCCCACCTAGTCACAATTAGGTTATATAATTATGCTTTTTCGAGGATCATTACATGCTACGGTATAAAATTGAAATATTTTATGAATCACTTGGTACAAAATAACATCAAAAGTTAAAGTTGATCTTCTTTCTACTGCTCACAATAGCCTGCATAACTGGAAGCTTGTAAACAGCAAAAATGTACATCGTCTTATATGTATCAAAGTTGCACAGAATTCTGTACTTCAATTTTAATTTATTTTACTTCTCTACGCAATTATTGTGGACACTTAGATTACTGTTTATCCGTGACAGAGACATGTTAATCCCATATAGATAGATATATACAGATGGTCCGTGACAGAGACATTGTAATCCCATATAGATAGATATATACAGATGGGCAACTATAAATTCATGTAGCTATATATGCAGCGGTGAGGTGAAGAAAAGAGTGTCACATGGACAACCTGTGGCTCCTGCAACACCTCTAAGGCCACCCAAGAGGCAGCCATAGGTCCACATGTGTCCCGTCTGTGTCACATTGGCAGCCGGTGGTCCCTCTGAGCGCGACACCTGTAACGTGCCGTATGGGCTCTGCTCCATACAAGTATATATGTACTGATTTAATTTCTCAGCTACTTTGTTAGCATCACAATAAATCAATGTTGAACTATGGCTATTAAACTCTAGGTGCAAAAAATGAAAAACAGTTTGGACCAAGCATATATAGAAGACAGTGTTAAGTTACATATATATATATATATATATATATATATATATATATATATATGGTTGTGAATTATGTGTATGGCGGTTGGGACTTGAAATGCTTTGGAACACATCCTTATAATTAAGCTGGAGAGAGCAGAGGCTGGTCATGAAATGTCCATGCATCAGAGCCCCACTGCAGTACTAGTGCCGTGTCCATTATCGAAAATCTCTATCCAAAACCGTCCAAATAATTTGCTTATGACAAATATGATATGACATAAATATGATTTGGAGAATCAACTACAAGTAGTTGATGTAATGGATGAGAAATATGTTAATATATGCAACATTATTATAGATGAGAAACATGTAATGGATGAGAAAAATGGTCTATCGTTTGAAAGAATCAAACGAATTTAAATTAACCGAATCAAATCAATGCAGAATAGGACTTTTGGCTTGGATGTATAGAACTGCACCCAAAAGTGAATTGAAAGAACACTGTCAAATGTCAATACTATGATGGATACTCAAGTTTTAAATTAAATTTTCAACTCTACTATCAAATTAATTTAAATGATTAGCAAAATATAATCTGGTAACTGGCATATAACATGTCAGATTATTTGTAATACATAATTATATTGAGATTAACTTCTTTATATAATATTTTTATACACATATTTTTGTTGAGGTAAATACTAATACACACACCCATGCACAAATGTTCACTTTTGAAGTTAGCAAATGTTTTGAGGGAGGAGGACACTATGTCAGACATGACACTTCATAGACACGTCTGATATTTCATGAATGTGTTGAACGATGCATTATGGACGCTTAGGCCAACATATGTCCAACACTTGACTATCACATTTTACACTCTCCAATACAAATCTTTTGCAATACAAATATATAATAATTTAGAAAATGATGTGAATACAATTCAAGGTGTCCAACCTCATTTTCTTTTGTAATGACACTTCTCATATATAACAAGACTATAATTATAATAATAAAGTGGGAGATTAATAACACACACACACATATATATAACATGATAAATAATATCATGTAGAGTTTGTGTTAAATAAAATTTGTGCATATATTATATGTATTTGAATAAATAATATTATAAAAAATTTAAAATGTATTATAAAAAATAAAAAATGATTAAAAATTCTTTGTACTTTTAATAGTGGTATAAATATTGATATATATATATATATATATATATATATATATATATATCTATATATATAAAGAGAGAGAGAGATTTGTGTACATAAATCTATATATGTTCACATATATACTTGTGTGTATTTTTAGTAAGTTTACTTCTTTTTATATCAGTCTACATCTAAACTA
This sequence comes from Cornus controversa, assembly GCA_026545225.1. NCBI lineage: Eukaryota > Viridiplantae > Streptophyta > Magnoliopsida > Cornales > Cornaceae > Cornus > Cornus controversa. The sequence goes on along the minus strand of CM048852.1, from coordinate 45,467,955 downwards.
ATACAATATATTAATTTTGATAGTTACCTACATATTTATAAAATATTAATTTTAATTGTTATCTCTAGAAAAATATAGAGAAAAAATTTGTGATGGACATGGTTGGTAGGATTGTTATTAAAGCCAATTAGTTAGTTAGTTAAAATAGAATTCTTAAGAGTTTATTAGTGACAAATGATATAAAATTAATAGTTATTAATTATTTAATATAGAAAAATAAAAAAATGTATATAAATTCTACTTAGGAAGAGTTAGTGTTATTTATGAAGTGTGAGAGAGAGGAAATAGAATTAGAATGTAATACTTGTTGTTTAATAGTTAAGGAATGATGATGTTTCTATATATTTATTGCAATAAATAATATTTTAAAAAATTAAAAATGTATTATAAAAATTAAAATAATTGAAAACTCGTTGTACTTTTAATAATCACTAACTAAAAAATAAATAAATAATAGTATAATCGAATTTGAAATAATCTAGTGCTAATGGTTTTGGTATTGCAGTGTTGTGAAATTTATATAGATATATATATAGAGAGAGAAAGATTTGTGTACAAGATTTTATATATGTTCACATATATGGGTCTATAAAATATTAATTTTAATTATTATCGCACTAATGAATATAGAATATATATATATATAAGAATGGACATTATTAAAAATTTATATTTTTTAGTTATAATAGTGAAAAGCAGACCCAAAAAAAAAGAATAATGATAACCCTTATGCTACGTTTGGTACAGAATAATGGAATGGAATGAGCATTCCATTAAAGGGAGAATTGAATGAGAATGAGAATAGAATAGAATGATCATTCTCATTCTATTGTTTGGTTTCAAACGTGAAATGATGCAGGAATGGAATGATGATTACATTATTTTTGGTAACTAAATTTTTTTTTTAATGTTTATTGGGAATGGAATGACCATTCCATAAGTTGAGTAGTGGAATGAATTTTCATTCTTTTTCATTCCAAAGGAATAACGCGGAATGGTCATTCTCACTTTTATTTTTCTTACCAAACAAAGGAATGGATCAAAAAAGGTAATATTGGCATTCCATTCCATTCCATTGTTGCGTACCAAACGTAGCATTAGAGCAGCATACTTATTTCAATCATAAACTCTCTTTAGAGTTTTCCACCAATATTATGATATATTATAACCTCTGTAAATTAATATTCAATAAATTAATAATCTCTTTTAAATAATAAATTAAATTAATAATTTCGTTAAATTTATAAAATGATATATATCAAAATTTTCCTTATAAATTTCTATAGATCCCACTTATTACAAAAATTACATTGATGTTGCGTCTGGTATGCATGAATGGAATGGAATGGAATGAAGTTGAGAATGAAATGAAATAACCATTCTTATTCTATTGTTTGGTTGCAAATATGAAATGAGGCGATAATGAAATAAATTTTAAATCAAATTCTCCAAAATACCCCTCTTAGTGACAAATAAATTAAACCAACAAATATGTGGTGGTGGAGGAAAGTGGTGATGTGAAGGTGGTGGCGAGGTGTGGTGGTGGAAGTGGTGAGGAAGGTGGTGGAGGAAAGTAGCGATATGGAGGTGGTGGAGTGGTGTGATGGTGGAAGAAGGTGACGATGTGGCAGTGGTGCGGTAGGGGTGGTGGCGACGATGTGAAGGTGGTGGCAATGGTGTGGTGGGGGTGGAGGTGGTGGTGATGCGATATGATGGCCGCAGCAGCAGTGGTGGTGGTGGAGGAAGGTGGCGATATGGAGGAGGTGGTGTGATGGAGTAGGAAGATGGCAATGTGGGGGTGATGGAAGCGGTGGTGGTAAAGCCGATAGTAGTGGTGGTGGTGGTAGAGCAGGTATAGTGGTGGAAGTGGTGGTGGTGATGGAGGTGAAGGGCTTTTTGGTCATATGAAAATTTTTTTAATCTTACTACGAGTGGAATGCACATTCCATATGTTTGACTATAGAATAAATTTTCATTTCTAGGAATAGATTTTTATTGCAAGGGAATGACCATTCTTGTTTAAAATTCATACTAAACAAGATTGGAATGGGCATTCTATTCCATTCCATTTCTGGGTACTAAACACAGCATGAGTCTTTAGTTTATTAAATAGTAAGTACAATGCATTGAATCTTTAGTTGGTTAGATGTGTATAAAAACATTGAATATTAAATAAGTACAATGCATTGAATCTTTAAGACTATTGAAAAATTAAATATTTTTAAAAAAATAAATAATGTAAATAAAATATCTTGTTAAATTAATAAATTATTAATTTATCGATAAATCAATATCTCATTTAATTAATAGAATTTATGTGGTCCAATACTATTAATTTACAGAGGTTATACCCTATATCTAACCCTTTTTCCCGTCGCAAAGCTCCATTGAGTATCCTTCACAAGGATGGAACCAAATTCAGTCTAAACTATAATATAAAAGATGATGAGACAGACACGTAGTAGATTATTTAGATTATTGTAGGTAGATATATATAGTGAAAATTGTATATATATTTTAGAGTTTGATATTATAAGCTATTACTTGCAAACCAGATGTGTTTCCTTTGAGTTAACCTAAAAAAACCCAGGATAAATGATCCACAACATATAATTAGCAGATCGGTCATAATCATAACAATCATGAAAAAAAAAAAAAAGCATAACAATAACATAAAAGGGACATCACCAAACAAAAAAAATCAAAAACTAAAAGAAAATTAGAGAAATTCGTAACAAACCTAAGGTAGAATTGTAGTGAGAAAAAATTGAAAAGAAGATATTAATGATAGTAAAAAATCTTGTGTACAATCATAAAAACAAAACGACAACGTCAGTAAAGAGAGTCACTTACCGTGAAGTCAAGAGAAACAAATAGTCAAAGAGACCACTTCAATTAAACCGAATAGAAGACACCGCTAAATAAACTGAAAAAACAAAAAACACAAATTTCACTCTGTGCCTTCTACTAGAGTGTAAATCCATTTGAATTTTGAAACCCTAATTGAATGTTCGACTGCTTGGAATTGGTGGAATTGGAAAAAAAATTGTTCATGGGCAATTTCATGCAATGAACAAAATTTTCTTCAATTCCAATTTCAAGACTCCAATCTATGCAGCCAAACATAGCCTAATTCTAATTTGAAAACCTAATTGAAAATTTCCAAATCCCAAATTCAAAGACACCCCATTTTTAATTAGAAAAACCCTAATTCCAATTTCGAAACTCTAACGACGAATGATATTCAACCAAAGAAACCCAAAAAAACTAACCTCTTTAGCACTACATTCTTCAAGTGGGTAATAAAGCACTGTTTAGGAATTTAGGATGGTATATAATTTAAATTTCATATAAAAGTTGGGTAGGTTATGTAGTTTAGATTATGTTTCTTTATTTTTTTAATTACAAAAATAAAATATATATACTGAAACTCAAAAAATCCTTTGTACAAATAGTATAATATATATAAATATAGATAGATTAGGATATTCAAATACTCAATCAACTTCTTCAAGTAATATCCGGATATTGCTTGCTCCTTCCAAGTCGGGGGTGGTCTAGGACCATGGGCAGTTAACTTATCAATGTATGGAGTGGGCCTAAAATTGTGAGGCCCAACCTGAGTGACAGATTTATGGACTTGCTGGCAAGTTGGACTTACAATAAACGGGCCTACAATCAGACTAACTTTGGCCCAGCTAACTGAAATGACTTTCAATTGAAGTATAATTCAACTAAACTTGATGTAATTACCGATACAATAATTGCATTCAAAACTCACATAGCGCCACTCTTAATATTTTCCCGTTAAAACTTTAAGATTGCTAAATTTTGGACCATTCAATACGATAAATAAAATAAAATAAAATAAAGATTCAATATAGTCTACAAAAAAAACAAAATTATCTATAACATAGATTGTTTACCAAAGGTGTGGACAATCGCAAAATATATAGCTCCAACACCTATAAGGCTCTATCATGCAAAAGTCATATGCCCAGTATTCTCACATTATATATTAAGTTCCTTTTAAATTTAATCGCATCAAGTTAAAACAATGAAAATCAATGTCAAAATGTCAAAGTTATTTTTATTATTATATTAATTTTATAAATTTACTTTTATTATTACTAGTTTAAAGCACGTGGATAAAAAATAAATTAAAATTTTACATAAGTTAACTATTATTCACATGAAAGGAATCAAGTATAAAAAATTTTAGCTTTGTATTTATTTCAAAATTTAATAGTAACATGTTTGTTTATTAACATAACTCGTTACAAACGTAATTTTTTATTAAAAAATTTTGATTTCAAAAGCTAATAGCAAACAATGATCAGAAGAAAAAATAAATCAAAGAAAACAACTCACATGTAAGTCGAGACGAAACCGAATTGAATGGTTGTTGATGAAATCCGAGAAAAAGCTGAGATCCGCGTTGATGAGAGTCAAGAGGAAGATGAGAGCGGAGAGGAAGAATGGAGAGCCGTAGCTGAAAGGAAGAGTGATTTTATAAGTGTTTAGGATTTTGCTTGAGAAAGGGTTTTGCATGGGTAATTATATTTTATTATATTTTTTAAAAAAATTAGAAATAAAAAGAAAGGGTTTTGCTTTTTTAAATTTAGAAATTAGAAATAAAAAGAAAGGGTTTTGCTTGGGAAAGGGTTTTGTTTGGGTAATTCTATTTTTTTAATTTCAAAATAAAAAAGGAAATGATTTTTTTTTAATTTCAAAATAAAAAAGGAAAGGGTTTTGCTTGGATAATTCTATTTTTTTAATTTAAAAATAAAAAAATAGTGTACTGAAACTAAAAAATCCCTTTGTACTTTTAACAGCAGTATAGATATAGATATATTTAGACACTACAAAATTCATGGGGATCCAAAATACAATTTGGACTCTCTCTAAATTTGGTTCACCTGGCCAAACGAGTCAAACAATTCAACCCAAACCCATTACAAAGAAATGGGTCATGGTTAACTCAAATTATCCGAGGCAGTCCAAGCCCACTTGGAGTTTGGTTAGTTAAATGAAACGTGATTATTTCTAATAAAATAATAATAATTAAAGATAAATAATAATTATCGCAAAATAAAAATTATTATAATTAACTAATTATCAAGGACACGTGTCACCATCTTATGCATCTATGGAGCCTATAAACAGAGATAGAGAGTGGAGAGAAGACGACAACAAGACGGCTTTGATAAAACCTTGAAGCTCTACCAGAATTCGGCTTTGAAGAGAAACAACAACAAGTGCATTACCACCATTGTGTTCTTCATCATCATTTATCCAACATCTAATGTTCAGAAAAAGAACCACAACAAGAAGAAACATTACTATCGTGTCGTTCTTCATCGAAGGTTCAAGACTAACGTCCATCCGCCTTTGAATTCAGACCACCGTGAAGATTGAATCAAAGAATAGTTTCTTTTCTTTTGTAAAGATATACTAAGAATTGTACCCATTTATCAAACATTAATAAAATCCATTATTTGTCGATCTTTGATTTTTGACTCAAATTTTGTGTGTACAATATTGATTTTATGATTTTCAAGTTTTTTTACATTAATAAAATCCAAGAAAAAAAAAGAACAGAATCAGAGAACTTTGTTTTTAACCGTAGTCATATTTGGATCCCCTTTTAGCTACTTAAGTCTCTCTTTTAGTAGTAAATACATCATCCTTCTATATTGGACTACTATTGTGTTCTTCATTAAAAAAAAAAAATAGTCGTTTAATTTAACATACATGTCTTTTTTCTATTTTATTCTATTTAAACATATATATAGTTTTTCAATTATTTAATCAAGTTAAATGTTACCAGATCATAGTCTATGAAATTTTACATGCAAATTTCTACACTTATTTCAGTATAAGCAATTGAATACTTGAAGAAACCAAGTCTCACTGAATGCATAATGATCATGTAAGCAAAAGTATCACCAACTAAATGTATACATGTAATATACTAATGGATATACCAAACACTGTCTTTAACAATATGACGTAAGAAACATTTAAATTAGTGAAAAATACAATTTAGCCATACTTTTCAATAATGAGGACCATTAAATCCTACAAAATTTTTTTAAGACAAAAAATTCCTACTTTTTTTAAATATTTCCAACTAATTAATTCCACTAGCAACCAAATTTTTTTTTTCAATTTTGCTTCTTTTTTTTTATTGAATTACATTTAATACATTTTTTCTTATTATAATAAATTTTGAAATATTTTGATAACATACTCTACACCAAATTTACAAAAGTTACCTTTAATTCTTGAAATTACTTGTTTAAAAATAATATTAATTAGAACATTTTGAAACAATTTAAGCAATTCCTTAATTCTAAACAGATATACTGCATGAAAAAAATATGATATTTTTAAACATTTCTTTTATAAAATAAAAAATGTTTAAACGGGGTATAATAAGTTTCATTGTAAATGGTGAAGTTTACATAATAAATTAATGATTTCTTTTTTCTTTGTCATGATAATTTAGTACCAATTGTAAAATTAAGTGTAAAGGGTATAATTAATATTTAAATAAATAAAAAATACCAAAAATAGCTTTTAATCAATTTCTTGACCCTGAGCCAATAGGCAGAAATTCTAATCTTCTTTTTCTCACTCATTCTTGCTTGTTATGCAAAACTAAAATTTCCTTAAAAAAAAACGAGTAGGATTTTTTTAACATATTTTATATATAATGGTGTTGATAATGAGCTAATTGTGCAATGCTTTCTGAACAATTATGAAGGTATTAATGAAACATTATCTCTTTTAATTTTTAAGTTTTTGTATCTATAATCTATTATTTTGGGCCGGGCCGGGCCCTACTTAAGAAAACTTGCAAGACCTAGTCTAAAAACTCGCAGGGGCCTGGTTTGTAGGATTTGCTAGCAGGCCAGACTTATCGGAAACAGGCCTGATTTAGTTATGAATACAATTGGCCCAATTTCGCAATTTAACTCGGACTAACTTTGGTCTAATATATGGAGTAACATTCAACTATAAATAACACAATTATAAGTTTTTGACAACAATTAATTATATAAGTAATTAACAAAATATATACAGTACTATATACCATAATACAGTTGTATATATCATATACTAATACTATGTCAAGAACTCTTTAACGAGAAGAGTAAGTATTTTTTCTTCTTTCAAAGTGAAAAGTAGAGGGTTGAAGTCTTTCTAAATATACTGTGGGAGTTAATCTTGCTGAGACAGAAGAAATTTTTTTTTACAAAATGCTATCCTCTAGTGCTGCACTCTTCAATTCTTCTAAAATAAAATTACAAAAAAATCCCTAAATCACAACATTTTTAATGGTCATGTTTGTTCTCTATTCTATTAGAGTTACGATTCTTATGTTAATATTTGATTCTTTCATATTCTCTGACACACACTCTCCCTCTCCCTCCTTCCCTCGACACCACATCACTCGTATCAACGCTCTTTCACGTTATTTGCATCATCAAGCTTCTCTTCCAAAATTACCTTTTTTTTTTCTTTCACTTCAAGCTTTCCGGATCATCAACACCACATATTTGTCACTCTTAAATTTTGTGGTATCTCATGTTGGATGTCATGGTTATTTTGGAAGTGGGATTATTTAGAGTTTTTTTTGGGTATTGTTCATTTGTTTATATTTGGATCAGAAGATGTTGTATTATACTAATTTTTGGAACAGTTAAAAGTATTTACTGTGGCTCAGTCGGCAGTGGAAGAGAAATTTAGGAGAATTTAACTAAGCGATTTGAGGAGGTCCTATGGATAAAGTCATTGTTCCGCTTTGATCTCCATCTCAATTGATCTTGATTTCTTCGATTTGATTTTCTATCTCAAACTTTCCTATCTTCTTAGGAGTTGATGCTCACGATTTGTTGAAGTTAGCTTGAAATTCTAAATGATGCTGACTAAATTTAAAGAGCTTCAGAATCAGAACATACTCTGTTCATTTTCTCTCTCAGTGCTGCTTATATCTTCGTATGAGTTGTAAATGAGACGGTGAGAGATAAATTATGTAAAAAAAAAAAAAGGCAATTATGATATTGAAAAATTTAGAACCATTGATTGTGTGATTTATGGGTTTTTTGATAATTTTATTTTAAGAGAATAAAAGAGAGGAGGGCTTGAGTATAAACTGTATAATGGTGGAATTCGAATATTAGTAGCTTTCTTAAATTATATCTATATTTAAAATAAAAAATAAAAAAAAAAATTAATGAGGTGCATCTCATTACAACCCTTTACTCTAATTATGCAAAATTTTGAAATATACAACCGACCATGTTGAAAGAAAATAGCAAGGAGATTATACATAAAAAACATAAAAATAAAAATTATTGATTCATTTATAGTATATATGGTTGAGTCAAACTTTTCCCTTTTTTTTTATCAAAATTGTTCAAATTGAATTTTCATATTTGACTAATTAGTATGATTTTATTTTAAAATACTTTGATTTTTTTTTTTATCATTTAAATACAAGTAACATGGTTTGATCTGCTCGCGTGATTTTTTCATACTTAAAATGCCATAATTTAAAGGATAATTAAAACTCCTTTGATTTGATTCGGATATAATTTAACATTAAATTTGGCACTCCTTTATTTTCGATATCATGTTCAATAGGGACATCACGCGCCAGTGAATTACATAAACACCCTTCTAAGATTCTAAGACGAGTCTTCTCTAGTCTCTCTTCACTGTCCGAAACTGAACATCCCCTCACTCTCTCTCTCTCAACATTACCATGAAAGAAAATAGAGATAACGAAGAACACACCGAGAGAGACATATAGTTACAGTTACAGATGTGACTATCGAAATGCAAGATCCATCAATTTCAAACCTTAACTCCCAGAATGCTCATCAGAAGCCATCAGCAGAGACGACGTCCTTCGCAGACCGTTCCGGCTCATTCAGGCCGGCTCACCACCGGCGAGCCCACTCGGAGGTGAACTTCCGGCTTCCGAACGACCTAGATCTCGTCTCCGACCCCTTCGATGCGCCGTCTGGGAGTTTCGATGAGATCGGATCGGAGGACGATCTGTTCTGCACTTACATGGACATTGAGAAGCTTGGATCCAACTTATTAGATGGCCGGATTGATAATGCCAGCGGTGGCGGAGGTGGAGTAGCAGAGGCGGAGGGCGGTGAAGGTGAAAATGTTGTGAGGCCTAGGCATCGGCATAGCAATTCTGTTGATGGATCTACTCTTTTTAGTGAGAGCATAGAGGCCAAGAAAGCAATGGCTCCTGATAAGCTTGCTGAGTTGTGGACAGTTGATCCCAAGCGAGCCAAGAGGTACTACTACTAATTTCTACTGTGCTTACTTTCAACTTGGCAATTTTGTCCACCGGTCGGGTTTTTTCCCATCCCGCCCCTGGGACGGGTATGGGAACAATTTTTTTCGTAAGGGTTTAAAAAAGAAAATCAAAACCTGCCGCGGTACGGGTATGGGACAGGTTCGGACTCTATAATAACCTGTTCCGTACCCGCCCGCCTATATATTTTATTATTATAAATATATTTATATATATATATATATATACAAATTATAATTTTACTTTTGGTTGTATTAAGACTTATGTTTTATTTTATTTTTTTGTTGTATTAACCCTTCTTTAATTGTTAGATGAAATTTGTTACTAAGTTATTTAATTGTGAATTTAATTGTGGAATTTTGTCATTTTAATTCTTAAACAGGGGTTATATTATTTTGAATTTAATAGTATCAAACTTGGTAATACCCATTAGGCTCGTATTTTTTGAAAAAATCAAATTTTATTATGTTTGATGTGGTTACAATTTTGTGGGGAGGGGCCCGCCTCGCCCCGCCCCTTTTGAAATTTTAAACGGGCGGGGATGGGTTTTGAAATTCCGTCCCGTTTTAAATTCGCGACGGGTTTGGAAATAGTGTTGAAGGAAGCAGGGCGGGGACGGGTTTAGGCAAACCCGTGCTGTACCCGCCCATTGCCATCCCTACTTTCAACACACATATAGTATTTATTCCTATTGCTGATTTGAAGTAATTGATGATGATGATGAGCTTAATAACTTCACGGCAGTCAATGTTGTTTGTTGGCTGAGTTATAATGTTCGTAATGTGAGTGGATTGGACATGTCTGGTTCAATTATGATTTAGAAATGATGAATAGTAGAAAGTGAAATTTGTTGTTTCAGAGGGCCATTTGATTTGCAAAGGAAAAAAAGAAATATTGAACATTTCCACTTCATTTCATTACATATAGCCCACATTCTGGGTGAAAGAGGGCCATTTGGTTTGCAAAGTAACTCTTTGCCTCTTGATGCTTTATGGTCAACTTAATTGCTGTTCCATTGTGAGTTCTGTACTAATAATAGTTTAGGTGGGGTAGGAACTGAGTTTTATGTTTCTTCCATCAGCATCTAGGCTTATTAACCACGATGAAGTTTGTGAGGTTTTGAGATCATTTGCACCATCTCCTATAGGACTTAGGGGCGAAGCTTCAAGGTTTTCACTTCTCTATTGCATCAATAGTCTCCTTAAACTTGGTCAAGAGGTTTGGCTAAGCATAAGTGAATCTAAACTACTTGTGCAATGAGTAGAAAATTTTTAAACATACACTGAGTGATTGTTCCCTTCAATCTAGGTTGTTTGCTACAAAATACTGAATGACCAGCGCAAAAACTTTGCTGAGTTCAAATCAGTTGAATCCTAAATTTATTCTTTGAAGGGATCTTGGTAAATTCTAAAACACCAAGTAATTCAGAAGATGTACTAAACGTGTAGCTAGCTTTTGTGAAATAAGATTTGGCAAATGCATCGCCAGCTTCCATGCAGTATGATTTTGTGCAAGTAGATTGTTCATCTAATCATAATGAATATATAACAAACTCGACCCTTAAATGTGATTGTTAGATCGCCTTTTTGGGGTGGTATTGAACTGGTTACAACCATCCCCTTCATTTTTAATTCTCTTTTTATCTTTTGTTAAACTCAAAAATTGAACTTGTGTGATTATTCAGCTGTGCAGCCAGTTTATGTTATGCCTCATGTGTGAGATGAGCATGCTTTTTGAGTTTTGACTGATGATCATATGAGTTCTAATTTTCTAAGGTCGGTGTATCTTTATTAATCTTTTTTTGTTCTTGGTAAAGCATGAACTTATCTTGAAATGTCATTATTTTTATTTTTTAAGCATGCTAGGATCTGGATGAGAAAATTTCTTATGCCCACTTCTTTGATGGAGTTGGAATTCTCCTCATTAAATTCAAGTACCTTAAACCCTTGATGACCCATAATAAGTGAGACTGGGTTTTTGTACTTTCCATATTATCTGACATTTTAGATTTAATATACAGGATTTTGGCCAATCGGCAGTCTGCAGCTCGTTCAAAAGAGAGGAAGGCACGTTATATGTCAGAACTTGAGAGAAAAGTTCAGACCCTTCAAACTGAAGCCACCACTCTTTCTGCACAACTTACTCTGTTCCAGGTGATTCTTGGAGTACAGTTTTGGCTTGCTTTATGATTTTATTTATATGTTTAAGTTTTTCATAGAAATGCATCTGGATTCATTTGCATACATATGAAACCAGTTTGTCATAATTCTACTTGAATTCCTTTATCATGCCGGCAGATTTTGCAAATCATCCTCACTGAAAGAAAGATATTTTGTTTTGATCACCTGGCAAGCTGCTTCATTAGTCAGTCCCCTTGGTTATGGAGAGGTTAATTTTCCTGCTTGTGTCCACTCTTGAACCTTACCCTGTTCCTATTTGCTATTAAGCAAATCAAGAATGGTTCACAACAGTTCCTTCTTTTGTTACTGTAATTGAATCTCTTTTTAACTTTTTCCTTTTCAACCTTAAGAGGATCTAACTTGGTGTTTAAATTTAAGTCCTCCACGGTTGGTCTTGCATGTGTAAGGGAGTGCTGGACAGTGAATCATCAACTAATTTATTGTCCGGTAGCTTGGAAATAGAGTCCCTGTTCCACAACACTAAATTTAATGATCTAAATTATTTCTTTGCATTTCATCTCTTAAATTTTCAAAAAGAAATACAGGAAATGACCATAAGAAATTAAGGGTTCAGCATAAATATGATGTGCTTAATGCATTTACATATAACAATCCAATATAATAAATTTCCACAAGGGTATGTGTAATACTAGTTCCCATTTATCATATATGAAAGAAAACCACTCTTGCAACTACACTACTACATTATATTTTAACTATATCATCTGTACCTCAGTTGTACTGCATTTATGGTATGTGGTCTACCAGGTTTCTATTCCCTTTCTGAATACCATAATGATGATGTAACATTGGCTTGGAGCAGTGGTTTTTTTTAGAGTGGCTGGTGAGGGATAGGGGGAGGTAAGTGCTGTTGGTTTCTTAATGGTGCTTAATTTTGGAAGTGCAATATGGGCCATGCAAGTGGTTTAAATTTGTGCTCCTGCGCACCCCCCACCCCACCCCGCTTTTTGTGGCTTTTAGTGTAGGATGCTTTCTCTTAATATATTTTTTGTAGAATTATTGGGAGAGATGAATATTATGTTGATGTGTAGTTCATTTCCTTTTCCCTTGTACATGTCATTCATCCATGTATTGGACCCCCCTTTGGTGCCTCCTCACACCCTGATGCCTTGCGGTTCTCCTTTTCCTACAATTTAGTATTCATATCTTCACTCAGTTTCTTTTTCCCACTTTTTATGATTCCTATAAAGCGGAACTTGATTGCCTACTTTTGTTTCACTTCCATTCATTTTAAATTTCTTTTTTCTTTCCTCTATCATTAATTGTAGTATTTATAAATTTCTTTCCTAAAAGCTAATGACCTTATTGTATTATTTCACAGAGGGATACAACAGGTCTTAATGCAGAAAATGCTGAGCTTAAGCTTCGGTTACAAGCTATGGAACAACACGCTCAGTTACGTGATGGTATGTGTCCAGCAAACATGGTTTCAAGAACTATATTCGTACTATGTTTGATATCCTCTATGTGTTGTGTCTTTCCTGAACATGTTTAGTAGGCATGTCAGGTCAGGTATTCTCTTGAATCTTCTTCCATGGAAAACGTACAATATCTGCTCTATTTGACAGCATGGAAATTATCAAAATATTACATCTCATCTCGTATTTTCGTTTCCCTTTGTTCTTTGTCTAAATACACAAAAACCTTTTTGATAATGATGTGAAATTTGATACTTATTTTGAATCACTGAGATATGATCGTATAATGTTGTTTTGTATCGACACATCAATTTGGCTCACTCATGCCACCAATAGAAAGTTAGGATGGATGGATAATGACTAAGGTATTGTTGCATCAATAACATAACCAAACTATTAAAGGTCACGAAGACCTAGGTATGTGTAGTTCATCTTATTACAGGTTTTAGCTGTATATATCGAAAAATATTTTCTTTTCCACCATGTAGAATTATTAACCAGATAATTTTATATATGATCTGTTTTGGGAACACAGCTCTGAATGAAGCACTGAAGCATGAAGTAGAAAGGCTCAAAATTGCCACGGGAGAAATAACATCTGCTTCAGATATATACAATTTGGGAATGCATAATGTTCCATATATCCAGTCTTCCTATTTCTCACGTCAGGCACAACCAGGGGTTAGTGACCTCCAGAACATACAAATGCCAGAGTTTCATCAGTACCAGTCGAATATGTCAACCCATCAGCAGCCTCTGCTTGCAGCAGCTCACTCACTGTCCCTCACAGAGATGTTGCAGCAGGATCCGCTTGGACGTATGCAAGGGCTTGATATCAGTGGCAGAGGCTCTCACTTTGTGAAGTCTGAAGCTTCCCCCATTTCTGCCAGTGAAAGTAGCAGTACATTTTGATTCAAATGTCGCTGATCTGCCCCTGGCTCCACCCTATTTGTTAAAAATTGTTCATAGACTGACGCCTAATTTAGCATCCAGAATATCCATTTGTTCAAATTTAATTCTATTGATTGGAGATTCAATAGGTGTTGTGTTGATTTTTTTTTTTTTTTTTTGTGTATCATTTCTTATGATGTGGTCATTTATGGGAATGGAAGGTTGTTCCCATGGTCATTTGTGTATCATTCCTTATTATGTTCTCGTACCATGATTCGATCTCCTTCATACTTTATTTATTTCCCATGTTTGAACTCTTTTTCTTGTTTGGGGATGATGAGTTCTGTTAACCATCAATTTCAATGTGTGAACTTATGCTTCTTATTATCTTCATCAACTTTTTTTGGTAAGTTTGTTTCTTCATCATTTGTTTAATGTTCTATCTCTCTCTCTCTCTCTCTCTCACACACACACACACACGCGCAGTTTTACTTATCTACCCTCCCTTGTTTCTGTTGTTTCCTTGTTGAGAATTAAAATCTGAATAATGTTCAAATTTTCCTGATCTATTGAAGTTGAGGATAATAAGTCGGGAGGTGAATTTTTGATTCTTCAGATTTCTGGCCAGCCTTATGTTTTCTTGATCAACAGTAAAAATCAAACCGATGACCACCAGAGAAAACTAAAACCCTATAATCGTCGTAGAAAACATATGGTTATCCAATTTTTTTGTGGGCATATATATATATATATATACACATAATGAAAATGGCACCACCTTTACAGGGACCCTGCAGGATGGCCTACCACCTGTGAAATGGCACATGGTAGACGTCGAACTCCGTGATTTGAGCTGCTCCTCCTTGGAAGCTCATGTGGAGCTGTCTGTGGCTGCTATGTATAACCATGTTCTTAACTACCACTAGACAGTAACCATACAGTAGCATCCCTTGTGAAGGGCACTTCTATTTCCTCCCAACAACAACATATGGATCAAATTAAATGATCCAAATGCCTTTTCTGATGTGATCTCAACTTTGATCAACATTAATTTGTCCAGGGAAGGTGCATGTGCTTAATTTGGAGCATCAAACTCAGAATTTATTCTCAAGAACCCCCAATATATATTTTATATATATATATATATAATTTGGGCGAAACTTTCTTCCCTATCGTTCTTGTCAACTTTTCACGAAGTTTGAGTCCATATTACTGTGGAACATGGTAATCTAAATTGGTTGCTGATTGCAAGCTAATTGTTGAAATAAAGTGGTCAATATATATATATATATATATATATGTCAAGCAAAAAGTAAGATATGATTTTCTATGTTGACTTGGTGTGCGCCACGATCGAAGCTAGATATTCTAATTGAGCCATTATTTTTGACTTGGCATCAAAACCCAGTGTAACCAAATCAAATTATATTTGCATCTTTGTCAATATCTAGAGAGAGAGTGAACTTCATGTTTAGGAATCTAAATCATAGGAGAGATATGGCATGGGCACCATAGTGATTGTTTATTAGTCTCGATGGATTAAGTAAATCCTTATCTCAACCTCCATAATATTCTCACAAACAAGAGACAAACTTGAAGATTTGGTAAGAGAATTATGCATACATAAATACATGCATGTGTGTATGTATATATATATATTAGGTCTATAGGAAGAATGTTTTTTCTATATCCCATCTCTCTTTTAAAACGAAGTTAAGAAAATGAAACCCAATTCGTTCTTTTTGTTTCCATAAGTCAATTCACCTTTTCCTTTTTTTGACAAATATTTCTGATATATATATATATATATAGTAGAAGACTAGAAGTAGAAGGTTTAATCGAAAAGGTGGGGCGGCTTTGATCAAGGACCTACCATGTTAGGAGCACATGCGTCTACCGGGCATCGCGGTCCGTTGTATTCAAGTAACGTGTGTGTGTCTATATATATATATATATATATATATATATATATATATATATGCCGATGGCACGTAGGAGGAATCGTGATCCTAGATTGTTAAATTAATTAATTTTAGATCGTAAATAAAGAAATATATTTTGAACCAAGCTGAAATATAATATAAATTATTAGAAAAAATTATATTTAAATTATCAAAATTAAAGATAATTGTACAACTATAAAGTTACAAAAAAACAATAATTATCAATTCTTAAACTATATTGCTCTTTAATGACTATTTTAGATTCAATTACAAAAATACCCTTGTCCCATCTCTTTCTTCCCCCAACTGGAAACATTGTCTATACAAAACACTTGCATATACTGTGTATATCAAATACTTATAATATAAATACAGTGAATCTAAATTCTATATATGATTCCAAATCATTCATTTTTTTAACTCTCTCATGTGGTATTTATCCATTATTACATTTTTTTAACTTTTCCTCGGATGATAATTATTTATTATTAACTCTCTCTTGTTCAATTAAACTTTTAAATATGATCAATATACATTCAAGATTTTTGCAATTTTGAATTAATTGACCTCAAATGTGTATCTCCATAACGTGAGAAGTATTATGTTTAATATGTTTAATTAATTCTTTATTTTTAGTAATTATTTGAAATACTTTGACAAAATTATTCTTAAATGGTCACTAAAAGATAATTTAGTTTTAAAATTAATGATCATTCATCTTTTTATATTTTAAAGGTCACTCTAAAGCAATTACATTTTAATTTTTGGTCAATGAAAAAAAATATTTGTTATAGAAGTATTCTTGCCCGTACCTTCATTATTTCAATGACTGACCAATATTCGAATTAAATGGTACTTTAAAAAGTCAGGCAAATGTTCACACGCAATATGTTAGGTAAGCACGGCATTGCACAAACTTGGGTAAATTACAGAGAACAAAAACTTTCATCCATATGAGATGATCAAATACGTGTCAGAAGAACAGAGAGCAGATTTTTATTTTATTTTATTATTTATTTGTTTAAAAAAAAGGTTGAGAGAAGAAAACGGTTAAGAAATGCATGTGCAGGTGGGGCCAGTGAGCTTTGCAGTTGGTCGTTCATTGGAACATCTGCATGTGCAGTTTGATCCTTCTATATGACCTGACGGATATGACTCAGTATTTCAGGTTAGCCCTTAAATTCCTCAAATGTGAACATTGCTAACTTGTCACTTTCTACTGCACAATACTCACCTTATCCTAGCTCCATTTCCTATATAAGTAAATGCTCTTTCTTCTTTCTTATACTAACTAGCTCTCTCTCTCCCTCTCCCCTTTCTTATACAACTATCTATCTCTATCTCTCTCTCTCTCTCTCTCTCACACACACACATCAATGGCTATTCCAGCATTCTCAATTGGTGCTCTTCTATTCTCTCTCTTCAACTTATGCCTTCGCGGCGCTTACGGTGACTATGGAGGCTGGCAAGGTGCCCATGCTACTTTTTATGGTGGTGGTGATGCATCCGGCACGATGGGTAAGTTGAACGAACTTCCTTTGAGGGAAGAGGAAAGGAAAGTCGTGGAAGAATTAGAGTCTGCTTAGTTCAATTTTTTAAAAAGTCGTTCAAAATTTGTTTTAAGAGGATAAATAGTTGCTTCACTTTTTAAATTATTGAATATTGGCTACCAAAAATACTTCAATAAATATAAAGACAAAAATAGTATAATCTCTAGATACTAACTTTTTACTATTATGAACTTTAGTTAAAAATAATTTACCCAAAAAATAAAAAATAAAAAACTTCATTTTAGAAATAATTCTTTGAATATGTGTACATGTGTGTGTTGGTATGCTTAGTTTGGGTGATTTTGGTCTTTTCTCATGTACATATGTGATGTTATTGCAGGAGGTGCTTGTGGATATGGCAACTTGTATGGGCAGGGCTATGGAACCGACACTGCAGCACTCAGCACTGCTCTATTCAACAACGGCTTGACTTGTGGCGCCTGCTATGAGATCAAATGCAACGATGATCCCAAGTGGTGCCTCCCTGGTACCATCACCGTCACCGCCACAAACTTCTGCCCCCCTAACCCTGGTTTGTCTAATGACAACGGCGGGTGGTGCAATCCTCCCCTCCAACACTTTGATTTGGCAGAGCCTGCTTTCCTCCAAATCGCCCAATACCGAGCCGGAATTGTCCCCGTGTCTTTTCAAAGGCAAGTTCATCTCTCAAAACCCTTTAATTTCTCTAAACATCATAAAATTTTGACAAAGATTGTACGAGATTCCCTGTCATTGCAGGATCTGAAAAGGGTCATGCACGCTGTTGCTAGTATAGTTACACTTAATTGAACTCATTTCACTGATGATGTTGTGTTGGTTTGGACAGGGTGCCCTGTGTGAAGAAAGGAGGCATTAGGTTCACAATCAATGGCCACTCTTACTTCAACTTGGTGTTGATCACCAATGTTGGTGGTGCAGGGGATGTCCATTCAGTGTCAATCAAGGGCTCTAAAACAGGGTGGCAACCCATGTCAAGAAACTGGGGTCAGAATTGGCAGAGCAATTCATACCTCAATGGCCAGAGCCTCTCTTTCCAAGTCACCACCAGTGATGGAAGGACAGTGACTAGCTACAATGTTGTGCCTTCTAATTGGCAGTTTGGCCAAACATTTGGGGGTGGTCAATTTTAAGTTCTCAAGATCAGGGTTAAATTTCTAGTATGGTATGCTATTGCTGTGGTGCTAATTAGTACCCGCTTAGGCCTAAATATATAGGAGGTTTGATTTTTAGTTACTCTTGCTATACGAATATATATATATATACACACACACACACACAGTGAGAGTGAGAGTGTGTCTCTGCAGATTTAATCCCAAGGTTGATGTAAAACCCAGTTGGGGCAACTTGTATCATTGAATTATCTTTAATATATTGGCGCATTTTCATTTTTTTCAGCTTAATGTGTTCTTTTTGGCTCTTTTCTTTTCATATGAAAAATTCAGGGCCACTAATATACCAATAAAGATGAGGCAAATAAGTTCTATCAAGGGATGTGACTTAAGGATTTCAATTTATGAAAAGACTTCAAACTTGTAATTTTTAAAGAACGAAAAAGCTTCACACTTGACTAGGGTTGATATATACGGGTTGTGTGTGGGGCCGAGCATAGTTGATATGGGGCCAACACTTTCATGTGTATCAGCTCTAGTCAATGTCGGTAGAGTTACTAATTTTTTTTTTTTTTTATTGTAAATGATAAATAAACAAAATTGTTAAGCAGAATTCAGACGTACACTTTTACATTCATTTGATGCAGATTATCGTTTTCTATTTTTCAGTCTAACCGAGAGTCACTTTTTGTTACATTTGAAAGAGTTTAAAAAATACTTATGAGATATTGTATAATTTCTCGTGACGAAGAGTTTAAGTCGATGCATGCATAACAAGTAGGGGTGCACACGGTACGGTTCCTCACGGTTCTTGGTGGAACCGGAACCGGAACCGTTACCAACGGTTTCTGATTTTCGGAACCGGAACCGTTAAGGGTTGGAACCGTGAGGAACCGTACCGCGGTTCTCGGTACGGTTCCGGTTCCGAACCGCGGTTCCTTAGGATTTTTTTTTTTTTTTTTTTTTTTAATAATGAAGCTTGAAAATACAAAATATATATATATATATTCATTAAATAAATGTGAGACCTACAATCTAAAAATGGCACCCTATATATATATAATTATTATATTATATTATAGATATATATACATTACATATAATGTATATATATTATGTATAGTAATTATATTATAATATAATTATTATATATAATATATGATAATATAATTATTATACATAATATATATACATTATATATAATTATTATATGTAATGTATATATATATATTATATATATAGTTATTATATTATATATATATATATATACACATATTTAATATAAAACGGTTCCGGTTCCGGTTCCAAGGAACCGTTACCCCCAACGGTTCCGGTTCCGGTACGGTTCTACTGGTCCTGGAACCGGAACCGGAATCGTTGGTAACGGTTCCTAATTTTAGGAACCGGAACCGGAACCGTAGCCACGGTTCGGTACGGTTCCGGTACGGTTCCCCTCGGTTCCGGTTCCGGTTCTCACGGTTCTTTGTGCACCCCTACACCCCTAATAACAAGGACTATTATTTTATAGAAAGTAACCCCTCTTAAATCAACATGTGTTAAATTATCATTAATCCAATTATTCACCATTGCATGGAACAAAAATAATTTTTTTTCAATAACAAAATGTTTTCTTCTTCTCATGGTTCAGTTTTAACAATGTATTACCAAACTCAGGAGCTATATTTCAACAAATTTCTCTTTTAATTAGTTAACACATTAATTTTTGATAGAGTTTTTGACTCCGATCGTGACAATTGTGATTTGTATGATGTGGATAAGAGATGAGCTTTGACCAGAACTTTTCTATCTCTAAATAAGTCTGGGAACTAAAAAGTCATTCTCCTAATAAGACACGTTCTCATTTGAACGCTATAAATACAAAGACAGTCCATATATTAAGTACGCAATGAATACCCTCTAAAGTATCTTTCTAGTTTTAAAAAGTTTTTCCAATATCTGATTTGAACCTCGGATTACAATCAGTTGACATCATGTCGGTGTCCTTCCAACTATCATAGTCTTATCTTTTACAAGTTAGTATTTGACCAATTCAGAGTGAATTTCTATTTCATCAATTTCTTTCTTTTACTTTTATATTTTTAATCATTTTCTTCGACAACATGACTATTCCTACAACCCCAATGCCTCATTAAAAAAAAATCAATGACAATAAAGAAAAGAAAAATTATATCACCAGTAAAATCACGTTACGACAGTGATTCATTATTTTAATAATAAAATCGACATCATGCTTGATTGATGGGGTTGGGGTTGAGATTTTTTATCCATTAAATAAATAAATAAATAAATAGATTAGAATATATATATATATATATATATATAAAATTTTGCATCATACCTTCATTAATTGTCTTTGTTGTCGTTCATACATTATTTTAGTTTGTTAAGAGTACTTAAAGATATTATCTGTCAACTATTATTCAATTGCTTTTAATGCAAATTAGAAATTATTAAAAACAGTTTTAGAAAAGAAAAAAAGAAAAAAAAAAAAGTGTTCAATGTCTGTTTTGTCAAAGCTGTGAATTGATAACAGTTACAGTATGTCTTGTTTATGCTATGTTCATGGGTTTCTTTTGGGACATTCAAGCTTTGTCAAAACATTTCACTCCTTCTATACAGACTGGAATTGAGAATGTTAAGGCCGTAAATGAGTGACACAAAATAAAGGGAATTTAGTGCTCCTTCTAGACAGATAGGAATTGAAAATGCAATTCTTTAATTGGTTGCTTTTAAAGACTCATCCAACTTATTCAATCCTTAATTAAATTCTTATTTATTATCACCAAAAAAAAAAAAAATTTGTATCACTCCTAATTTTATAATGCAGCGAAGAAATAGAAAGAGAATAAGAGTATCTTCAATCGATGCTTCAAATTTCATACCTCAAATTTATTTGAAAGATGTGGCAAATTGACATATGATACTTTGGTATACTTTACTCATGTCAAATTTATTACAATTATGAAATACATTTTAAAATAATAATAGGAACTCATAGATTAAAATAATAAAAAAATATTCATTTGGCATATAACTTTTTTATATGCTAACTTTGACATATTTGATGATATGTCAAATGTTAAGTAGACATTTGATGTATCGGTTGAATAAATTCTTGATGTCAAAAGTAGTCGTTGTAAATGCCACCGTCTGATTTGACACATCGGTTAGAAATGTTATTCAACAATTGAATTTGCTTTTAACTTATTAATATCAATTAATTGCAATTATTTGAACCGAATTAGCACAAGTAAATAAAACATAGTAGTTTCAATCCTTTTGGCCCTATATATATATATTTTTGAACCTATTAAGGGAAAAATATAATGAACAAAAATAAGTTTTATCATTAGAGTGCTCTCACGGTGAGTTTCTATAAGTTTCTCTCCCTTGTCGAGAGGCTTTGACAAATTTCTCATCTAATGGTTGAGGCAAGAACTCATAATGAGAGGGCCTCGTGATAATATTTTGCAAATACTAACAAAATACTATTATGTCAAAACAATGATGTCTAAATATTATTTGCAGAAGGGATAAAACAAATATGACCAAAATAATTCAAAAGAATATATTGTAAACAAAGAACTCTCAAAATCTTAGTTAAAGGTATGTATCTGTGCATCGAATGTTTCAAAATTTTAAATAAAAGTACATATATATATATAAACACTGTTAAGTATTTATATTATTTAATTTTTTTATGTTATTTATAAAGTAAATAATACTTTTATGTAACATAGTGCTTAAGATAGACATTCTACTCATTTTAAGCAATAATGTAATAAAATTTAGTTTTTTTTTTTTTTTTTTTGTGTATTTTAACCAAAAGTATTAGACACATATCTCATATTCATACTCAAGTATTGTGTTCAACATGAGTATTTCATTTTAAAAAAAAGTACATGTAATATACCAAGATAAACAAGGAAAATGCAGCATTTTAGATTGTGATCTTAGAGTAGTGCTAATGATTTTGCTCCTATGTTTGGTAAGATAGAAGAGATGATACATGAAGCAAGTTTTCATGTGTAAGAAAATGTTAAAAGGGAAGGAAATGATAGATGGATGAAGCATTCCTATTGTCCCACCATTTTCATGAGAGGAATTAAGAGAAGGATAAGTGTAGAAACTACATTTTGCCCCATCTCCCAATTTCAGCTATTATTTGTTACTTGAACTTCATAAAGTCCATCCATAAGTATAATTAAGGAGTTCCAAAGACTTCACATCCATTCCAAAGATAGAGCTTCATCATCTCCCAACATTCCAACTCATTCCTATTATTGGATCATATAATTGAGTCCAAATTGGACCTAAATTAGGACTTTTGGTACTCTAATTTTGATTTCAACAAATATTGGAAGATCATAATCTATCATAAAAACAAATCAAGTTGTTCAAAATATAAATTTAGATCATAATCAATCCAATTGCACCATTTGATTTCGAATCAGCCCATCCAATTGAGTCAATTTTGTTACGGAATTTTGGGCCCACAGTGCCCATTCTCGATTTTTTAAATCTCTATATTCTATCATAAAACACAAATTTTGATATTTCCATGGTTAAATTAAGTTCATTTTACCTAGAAACCCTCAAATTGCCCTCTCAATCGAGTTACTTTCATCGTTAAATTGAATTCGTGCCAACGAAGTCATATGATCATTGGTACAAATTTTTGAACTCTCAAACCTTCATTTTTTACATTACCAAATCATTAATTTGATGATTCTATTATGAAATTTGGGCCATTTTATTCAAAAGCTCTAGAGATTTCACTCCAATTGAGTTACTTTCGCTGTTGGATCATAAAAGGGTCCTCTAAGCCATCCAATTCAAGGGGAGTTCAGCTTTTAGTATTTTTTTTCCTGAAAAAAAGACTGATTTTTCTCGTCTCTAATTGGTTCTAGACCTCTATAAATATTCCCCCTTCACCCCAAAAAAAGGAAGACATGTATTGACTGTTTCATGAAAAAAATTTCAAAGTTTTTACTAAAAAAAGGAAAGAATATTGTATTTATGAAAAATATTGCTTGAGCAGAGTCTGGAAGAGGTAAATGTCAAATTTAAGTCTCATGAAAATCACACAAACTATTTCAAAGCTTTAACTTTTTCGAAAAAAACTTTCAAAATTGTAAAAGATTATCAAAATTATAATTTTCAAAATTTTCAAAAAACACATATTGTTTTAATTAAATTTCCAGCACTTTTTTCATCATAAAAACGTTATGAAAATAATGATTCCATCACCCAAAAAGTCTTTCAATCATGGATTCAAATTGAATTTCACACGAATTAGTGCAGTGCCACTGTTTTAGGTACTTTTTAGTCCTTTGGGGTTAAACCACATATTTTCGTAATTAACTATTTTAAGGTCATTTATATGATGAAAAATCATTAAAAAAAATAGTTCCATCGCTTTCATATATTGGTATGATAACCCGAAATGCTATCGAAACATTTAAGGTCATTTATATGATGAAAAATCATTAAATAAAATAGTTCCATCGCTTTCATATATTGGTATGATAAGCCGAAATGCTATCGAAGCATCTTTGTTACATCATTTCTGTAAAACATTCTCTGATAGGAAAAATTAGGACGCTACAATAAGTATGATATATTATATGAATGATGTTATTACCCTTAATCAAAATTTTTAATATTATATAATAAGGGTATAATTGTAAAAAATTATAAAATACATCATTCCATCATCTCTTACCAAACAATAGAATATGTCACCTCCTCCTACTCCTTTTTACTCAAACACACAAATTGAGAGAATGACACATTATGTTTTGAGTAAATTACTCTTTACATTTCTTGAATTTTAAGTTTATTACATTCAGATGAAACATAGGTAGAATTTAAAGTCTCCCTATAGATTTTGTTCGACTTTCATGTACTTATCCTATTGTGTTTTAAGACAATCAATTTTTTTATTATATAATATCAGTTTTACCTACTCATCAAAAAAGATGAATTAGAGGTGATAATTTGCATTAGTGTGACGTGTCATATTAGTGTGACGTGTCAGTACATAGTATCTGTTATATAGATTGTCACGAATGAAACACTCACAATTTTTTGTGTCAAGAAAATTTAATACAATTATTACACGGGAAATGCTAAACGTTTTAAAATTTTATCATGAATTACCTTCATGAATGATATGGCAAGTGATAATACCATTGACATTCCGTGTATGGGGGGATCCCACCAATACTAACTCACCATTTAATTGCCACATCATTCAAGATAAAAATTCATGAAATATTTTCATGACATGTAGCATTACTCTTATTACACAAGCAGGGCCGGCCCTGGGTGCATGCCACCCAGGCGGTCACTTTGGGCCCCCACATTCAAGGGGCTCCAAAATTTTATATATATATATAAATTATATTTTTGTCCTCACACACACACACACACACACACATATATATATATATATATATATATATATACAATATGAATCAGAGACACATCTGTCTTTTAAAAAAAAAAAAAAGAGATATACGTAGAATAAATAGTGATAGGGAGAGAGAGCGCGCTATATATATGTGTGTAGTTATGAGTGGTAGACAAAATCAAAGAATTATGGGAGGAGAGAGAGAGAGAGTTGTATTAAAGAAAGAAATGTTGGTATGAAAAAAAGAACGAAAAAATAAAAAAGAAGCAAGGGAGGAATAAATAAACTTAAATACACCATTTTGTTGATTATTGTATTTTTTTTAATCTATTTTTTTTTCTGTTTTAATTATTTAAGTGATTCTTGTTGTATTTTTTTAAATCAATTTTTTTCTATTTTAATTAATTTAAGTGATTTGTGTTGTGTTTATTTTATTATTTTTTTTCTTTTTTATTTAAGATAAATGAACCTTATTGATGTTCAGTAATTTTTTTATTTATATTTTTTGGAGCTTCAAATTTGAATCAAAGAGAGATTGATAACTTGGAGTTTAAAGATTGCTTTGATTATTTACTTATAAGATTAGTTATTTTTCTTATGTCTACTTGAAAATTTAAATCTAGGTATGAAAAAAAAAATTGGATTCAATCTCAAAAAAAAGTTCTTTCCAAATTTTTTTTAAAATAATAAACAAACAAAATGTGTCGATTGTCTCATTTTAATGAAACATATGCACTGTTATAATTTTTTTGCTTTTGTGAAATTATATGTATAAAGGGGTCCCTTATTTGAAAAATTGCTTTAGGCCCCTTTTTATTTTAGGATTCTCAGGGCCACCCCTGTACACAAGTAATGTCATACTACACACATAATTTGTTTAATAAATGGATCCATACCTAAAACACAACATATTTAGTTAAATAATTTTTTTTTTATAACAAAAATAGATAAATAAATAATAATAATAATGATAAAATAAAAAAACGTAGCATTGCCACCGGATGGATACCCTTCCTTTCCTCTTTACTCTTGTCCCCTTCCTCCATTTGATAGTAGGGGTGACCACAGTTCGAATTGATTCAGATTAGGCACTAAACTTAATCCAAACTGTGGTTCACGGATTGGTTAAATTCCAATCCGAACCGAACTGAACCGTTAGAAAACGGATTGGTTCGGTTCGGATTGATGAATTGGGCCTACTCAATATTCAATAATAAATACAATTTCAATAATTTGATTAATGTGCAAAACTAAATAAAAACTTAAAAGAATAATATATTTAAATTTAAAATTAGGGTATAAATGTATTATATATATATATATATATTTATATATCATTATATCATATAAATTATAAAATATATTTATAAATATTCGGATTAGTTACGGTTTAACCACGATTCGATTTTACGGTTCGGATCGGATTTTTCAGGCACCAATCCGTGAATCGAACCGTTGCAAACAGATTTGCAATTTTAAATCCACAATCAACCATTACCAACGGATTAGTCACGGTTGGGACCAATTCGGTTCGAATTCACGAATTTTTTTGAACACACCTGTTTGACGGGGGAAAAAAAAAAATAAATCGAATTCGCTCCCATCCGCCCACAGAAATCAATTAAATTTAGAACCAGTCACTGTATGTAATGTAACTTTTCTCTTTCTCTAGATAAAAGGCTTACTCCATTTGACCTACACACACTGCCTCATCTGTCGATCAGTGAAAGATTTGGTGGATTCCAGATGGCTCTTCGAACCCTCGTTGCCAGAAAAACCCTTGGCGGACTAGGGTTAGGGTTTCAGCAACTTCGCGGCCTGCAAACCTTCTCGCTTCCCGATCTCCCGTACGACTATGGCGCTTTAGAGCCGGCCATTAGCGGAGAGATCATGCAGCTTCATCATCAGAAGCACCACCAGACTTACATTACCAACTACAACAAAGCTCTCGAGCAGCTCCACGAGGCCATGGTCAAGGGTGATTCATCAACCGTTGTCAAATTGCAGAGTGCCATCAAGTTCAACGGCGGAGGTCCCTTCATTTCTAGCTTCGTTTTTTGTTTTATTTATTTATTTATCGTATATGTTGTGTGTGCATGTATTTGTTTGTGTACTGTGACTATTGACTTCTAAATTGGATTACTACTTGTTAATTATATCTGTTATATACTATCTCATATATGATTGATGAGAATTGCGAAAATGGAAAGAAAAATGAAATAACACTTCCCAATTGGGAATGAAATTCTGCACCGACCAATCACTATTTATCGGTACAATTGGTGATAAAATCAGAAAGTGGTTAAGTAGAGATGGATTCCAAGTAATGGCTGGTTATGGAACCAGCAGATGGAATGAAAGAAAGTGACCGAGAGCTCACTCAATTGGCAGTGAAGAGTACTTAAATTAATTCAAACAAAATGGAATAAGTGAACAATATTACACATATAGAGAAAAGTCCCACGACAATATGTAATTGCGTTAGTTGGCCTACATCAATTTTTTTTTTCTCCATATGTACTCTCTATCTTGGCTCAATTGATTTTCCAGTTGAAAATCAACCTATTCCAAGACCACCAATATGTAAAGATTATGGATGTTAATGATTTGTTAACAAGACCATGAATTTATTTGATGCCTAACAATATTACTAAGTTGCAATTTAGTTCTGTTGGAGAACCTATGTGGATGCCTTGTTACATGAGTCAGAATTTGACTGCTTATACAGTCTTGGCTAATTTATACAACAATTGAGGGCCATTTGGGATAATTCGTGGGTGCATGTTAAGCATAAATACGCGATACTTTAAAATGTAGGCCTCTTCATGGAAAAGCACCATAATGGGTAATCCGATGTGAAATCAACTATTTTTTAAGTGAAGTGAAGACAATACTTTTAGATCCCGTATATACGTGTTGAACAACTTAGATTACTAGCGGAAGTTCGATGTAGCACATTTATACATAAGATCTTCCTTTGCTGCTCACTCTCCCTTTCTCTGTTCTGTTTAATGTCTTTCACTGATATCATGGATCTGTTATAGTTACCAGGTATGTAATTTGCGAACATAGTCAATACTTTCCGAAATATAAGCATAAGAAAATCCGCTAGGAATGGTAGTTTGCTTTTTCATCTTGCTATTATTTTTTTTTTTTTAGGTAAGTAAATTATTATTTCAACTTTTCTCTTGATAGGAATTGTCGTTATTATTGTTGTTTACTGCTTAATTATTTTCCTTGTATATATATATATATATATATTTTATGAACTGATTTATGTTTTCAAGCAGGTCATGTCAACCACTCGATTTTCTGGAAGAATCTTGCTCCTGTTCATGTAAGTTTATGTTCTGAGCTTTTCTGGACTTTTGTTGACAGTACTATTTTCATTTAAGAACCTTGACACAAGTTTTTGGCTAATATTCAAATCTTGTTGCAGGAAGGAGGTGGTGAGCCTCCAAAGGGTTCTTTGGGTTGGGCTGTTGACACACATTTTGGTTCCCTGGAAGCATTGGTACAAAAGATGAATGCAGAAGGTGCTGCTCTACAGGGCTCCGGATGGGTGGCAAGTGCTGTAGCTGTTTAATATTCTGAATTATCTCTTATTCATTGCACTTATTTTTTATCTTCTGGATGCCTTGGATGTTGGTGATTCTTTTTCCCCTTTTCCTTTTGTTGTTTTTCTCTTCTTTCTTTCATGTTTTTATCTTGGCAGTGGCTTGGCCTGGACAAAGAATCGAAAAAGCTTGTGATTGAAACCACCGGAAATCAGGTAAAGACTACAAGTTTTGCCATCATGTAATTTGATGGTGATCATTTTGCACCAGATAATGATTATGTTAGTTGTTACTAGAATGAACAAAGAAAACGAGTAATATAAATAAAGAGGATGTAAATTCTGTTCACTCTTGTTGGACTGCTCAACTTGTACTGCCACATATCTTGGAATCATGTGATGGGACTATGTCATTTGGTATAAGCGCCCCAAACTCCACAAGTTACTTGAGGGTTAGAGATCCGAGTTGTTACTTGTCAGCTTCTTTAAGCTGGGTTCCAATGTTTTAGATGATGCTACAGGCCAACAATATTTTATTGTGTAAACTGTGTGTATTTATTTAAGTTTCTTCCTAGAGCTGATTCATGGCATCCTCCTTTTAGATGTCTCGCTAGCACTTTTACCACTGTATTAATGGCTTTGAAACAGTAAAGAAATATTTGGTAGGTAATTCAGAAAGGTTTTCGTGTCCTCAGGAATAAATGGCATGCATGTGATAACTTCGATAGAAATATAACATTGTTTAAAAGGAAATCATGTTTGTTGGGATTTTTGGGTTGGGGGGAGGGGGTTTGTAACTTATTAGGCTAACCAGTGTCCTACTTGATTTTTCATGGGTTTGGGCAAATTTCTTAAAACTCAAGTTGGGCTTGGATTGAAAAATCCAAATCTTATTTGGGTTGAGTTGTCATGCATCACGAAACGAACTCGCACGGTCAACCTAAGTTTAATACAAAACCCAACCCGACTTTATATATATGTTACTACACCATGCAATTAGACCATGATGAAGATTTCGTTCCCCTCCTTCTTGCTAGTCAAACAGAATGTTTAATTAATCATCTTTTTTGTTTAAATCTTTTTATGTTTTACAATGGAGATTTTATTTGAATTTATTTTTTTATGGAGGTTGGAAACTGGTCTAAACCGAATTGGAACGCAACCTGAATTCCAATCCGATCGTTCTAACTTGAGTTCAAAGAATTGAACCCTGGTTTGGCCCAGTTAGAAGGTTAGGTTGGGCTGAAATAATCAGACCTACAAGTTATGTGCCTTTTACATCCCTGGTGAGTGGGGAGGGCGGTGGAGGGGGAGGGCCAGATCTTGGAGCAATTGGTTCTGTACTCTCAGTTTGCAGCATTGTTTTGTTATGTAATTTATGTGCTTTATACTGTCCTTTAGATTTATTTAATTAACATTGGTAATAATCCTACTGAAATGGTATTACATAGTTGGATTAATAATTTTGAGAACTATTGTTGCAGGACCCACTGGTAACTAAAGGACCAAGTTTGGTTCCTTTGTTTGGAATAGATGTTTGGGAGCATGCATACTATTTGCAGGTAATTCTTTAT
Source organism: Cornus controversa (assembly GCA_026545225.1). Taxonomy (NCBI): domain Eukaryota; kingdom Viridiplantae; phylum Streptophyta; class Magnoliopsida; order Cornales; family Cornaceae; genus Cornus; species Cornus controversa. The sequence continues at coordinate 45,437,931 of CM048852.1, read as the reverse complement.
TTTGAGTTCTGCATACCCATTTAATTGTTTCATTGTATTAGGATTTTTGCAAGAATTATGCAATGCAAAGATAGCCATATAATTTCTTATGATGTACTTGTTGGTGTATGTGACCCCTTCTAAATTTGAGTTATAGTACTTTTTTTTTTTTGGGGGTAAATTACACTCACACCTTCTAAGGTTTGTCTGAATTACACACGGTGGTAAAAAATGACTTTAATTACGATGACCACTCTTGTCAGCGTTAAACAGCAGACGGACGTTACTTTTCGTATGAATTGACATTTTTGTCATGGGTCGTCATTTCTCTCTCTTCAGCGTTAAAGACTCAATTGTGTTGGGTGCTTGACCTAGCTCCAAGATCTTGTCGATTGGAGATTCAATTTTCGCCTTGGGTTGACGGCCGGGATGGTGGTTCTTCATTGGTGACTTGGAAGGAAGTGGTGGCATCGACTTGGGAGACACCAATGGATTCTTCTCTCTCTCTCTCGTTCCCTTCCTCTTTAGAAAGATGCAGTGTCCTCGTGCAGATCATATAACTTATATATATGCATATATGTTTGATTATCGACTGAGAATTGTATAAAAGAAAAGGTTGAAGTCATTTTCACATGTCGGTAAAAGAATTCAAGGGCAAAATCTCTGTAATTTGTATACACACACATATATGTATATATAATCTCTGTAATTTGGCATCTCAGCAAATCTCTGTAATATGTATATACACATATATATGTTTCTATAATCTCTGTATAGTGACTTTTCTCTCTACCCATTGATTTCTCTCAAAGTACATATAATATATATGTACGTATGCATGTGTGTGTAGATCGTGAAAATTAGGTCTTGTGGTTTGGAGGAAGAGAGAGAGCGAGAGTACGGGGGTTGGCAGTTATGATGGTGGAGGGTTTAGGTTTGATGGGTGTGGGTTTGACAAAAGATGAGAAGAATTGGTGTCTTTAGATCTCAGGATATAGCAAAAACTTCATTAGATTCAATCAGATCTAAACCCAAATCTATTTGGCAATCTATCTCTCATTTATTTATTATGACTTTTTTCAATCCTTCTATTGGATTCTTGGTACTCAAGTCCTCTCTCTCTATATCTCTCTCTATATATATATACTATATTAGTTTTGAAAGTTAATTTGTGAAATTCGGTTTCTTTAGTTTACACAATTTGTAAATTAATTTGCAATTTATAATTAGATTAAAGTGTGGAAAACTTATGTGAAAAAGAGGTGGGTTAGGGTCAGGTAGACAACTTATGTCAAATTTTTTTGATGAATTCTCACTCAATTAGAGAAAATTCATGTGTTAGACCCTATTCATACGGAGAGAATTCATGGGTGAAGTTGAAATGCCACATCATATGTGGGCCAGTGTAAGTAAGCATATTTTTGACCACTAGGTGTAATTAAAACAAATCTCTGGGGGTGTGAGTGTAATTTTCCCTTTTTTTTAACTGGTGTAATTGGTTGCCGTGGAATGATTATCTAACTTACATTTTTTAAATACTTCAGTAAACTGTTTGTTAGTGTTGTGAAATCTGCAGATATTTCCTTGATTTGTTTTCCTTCCAATGAGTGACCTAATCATTTGTTGCTTTCCATGATGCAGTACAAAAATGTAAGACCGGATTACCTAAAGAATATATGGAAAGTTATAAACTGGAAATATGCCAGTGATGCCTATGATAAAGAGTGCCTTTGAAGGAAGGAATTCTCCCTACTCCGTGACTGGCTTCAAAAAGAGTTTATGCTTTCTTCAGGTTTTTAGAGGGAATAAATTGACGTTTACATGAGAGAGTTCCCACATTTCTAGTGGGGTGTTTGCTTGTTGATGGATGATTCCAGGTTTGGAAACTGAATAACATGTTATATGAGCTCCTGACTTCTATAGCTCTCAGATATCTTACCATATAAAATTTCCTTCTTTTTGTGCTTTCTGTATCTGGACTGCCCAGAGAAGTGTTTTTTCTTCTTCTAATCAAATGTCTCCTATTATGTTACTATTTTTATGTTGTATATAGACTCTCCTCAAATTGCAAAAATTTTCCCGTCAAGCTAGTGCTGAAATATGTTAAACAAATCAAATATGGATATAAAAAGTCTAAATTGCCATGATTCTAATGGTTATTAGATGCTTTTAGATTATAGCATCATAATATCAGCGTGTTGCTTTGTTGGGCTAATGCCTGTCAATTACTTGGGCATTCCTAATTTGATGTCAAATCTCTAATCAATGAGTGGCCAAGTTTAGCACAATTAGCTGGGAAAAAATAGAATTATTTTCCATATATGAAAATGTATTGACTAGGCATTGCCTGCTGCTCCAAGAATGAGCATTTGAATTCAAATTTGTTGATTGTTTTAAGTTCAGTAAGCAATCAGTTCAGGCTCATATCTATATACGTATCTACAGAATTATCCTACTCTGAACCAGGAAATGAAACATTTTCATTATCCTTGCTTAGTGAACATAACCCTGAAAAAAAAAATAAAAAATTCCTTCTGGAAAGGCCACCCTAAAAGGTCTTGCTGCCGGTGAACATTTGAGTTGATCCACTTTTGAAACAGTTGCTTCCGACAGTTGCTTTACTTCATTAACAAAGTTATTGTTTTTCTAAAACAAATGTATCATCACTCCCAGATTCAATGCCTGGAAGCAAACTATTGTATGAAGAAGTGTAAGCTCCCCTATTATAAAAGGTACGAGCCTATTACAAAGGCCATATGAGGAGTAACTCCAGAGATATCTGGTTTCCTATCTGATTTTCTAGGCGGGAGATTGAACATTGAGCTTATAATCTGAGGTGCATATTTCCTTCTTCCAGTAGCTCTCAGGACCTGCAGGCTTCGGCTAGTGGCAACGACACTAGACGCAACTTTTACAGCCAGCTCGCTTTAGCATCAAATCTTTCAGCACTTTGGAGTTCCTTTGCTATCCTAATGCATACTGCCATAGGGCAGTTTGTTTTGATTGCATTGGAGGCGATGTGTGATCTACAAGCAGCAAATCCTTCCTACAACCATGCCCATCAAACCGAAAATGTTAGTCAAACAGTTTGATGGACTTCTAAAGCATTTTGCTAACTTCAATTGAAATTCAAACAATATAAACAGGGTAGAGTTATGGATGTGGAATTAAAAGCCAAAATGCACACACTATGATTTAGCATGGTAACTATTATGAACAGAAACTTTGAAATGACTTGGGGTAACCTCCCTTGATTTAAATTCACGAACATCAAATTTGTAGAGTATGAAGACTCGAGAAGAGTACCTTGTGCATAGCGCTCATCATGGTCCTGAGGGGAGGAGAATTAATTTTAGCACGGCTTGCGACCTGAAATAATAATGGAAAGAAAGTCAAAAAACAAAGTATTAGCGAAAGGCACATAGGGCAGTTTATGATAAAATGAGAGTAAATTAACCGATTGAAATCACGAAGCCAAAGCATGACAAGATGGAGCTCCACAAAAACCTCATCCAATTTGATGTATCCAAATGGTAACCTGGGGTCACTTTCATCGATCATCTGTTTTAATAGCTTTTCAAGATCCATTCCTGTGCCATTGCCTGTCCATCCCCATGCTTCAGCCAAATTTAACATTTCTGTAAGATAAGTAGCATCGTGAAGAGGTCCTATCCAGAGGGGCCCTGAAACAATAAGTGAACCAGAAACCTGAAAAGAGCTAACAGAAACTCAGAATACCATTCAATTGCATCAGGAGATATTAAGAGACTCATGACATGTCCCTGCAACATAGAATCAGACATGGTAAACAAACAATCTCAGGTGTCTTGTAGATTTTCTTCATTTTTATTCATTTCCAGGTCGTTTGTACTCAATAATTTTATGTTTGAAGATCACATTTGAGTGTTAGAAACAACAAATTGTCGACAAAAGACTAAAACACAATGAACAGTGTAATGTAATATTGCCCAAGTCCATACATCTGCAATGTTGCAGGTGCACTTGATCCGACCAAGTTCATGCCACCAAAATGCTTGAGAATGCCCACACTTGGTGCAGTAACTGATAAAACCATAATGCCTGTTATGAACAAACGAAGCAAATTATGGTCACCATAATTAGGGCTAAATTGATGTGATTTGAATAGAATCACATTTAACATCACCTGCTTTTGGGAAGCTTTCCACGGTTAACTCGGAGCATGACTCTAAACACAGGTCCATGGTAAGAGTAATAGGAGAAAAGTGGTAAAACATGGTACCCCAGCACAGAAGCTTCTCGTACAGCCCCACCTATAAGCATTCGCAAACCAACTTCATTCGAATATGGCATAGGGCGAACATATGCTCCATATGAATCTAAAGAACTAGAGAAACAAAAACACAATTATAAATGTCCTATAGAGCGAAACACACACATAAAACATGATTATGCAATCTTTCAATAAAAGATATTCAGTATATAGGTTGAGTAATGCAACAGAAATTACTTTACTGTCATGTGTTATATATATATTTTTATATACTGTGCAGTTGGGTTTTGGCAACAGACAAAATCACCACTCTAAACTCGCTCATAAGATGTCAAGGAGAACATGTTCTATAAAGGGTATTGCTAGAACTCGAAGTCACAAAGGTATGATTAAATTTACCAAATTAATAGGGCAAGAAAAGAAGGATTGAGGAGGGATGGATGAGAGTGGGATAGATGATGCTTCTCATGTTTGATTGGAGGGAAAGGAAGAGATAGAGGAAGGAAAGAGGGATGATGTAGGTTGGAAGGAAGGATTGAGGAATGATAGAAAAGAGGAGGGATAGAAAAACTTCTTGTGTTTGGTTTGAAGGAAGGGAAGAGAGGGAAGAAGCAAATAGGGACGAAACATCCTTCATTCCTTTGGGTTTTTTCATCCGCCCAATTTTGGGTGGAAGAGAGGAGAGGAAAAGCTAGAATAATTACCTACAAATATTTAATTCCAAATTTATCATTTTCAAAAAAATTACAATTTTTCAAAATTGGACAGAAGATAGAATACAAAGTGGATTTCTCTCTATCAACAAAGAGTCTTTGAACAAGTGGCTTTCTCTCAATCACTCTCTTCTTTTTTTGGTGTAGTAATGAGACTCGAGATTTATGGGTAACGGTTTTTTAAAGTTTAAACAAACACTCACACGTATAATATTGCCCATAATAAGACTCAAACACTCAACCTCCCCTCTTTTGAAGAACCTTTCATTTGAAAAGGAGAGATCATACCATCTGAGTTAATACTATTTATTGCATATTAGTTCAAATACTTATTTTTTGCCTTTCAGATAAAAAAAAAAAAAAAAAAGGAAAAAAAAAACTGTTGTGATGCACAGAATCAGGAATTGAGTAAAAAGTGAGAGAGCTTAGCATATTTCACTGGGTTTTTTAATCCAAGGGTGGTGAATCATTCTCTTCCCTCAAGCAAAAGTAAGTGTGGACTTTTTATGTTACATGTACATGTATAAACATATATTCAAACTCTTGAGTAAGAAACAGTACTTCCCTATACATTTATCAAACATGAAATAAACTCAAATTGAATAATTAACATTGAAATTACAAAAGCAATCAAATTAGAGAACTGAAGTATCAAATTTATAAATAAATGTGATATAACACTCACTGATCAGGCCTATGACCACCAGAAGTATAACCATCAGTCGAAGTAATATACATCAACCCATCCAATTTCAAAGCAGTAAATGCAGACCTCAAGAAACTGGAATCACTCCCAAACGAATCAATATCAATGAGATCAAAGTAATCCTTGTGGAGATAACACTCCGCCATCACCCTATTCGCATCCGAATGCGTCACCACCCACCTCCTCTCATCCCCACAATCCCTCAATACGCGTGACAGGTTCGAATATATAACCCTCCTGTAATCGTCATTTGCATCATTTGCCAACACAAAATCAGCCTCTGCCTCAGCCAAGTACCGAAGAGATCGAACACCACAACCGCACATTGCGTCGAGAACACGAAGATTGCTTTTGGATTTCTTGTAGAGAGCAGCGGCGAGTACGCCGAGGTCACGGCCGGTGGCGCTTTCGTGGCGGAAGAAGGTGTCGCCGATGTCGAATTCGAGTCCCCTTTCGGTCCTGTACTCTGGTTTATGGCAAGAAATGGGAACTCTAGGATTAGGGTTTTTGTGGTTTTGTTGGGTTTTGTGAGGAAGGTGATGGAATGGGTATGGGGATAGGGTTTTAGGAGAGAGAACTATCATGGCTGGAAGTGGCTGAGCACTTGAGTAGTGCAATTTTCGCGGGGTTTGTTGAAGTATTTGATGGATAATATAGCGCACGCGTGTCGGACCACCATATCAATGGACGGTCGAGATGCGTTACATGATCTTGATCATCAGTGATGGTTATATAAAAGTCAAAACTCTGGCAAAAGAAGACAACCTGACTGTCCGTTCCTATCCAACCACATTATGATCACTGGAATCCACTCAATCGCAGCCGTTAACGGTCGTTTCGTAAGCGTTTCTCCTCCATCACGCCCACATGATCAGGGTGTTCGTGTTCTATTCTTCAAAGTGTTGTTGAGTGTGGTTTGGAGTTGATAAGAGAGTTAGGGTTTTGATCTCAACGTCTCTCTCTCAAAATGTTAAGTTCGCGTGTTCATAAGTCGAGCAATACAAATAAAGAACTAGAACCTATTGAATGTGAGAAGAAAAAGCACAAGAGAAGAAAGAAGCAGTTGAGGCACTCAATGAGGTACTTACAAGTTCGAGCTCAAGGTTACCAATATTGTGATTGCATTACATTTGCCTATCCTGCTATTGAATATGATAAATCATCATTCTTTATATATTGTATTATTGTATCAATATAGCCATAGCCTGTTTTACATGTATCAGTTGCAAGAAAACATGAAAATGGGTACGGGGACGGGTATGGTTTAGTGTAGTACTCTTCTCAACAGACACTGTTACATGCTTTTCAATTTACCTAGCTTATGGAAGAAGAAGAAAATCAGACTTTTTGGCAATGCGGACGTTTCCCATGAGTTATCTGGGGATTAGAAATATGACACCTGCAGTAACATAAGCACATAAAGGCTCATTGTTGCATATGCCATTACAGAAGGTAGGAGGGAAGAGCTGCCAACAATATCAAGTTGAAAAATAAGAACTTTATCGAGGTGTTATTATTTAAATTGTGAAATTGAGCTGGGCTCCTAGACCAATTGCAGCAATTTGTCACAATGGACAGATCATGAACCAAAAATGGAAAATTTTCAGTTTTCTATATATGTAGTCTCCGAGGGAGAAAGACTGTGCTAGATGGGTGCAACACATTGGTATGAACAGCCTCTACTTGCCTAGTTCTATTGTCTTAAAGAACTTGAAAACAACACCTATTTGGAGAGGATTTCAATTGTATATGCCTTTTTGGAACTCCAAAATTACATCTTGATCTCATCATCATTTTTTATCTGAACCGAGGATTTCAAAACTAGGAACACTCAAATTCTTTTCTAACATCAAATCCTTCCGAAAATCCATCACCCAGACAGTCTTGGAGTAGAATCAAGTAGTACTACAAATTAGTCAATCACGAGATTATACTCGTCCAACCCGGAACTCTTGCTCAAGCAAAGCAAGACTTTAAATCTTATGAAACTGCTCTTGATCTCCCTTTTCAGATATTTACATTATGCGACCTTCTCAGGGTCTTATAGGATGGAGTGGAAGAATTAAATAAAAACTTCCTGTGGTTGAGTGGTAGAATTACTGTAAAATTTAACTCAAAGTGTATGTCACTCTTGTATTTTATGTTTTTACTCTCAACCCATAATGGCTTGCTTGTTGGTCTAACAAGGTGATGGTTTTTGTATCACATAAATAATTTTGATATATAACACTTTTGGCTTTCTAAATGCACAACCACTTGATAAATCAATCAAATTACACACAGTAGCAATAAAGAGTTTTATGCATTTAGGGTTTCTTTTGAAGAACAGTATATGTAAAATAGATAGTATATTTTTATCCATGGTACTTGTAAAAAAGGATGTTCTCATCCTTGTTCCCATAAATTTTGGACTCTCCAGAAAGCTCATGGTATTCTAAAATTACCCTTCTAATTTTTAATTGACATTTTTATTAGAACTAGTACTGAGAGATATTAATTTTTTTAGATTAATGCATTTAGTAGTTATTAGCAGGAAAAGTAACCTGTGATTCTGTGCAGTTGTTTAAGTAGGAGGGAAAGGAAAGGGATGATAGGAAGAGGTAGGAGAGTAAAATAATGAAAAGAGGGAAAGATAGTGTTATTCCTTCTCTTGGTTGTAAAACTAGGAAATGAAAAGAAAGGAAAGGATAGAGACTCCCCCTTCATATTGTTTGAGAAAGATAGTGGAGAGACATAAAGGATGAACTAACAAAGGAAATTAATGTTTTATTATGCAATTAAAAAGAATTAAGAATTCACTTGTTATAAAAATGTGTGTGAAACGGTAATCACTGACTCCTTTATTTTCTCTCTCACCATTTTCTCCCACTTGTAGCAAGAAATCAATGTGCCCCTTTGTGACAGAGCTAGGAATTTATTGGGAAGGGGGGGGGGGGGGAGGTGGGGAAGGGCAGGGGGAGGGGGAGAGAGAGTCAAAGGGAGTTAAGAGAGATGCCGGAATGAGAAGAAGCTCATTCACAATTAACAGTAAAGAGGTGGAAGCATTTCGAGGCGGCAACAAATCTTTATGGGGGTAACTTTATAATAAAAAAGTTCCGAGTTGGGCAGCTACCCCCACTAGGCCCACTTTAGCTCCATCCTTGGTACCTGCTATTCTTCTTCCTTTTCCTTCCCTTCCCTTCCCTCCTCTTTTTTTTGTTTTGTTTTTTCTGATAAGTAAAATTTCATTGAAAAGCGCCCAAAAGAGGAGCACTGGCCGGAACAACCTTTCCCTCCTTGTTTTTATACCGAACATGAGATGATCTTCCCTCCTTTTCCTTCCAAATTCCTCAATCCAAATTTTCCCTTGGTAATGCGGAGGGGTATTAAATTCATAGTTATCTTTATAATTTGAATATATTTGGTAATAAGGGTTAAGGATGCAAAAATGAGAAAATAGGTAAGCATGCATTAACTTATCAAAAAAAAATAAAAAAAAAGGTAAGCATGCATTAATTGTCATTAATGCCCATACTAAGTTGTAAACATGGAAAGCAAACATAATTTGCTTTCCTGTTGCAACGCTAGTGTTGAAATTGCTTTGTACTCCTTTTTTTGTGCATTTTAGTAAATAAAGAATCCTTTTTGTAGACTAAAACTCTTACAACTTCGAGAGAAGTCATGCCTTCTCAGTGCCTTCCTCTAGATTGCTAAGACTCTATTCAATGGCAGAATTTGTTCCCATATTTCCTGAATCTGTTCTCTTTTCCTTTTTGTTGCACTTCCTTTCTCTCGTCATCCCTGAAATCCTTTATTAGATTTATTTCTGAACTTTCTTAAGGAGAGACCAGACTTTTTCCTTTTCTTCATTATTTCACCACAGTAATTTTCTCTTGGTGTCTCCCAGGTTACAGAGAGGCTTGCCTCTCATTTTAACTTTAAGCAGGAGACCCTAGTTTCTTTTATATTCAAGCGGCATCTTTTTTAGCCTCGTCTTATTTGCCACCTTAAAAAATAAACTCCAAAAGTTTCAATAATAATTGCTTTTATACCCCTGGTTTCTTCCCATAAAGCTCTTGTATTTTAATATAAGAGGGCTCATGAAGACAAATAATGCTCAAAGCTTGAAAAGATGGAAGTATCTTGGACCTCTTTGCCAAGCGGCTGGATGTTTCTCAATTTCTCACCAACTTTACATCTTTTAAGTAATTTCTACTGCTTTATTTACACTTTCTATCTCTAATCACCTATCCAAGATTTTCTTGCATTGTAATGTGCTCATAATCTTGCCCTTCAGATTCTCATTGGCCTGTTTCTAGCTCTGGATCGACCAACTTGTTTCAGTTTCTCGCTGAAATCATCAAATTCCCTGAACTCTGAATTCTAGAGGTTTTCTGATGCTGTCTTGCACATCATTGATTGTTGATTTCCTTTCTGGGCATTGAGCTTGTGAGGTTTCCTTGGTTTCTTCTTGGGCACTGAGATTTTCAGCCTTTTCTGTTATGGAAAATTTTCAACACCGTTTGTCACCCTCCTCTTCATCCTCTTCCTTCTCTTTGTCTAATCCACCCCCATTGTCAATTGGTGCTGAACGCTGGCTGATAGCTGAGCAAAGTACCCAAGAGATATTGTCTATTGTACAACCAACTGTAGTTTCTGAGCAAAGAAGGAAGGAGGTTATTGATTATGTTCAGGGACTATTTCGAGATTATTATGGAATTGAGGTGAGAAACTGTCCCCCCCACTTTCTCGATTTTGTCAATGAAGATGTTGAATATAATGGTAGGCTTTTCTTTTCTATCATTTTGATGTAGGTTTCCTGTCACTCCTTTTTCACAATTAGGTTTAGTTTAGACTTTTGTGCTTTCCGTTGTCAGTAGTTTCTACAAGGTACATTTTCTTGGCAATTTACAGTCTGCATGCTTCAAGGTGAGGCAGTTTGTTCTCAAGCTTTTGCATGACATTGATACCTATTAGTAGATTACTTATATCACAAGAACTTATAATTATCACACTTGATGTGTGCCAATTCTCCAGCTGTAGGCTTTTTCAATTGTTCATTCATTTAAAATGTAAAAGAATTCATAAAGGTAGGAGATCAACGAAGTGTCTTGATCATCCATGCAGTACATACCATCTTTTGTGTTGAGTATGCTCCATACTGGCACTTAGTAATTAGCGCTCAACGTTAGGTTCTTTTATGCAAAAAGAGACACATCATTTCAGCAAAAAGCATGGGTGCGTTACGCCACATTCAGTTAGGATATAGAAGTATCTTTCTTACTTTAAATAGAAACTGTTAGTTTGATTTTTGCTCTGGGACGATGAAAATTATTCTCAAAATTCTAGCCAAAAAGTACTCGATTAAGTTGTCTGAATTGCCTCTTCATTGTGATGACTAGCATGCCTATTTCTGTTGTCTTGATATGCTCCGTGATAGTCAGACAGTGTAATTGAAAATAGTCAGACAGGATAAAGGCAAGGATGATGATTTTAAAATTCTGGAAGACCAGTAGTCCTAAACAAAAATATTTCTGGCAAGTGTTCTTTGTCATTGCAATTCATTCTTAAAAGACTCCTTGGCCTTTTAATACCATGGTTTGACTTGGTGTGCAAATTCCATTCTTCAAATCTCTAGTGGTTTGTTTCTTAGTCAGATGAATGTTCCCTTAATTTTCCACAGATTCTATTTATCAAGTGGATTAAGAATTATAACTTGCTGATGGGGGAACTCCATTATATAGCTTCCAACATTTGAAGAATTGACATGCTTCCTTGATATCTCATGGGAGTTTATTGTATGAGTAGCTCATTATGTTCTTATTTCTAACACGTGAATTTTATCTGTGTTTGACAGTTTATTCCACTGAAACTCTCTTGCTTGATCCTGTGCCTATATCTGAATTTACGGAACAGGACTGCATGAAGCATCCACAGTTTTGTAGATATTATGCCTATATTAGTTTCCTCAGCAACATTCATTTAACATCCCTATGCACTTTTTGTAGGCCATCCCATTTGGCTCGGTGCCACTGAAAACCTATCTTCCTGATGGAGATATCGATCTGACTGCTCTCAGCATTCAAAACAATGAGGAGGATTTGGCCAGAGATATCTGCAGTATGCTTGAAGCTGAAGAGCAAAAGGATGCCAAGTTTCCTATAAAAGACGTCCAATATATTCGTGCACAGGTTTTGTTTTTTCACTTCATCTTTCCCTTTTTCTTCTAATGAAGGAACCGGCTGACTTAAATTTTCCATTTAGTTGCATTTTTAGGGGCGCGCACACACACACACACACGCGTATATATATTAAAAATTGCACTTTTCTTTATTGGTTATGTATTATCTGATGTTTTATTTAATTATCTAATATGGAAATATTGCAAAGCTAAAAGGCCTATGTTTTTTTTAGCACTACTGTTTTAGCTCTTACATGTGTCTATAATGTTAAATTCTCTCTAGGACAGAATGCTGATACATGCACCGATTGAAATTTCTGCATGCTTCTACAGGTTATTGTGGATCCTCACCTACCCCTATAAATTGAGGGAACAAATGATGCATTTTTCCCTCAATTTCAAAAGTAGCCTTGCCAAATCAGTTGGTAGGGATACTTAGTAGTTTCAGCCAGTCATATGAATAATTTTATTCTGTATATGTGCTTACTATGGCTCCTTTTGGGATATCTCATTGTTCTTCATGATTCAAGTGAACATACATGGAAGCTCACTCCTAGGTTAAGGCTCCGATTTTCGGCAAAGACACTGCCATGGTAATTGCAGCTGCCAGCATGTTACATTGGCCGGTGCTTCCACTAGCGTAGCTGTTGCCACACTATAATTATCACTGCCACCACCATTGCAAAAATTCCCTTTTCCTTAAGGCTCTGTTTGCCTTTTGGTGCGATGTTTTACATCAAAATTTTCTACAGCAGAAATATTAAATATGCAAAACTAAATTTTTTCCACTTTTTTGTGCTGTTGACCTGTTTGATTCCATATTTTGATAATATATTGGTAATGGATAAAATTCCACTTCTAGCTAATTGCATCCCCTTTAAATGTTTTGACAGCTAAACCAAATCAGTAGATTTTAAAGACCAGTAGGCTAACATGTATTTTGTTTGCACACGTAAAAAGGATAAATTTGTTTGTAGAGAATAGACATCTAGTGAAAAAAAAAAATCTATGAAGTGCAGAAAAGTTTTTTAGTATGCAAACGCTACCACCAAGACATGGTGAAGGGGCAAAAGCAGATTGCAAGAAATAATACGAACAACACTGGAGACATTAAATCCAAATGGAGTACAGTTAGCGATGAAGCATTGTTATATAGTTGCCTCCTTTTTTACCATAAATGCGCTGGAAATTTGCCAATCTGTGAGGCCACTACAAATACAGCTAATGTCTCTTTATAGATAAAGAATTTCCGTTAGAGAATGGAGAATCTCCAAGTGAAATGACGTTGCCCGTTCAATCACTTCTGCTGCAGTCATTCGACCCAAAGTCCGAGATGCCTTTGTTTGTTGCTTCTTAAAGTTCCCAAAGCAAAATTAAGTGATGCTTTGCACTAATCATCCTGCTGCAGGTGTTGAAAGAGCAAAAGGATGATGAAACATAAATGCATCTTTACATAAACCACCATATCCAGGAGGCCCAAAATCTGCACGGGAATGACTGCCTATATTCAACTGTAACAAGCTATCAATCTAACAACCAATGTTTTATTTATTTTGTTGTGACTACATGACATGAGTATGGGTATAAGATACATGATTAGAGAGAGAGAGAGAGAGAGAGAGAGAGGGATGGAATGCTTGGCTAAGTTATTTTTTTATCAATGGAGAACCATGCTGCCTGCAAAATCCATTGGAGCATTGAGGAAGACCCGAATGGTTTCAAAGCAATTGAAGGGTTTTGTTTGTTGAAACCCTAATCTCTTTATATTCTTAAATTTTAGGAAATAAGCGCTTTTTAGATTTTTTTTTCCCTAAATGACCCTCCCTGGATTTTATATTTCTTTTACTTAAAAACCTATCTTTACAATTTTTACAACGATCTCATAAAACTTAACCTTTTTGCAAATAATATCCTACTTAATTTTTGTTTTAAGCATGATAATGCAGTTATTGGACACTTTGACTCCTTTGTTGGGTCCATGTATCTTGAAACTTAGGATTATGCTGATCCGACACCTGAACACATCTACACCCAACACGACATGGTTCCATGTGGCTTACTATCAACAAACATTGTGTTGGGTTTCAGTTGCTGGATATCTTGGAATTTGCCCGTCATATGGATAAGCATCCAAAAAGGTTACTATCTGCATATTGCTGGTTGAAGTGGAGAGTGGTTCTCGGTTATAATTGTTGGGTAGCTTGGACTTGGGTTCATGGAATTTCAATAATTACATGTACAGTATAGATTGAAATGCAGTTTTCTACTACACCCTATTGAAATTTGTCACCAAGATAAGGTATTCAAGATTTAATATTGATCAATGAAGTGATGTAACAAAAGCTCATATTTCAAGGTATTACTGCAAAAAACCAAATTGGTAATGCTTATTGATACAATGATTAAAAGATGCATAGGTTATTATTGTATGCGTTGAAGTTTCTAAAAAAATGCAGTCACGGGAAGATCTACCTTGCAATCAGTCCATATAAATTGGCACAAGTAAGAATAAATTAAAAAAACCACTGAAAATTGGAAGCTTACAAGTCAAAATCTACTCATATAAATTCAACTCTTTTGTAAAGCCTTATTTACTAACATGTTAGGAGTTCTTCTCCATTGTGCTCTATCTTAAATAATATCCTTGGTTATTTCAGACAGTCTTGCTCTTCCTCGCGGTATCAACTCATTCTTTTCTTCCATTTCTCCTGCCCGTTTAGCAGCTTCCTCTTGAATATTTCACTCCATACTGATGCATTTATGGTTTGGGATGGACATGTTTAACCATCTTAAATGACTTTCTTTTCTTTTATTTTCCATCTATGTCTCTTTTAGCTTTTCTTTTATTTATTTCTTTTTCTATCCTTTTTTTTTTTTGGTTGCACAGATTCTACCTTAATGTCCACATTTTGGCCACAGTTACTTTATATGCCATTTCTCAATGTCCAACAAGCTATACCATAATGCATAGCTGTTCTTATGCTTGTCTTACGAAACTTTTAATATAGGACTATAGCTACTTAGGTTAAAGTTTGATGTAGAATGGGTTAGGGTTGGTTGGATAGAGAGTTTCAGGGAAAGAAAAAGAAGGTTTTGGGAGTTGTTTAGGGGCTATTCCAGGTTTGTGAACAGAAACATGTAAACACTATCTTCTGGTTTTGTGGTTTCGTTTAGTTGCTAGGGCTGAATTATTAATAAAGGAAGATAGGGATTGTTAAAGTGGTCTTTTAGTACTGAATAATAAACAAGGTCTGGTTAGTCTTTAGTGCTGAATAATAAACAAGGTCTGGTTAGTCTTTAGTGCTGAATAATAAACAAGGTCTGGTTATAGGTAACGGTTGTGGAAAATAAGAAGAGAAGGAAAATAATCTAGGAACTATTCCTAGATCCCATTAGACGTTGTGCTTAGGGCTTGGGTTGCATGACACAATCCAAAATGCTTCAAAAGTTCTGAATTTTTTTATGAAGTATTCTCCAAACCATTTCTTTTTCCACTTAAAACCCTATCCAACCAAGCCTAATCGTTTCCAGGATTAACCTTAACCTTGATAGCTATATTTATATTGCGAAATGCAGAAGTTCTACGTCACTTTTGGCATTAGAGCCAAATTGATCTTTTGGCTATGAGAAGGAGGCGAGTTCTTAAAGGAAAATAACATGGAAGCAGGGGGGTGGATTTCTTTGTATTCTCATGGGAATAGTTGATGAATTTAAAGGAAAAGTTTATGGGATGGAACCACTGCACCACATTAAGATAAAAATCCAGTAACCAATACTGGAGGAGCATTAGTGGCTCAAAGGAGACAGATGATGTGGAGAAAGTTGCACAATCAGATTTAGCACCTTTACCACCTGTTAGGTTATAATCCTAGAACAACTCATTTTTTATAGAGGCAACAAACTTCTTTTTTATTTTTATTTATTTATTTATTTTTTATGGAAAATAATGTTGTAGAGTTAGAATGGCATTAGACCCATGGTCCTCATGATCCATATGATATGAATGGTACTTCAACTAAAGAAGTGCAATATGAAGTTTTAGTCTTTGATGGAAGAATTACTTACCAAGTTTTTTTAGATTGACTTGCTAGTTGGGATATGTATTTTAATTAGTACAACATGACAAATGAAAGGCGTGTGTGAGTTGCTACTATAAAACTCATAGGACAAGGCCCAAATTTGGTGAACCGATGTGGAACATGAACTTCAAGATGCGACACAGCCTCCTATTATTAATTGTGAAGTGATGAAGTTACAGTTGAAGTAAAAAAATTTACCTTGTAAACATGACTATAAATGAGTACATGAACTAATTTAGAAAATTCAGTGTAAAGATCAGATCCAAGTTATACTTTTTGATTGATTTAAATGACCACAAGCTGACTATTATAGTCAGATGGTGGCAAATTGTATCTTTAATATTTAAAAGCATTTCTATTGGCACTTAAATTTGAGAGAAATTTGAACCAAGCCACTTGCTAGAAAATTTTCTTCCCAAGTCGGTATGGTGGTCACTAGGAAGTTTAATGAAGGTCGGAGAAATAATGTAGTAACCTCTATGCAATTAGATGACCAACATCTGTGCTGATTTCAAAATCAAAGTTCCTGTGGGTAATAATTGGAAAAAGGGATTTTGAGTTGGCCTATGTTTAAGTATGGAGCAAGGGGTATATGGCAATCCAAAACAAAGCTTTCATGTTGTTGAGATAAAGGAAGTGCTGCAGCCCGATAATTATGGCGGTGGCAAATTTTTGAATGAGATTGGAGAAATAGATGTTGACTACTTAGAAGAGAGCGATAAGGTTAAACCATTCATTTATGTTGTTAGGAATATTCTTGCTGCGCATATGCAATAGATGGAATATTCAAGGCGCATAACTGCTGACAACCATCTACTCTAAAAGCTTAAGCTATTAGAGAGAGTACAACTTTAATATTTAAATCCTCCAACATGCCCCCTCACATGCCCAACCTTCTTTTTGGTTCAACACATGCCAATTTTAATTATCATGGTGACGGTGAGATTTGAATCCAGGACCAAGCAGAATCCAGGACCAAGCAGACACCTGCCCTTGCCTGACTCTGAAACCATGTTGACAACCATCTACTCTAAAAGCTTAAGCTACTAGAGAGAGTGCAACTTTAATATTTAAATCCTTCAACAATAACTATTTTCTAAGTCCTTAGTTCATTGCATTAATTAGGTTTCACAAGCTTGTTATTGATGGGACAGCTGCTTCATGTTTGAAACTACTGTTGAGTGGCTTAAGTCTCTAAGAAACTCACATGCTGAACTAGACAAGGTAGCGTGGATCAGTAGTACTTTTACTCGATAATAAAGATGCCTAATTATTCAATAATAAAAATGCCTAATTATTCGATAATAAAGATGCTTAATTATTCGATAACAAGCTTATTGTATTCATTGTTGAAGTGTGGGAGCGGTCACTTTCTACAAAATAATGCCAAAACTTAGGCCTTTCTCTAGTATTTTCGTCCCAATTCCCGATGTTGGTGAGACCAGAATTTGATAATGGCCTTATAGTTGTTTTGGTAATTCTATATCGTGTGATGTTATTCTTGTGACTGTTTTGCACATTCTTCTTTGATTGTATGATCAGATTTGCATCATAACAGAGGCTTAACTATCTCACAAAAGCAGTAAGAACAATATTTTATGTGGATTGGCAGTTTGCCAACATCGTTAGAGGAGAGGAGATCAAGAGTCCACTAAGGGTCAAAGCTGTTTTCTGTCCCATTATCAATTGTCTCAAATATCTCTTCTCTCTCTCTCTCTCGTTGGTTTTTCTCACTCTACAAGTGTTTTTATAAGCAAAGAAACACTTTTGAAGTAGGAAATAAACTCTTGTACCACCTTTGATATAGCTCGATTGTTGGCAAAACTTTTGACCTATTTGACACTTACTGGAGGAGGCTTGATCGGTTGACCCCTACCTCGATCGGTTGAGTACCTATATGTGCCCCCAGGACTAATCCGCAACATTACCTCAATTGGTCCATGACTTTCCAGACTGGGCGTAATCGATTTAGCAATTTACCTCGGTTGATTAGGGGTCACCTTTGGCTCTACTTCAAATAAAAAACCTTTTCTTGCTTTAGAAACAAACCCTTTTGTGTTGTAGAGCCCAACAACCTAATATGATACATCTGTCACAACATTCTCCACCTTGGATTGTTTTACTAAGCCACCTTAAAGATTATTTATAGATGTCTTCACTATGTTGCCGTTTCACACGGTAACTCTTTGCACCCCTTTCCTTACTAGGGATGTGCCACAAATCCATTCTAGCCTTCTAGAAAATGCTTGAACTTCTCTGTCCGAACCAACTATGCCACGTGTCCATTCGAGATTTTTATGGTACTACATGTCCATGTGTTTGGTTCTTGCATGATACATCTGATTCTTGGCTAAGTAATCATATTATGGTTGTCACACTGCAACTGTGTACTCCCTTCCTTGAACTATGCTTTGTACAAGCCACATAGCTTCTTTTGCTGCCCGTACTACTGCCATATGCGCTGATTCTGTTGTAGATAATGTGACTTTAGACTGTAGAATGACTTGGTATGCTTGCAAACATAAATATGGAACTTGTCATGAACCTTCTTGTGCTGAGGTCCCCACATAGTCTGTATTGAGATATCAAACAATTTCTTTTAAAGCTATATTCTGGTTAAATATTGTTATTATTAACCGTGCCTGTGAAATAACAAAGATCCACTTCATAGGATTCTAGTACTTGTTTCCGAAACTTCTCACAAATCTGCTTACAGTATTGATTGCATGTGAGGCCTTGTAGAAACCGTCACATCTGTAAAACGCCCCACAGTGTTTACATATAACACTTGAGACGTGTGTAGGTGTCAAGAATACCTTAGCCTACACTCTTTAGAAGATTTGAAAGGTCAAGCCACAAATTGGCCACCATAGTAGCAATGTCATACATTGAAAAGTAAAAAAAGACAAAGAAACGCTCTCTCCAAACATAACTCCAAGCCCTGACAATGTCAGAACACATAAAACCTTGAGAACTCGCATCTTGAACACCACCTCAAGTCCGAACACAATGTCAGGCAACATAAGCCTCGAGACTTATCCCTCAAGCATCATTTCAAGCCCTGACACAATATCAGGCCACGTAAGCCTCGAGAACTCATCTCTCAAGCACCACCTCAAGTTCGGGCACAATGTCAGGCAACATAAGCCTCGAAACTTATCCCTCGAGCATCATTTCAAGCCCTGACACAATGTCAGGCCACATAAGCCTTGAGAGCTAATCCCTCGAGCACCACCTCAAGCCCGGGCACAATGTCAGGCCACATAAGCCTCAAGACTTATCCCTCAAGCATCATTTCAAGCCCAGACACAATATCAGGCCTCATAAAGCCTCGAGAGCTCATCTCTCAAGCACCACCTCAAGCCCGGACACAACATCAGGCAACATAGGCCTCGAGACTCATCTCTCGAGCATTACCTCAAACCCTGACACAATGTCAAATCCTGACACAACGTCAGACCACATAAACCTCGAGACTCATCCCTCGAGCACCACTTTAAGCCCTGACATAATCTCAGGCAACGTAAGCCTCGAAGACTTATCTCTTGAGCATCACCTCAAACCCTGATACGGTGTCAAGACTTGTAAAGTCTCGAGATAAGCCTCAAAAGCAAGTTCTAGGGCATCAACAGGCCTCATTGCGCGACAAGTGGGGGACTGGTAGGCCCTCCCTGTAGCGATATGACAAGGCCTCCAACGGGATACTTAGAAGGAATTTGAATTGGAGGATGAGCAATAGAGGAAGCCCAACTAACTCAAGGGGCCTAGTTGGTAGAATAGTAGACATGATTGCCGCGACAGAGACCCTTACCATCACCATTAATGCTCTGGCAAAGAGCATTCAATTGCGCCCAACCATCGCCGCTGCAGCATGGTTGCAGGCATTTAATGCATAAGAAGAATTAGCACGCTAGACTGGATAAAAAGCATACTGGCATGAAATATTTTACCCCTTGGGTGCTTAGGTCAATCATAGCCTAAATATCATGGATCTTAGGCATAAGCCGACTTGGCCCAAATCCGTCGGGTATGATCCGAGAAGGTCTGCCTCCTATAAATATAAAAGCCCTAGTAAATGCAAAAAGGGGAGGACTGGAACTCTGTCAAAGGCAAACATTCCTACCTTCACTACAATTCTCATTAATTAGCTCTAATTGCTCCTCCTTCATCTGGATACTCTTCTCTGGATCCCTCACAGTTGTATTGAATACCAGATTTATTTGTTAGTAATAACAAACCCTTACATTTTGGCGACTCCACTGGGCGTAGCAATACAAAAAGATGGAACCATAAAACCCACCTCTAGATGCCTCTTTGCCCAACATTCCAATGCCAGACGTTGCAACACCAAACACCGAGCCCACCCACTCTTCCCAGGGAGAAAACGCGTTTAGACGTCACTCTTCCATCGCTGTCAGTCGCCCCAGATGCGGCAACTCCAGATATCAACCCGCCATTTCTAACGAAACTATCCATACTGCCCAAAATCAACTTTTGGCCCGAATCAACTCTCTTGAAACAACTCAAAAGGCCATCCTGGAGGGCCCTCAGAGCCTTACCCACACAAACCACCCACACCACCCAACCTAGTTCTTCCTCCCCATCTCCACCTCCTTTCCCAAACACCCTAAACCCTTGTATAACACTTCCGTTCACCTCACCCCTTACAAAAGCCCAGCAAACACCCAAACCTCCAGCTCGGCCTCCCTTCGCCCATCACCCCATTCCGAAGTACATCACACGAGTAGAAATGCACGATATCCTCAACAAAAACTCTCACCCCGTAGCTTGAGTTCTCAACTTTAATTCTGAACCCCCTTATCATCATAGCATAGCCTAGACTCATTACCCGAGCGGATATGCTGTACCAAAGCTTGCAAAATTTGATGGCAAAAAAGGGAATCCCTATGAGCATGTTGTTCGTTTCATCGAAGCGCTCGGACAATACAGTTAGGAGCACTCACTGCGCCTCCGTGAATTTTTCGAATCCCTCATAGATCGAGCATGTCGTTGGTACATCAGCCTCGAGCCAGACTCTATCACCACTTAGGACCAACTCTCCACCAAATTTCACACCAAATTCTCCCAAGCAAAGGAACGTGTCACTACGTTCTCTCACTAAAGAGGCTCAAAATGAGAACGAAGAGCCCCTCAAGTTCATGTCAGCATGATTTTTATCCAGTCTAGCGTGCTGGTTCTTCTTATGCATTAAATGCTTGCAACCATTCCACAACGGCAGTGGTTGGGTGCAATTGAATGCTCCGTGCCAGAGCATTAATGGTGATGGTAAGGGTCTCTGTCGCGGCAATCATGTACACTGTTCTAGCAACTAGGCCCCTTGAGTTAGTTGGGCTTCCTCTATTGCTCATCCTCCAATCTAAATTCCTTCTAAGTATCCCGTTGGAGGCCTTGTCATATCGCTATAGGGGGGCCTACCTGTCCCCCCTTTGTCGCGCGATGAGGCCTGTTGATGCTCGAGAACTTGCTTTTGAGGCTTACCTTGAGACTTTACAAGTCTTGACATCGTGTTAGGGTTTGAGGTGATGCTCAAGGGATAAGTCTTTGAGGCTTACGTTGCCTGAGATTATGTCAGGGCTTGAAGTGGTGTTCGAGGGATGAGTCTCAAGGTTTATGTGATCTGACGTTGTGTCGAGCTTTTGAGGCTTATGTGGCCTGACATTGTGTCAGGGTTTGGAATGATGCTTGAGGGACAAGTCTCGAGACTTATGTTGCCTGACATTGTGACCGGGCTTGAGGTGGTGCTCGAGGGACGAGCTCTCGAGGTTTTTGTGGCCTAACATTGTGTCAGGGCTTGAAATGATGCTCGAGGGATAAGACTCGAGGCTTATGTTGCCTGACATTGTGCCCTGGCTTGAGGTGGTGCTTGAAAGATGAGTTCTTGAGGCTTACGTGGCCTGACATTGTGTCAGGGCTTGAAATGATGCTCGAGGGATAAGTCTCGAGGCTTATGTTGCCTGACATTGTGTCTGGGCTTGAGGTGGTGCTCGAGAGGTGAGTTCTCGAGGTTTTATGTGTTCTGACATTGTCAGGGCTTGGAGTTATGTTTCGAGAGAGCGTTTCTTTGCCTTTTTTGACTTTTCAATGTATGACATGGCTGCCATGGTGGCCAATTTGTGGTTTGACCTTTCAACTCTTTTAAAGAGTGTAGGTTAGGGGGTATTCTTGACACCTACATTTAGTCCCCCTGCACGTGTGGCAAGAAAGAGGTGGAGTGGGGCGCGTGCATATTGGAGAGGGCGAGTGTGGGTGACTGAAGAGAATCAATGACGACATGGGTCATTATGGCTGCCGTTTTTGTGTCTTTTCAGTTTTTGAAATAATAAATTTGGAGGGCTTAACCATTGCGCCGTTTGAGAAGTAGGGTATATTATGTGGGGGGTAAAACTTGGCGTGGAAGCGCAGAAGGTAAAAAAAACTTGAAGTACAGAGAGTGGTTCTGTGTGGGCTTGTGAGAATGACAAACAGTGGGTGCCGAAGCATTTTAGTGATCGGAAGAAAGAAAGAGGTAGAAAAAAACACAACAAAAAGAAAAGAATGCCCAGAAAAGAGCTAAGTAGAAGGGATGAGAGTCTGTCGCATGTGCCGCTGGACGAGGAGTGGTGAAGGGCTCCCTTTTTTGCCTGAGGGGACCTATTCTCGAGGTTGGCAGACCAGTTTGGGGAGGCAGGGTCGCCGTTAAACTGTTAGAGGAAGTGGGGTTAGTGGAGGAGGAGGTTGGGATGGAGGATGCCCTACTTATTCCGGCAGACTCACTCATTTGATTCAATGTGGAGCAGGGATGATATACTTACTCGTTTATGGAGTTTGCGGATCATCGCACTCCGTCATATGTATGGATGGAGTGGACAGACCAGGTAGTGGCAGTGCCGGAGAATGTGGGTGTCATGTAGAGGGCCATCCACTCTCGCTTGGTCCTGATCGCGAACCCCCTTTTTAGGTGGCTGTATATCCTTAAAATAATAGTGAGCCCATGACCCAAATGTGCATTAATACCAGATTTATTTGTTAGTAATAACGAACCCTTACAACGTGTATTCACCTCATCCTCAGTCTTTCAACACAAGTATGATGATAACCGAAATGGAGCACCCAAATTGTATTAATTCATTTAGTTTGAGCATATGATACCTTTCAAGTACCTTCTCTCTCTCTCTCTCTTTTTAATCAACCACGAACTCTTAGCTAGATGATCCTTATAGATCCCCGCACCGAGGATCTTTAGCTTCCCTTAGATGCCTCATGTCTCTCTAAGTGAGGATGTCATCATAAATTATTTACCTACTCTTGGTATCAATTGATATGTCATCAACATTAGGAGTATCGCAATGAGCCATTAACCACCTTTTTGAAATAAACACAATAATCATGCTCACATTGTGTGTGTTGATACTTCATTATGCTAGAATCAAGCATTTATACTATTCCATGGAGAATATTTCAATTAATACAATGAGTTTTTCAATTTGGAGATATAAGGTGATTTGAATTGTTTGAGATATTGCATATAAATTTATTATTCCAAATTACTATAGAGGAATTTTTTTATTTATACTCCATGACATGTATTGTCATTTGTCACTATTGCAGATCATGTGAAATGGAGGTGTGCTTCATAATAGGTGAAAGATTCCATTGTAACTAATATTCTCTTTTTTAATATTCCTTAGCTACAAGAATTCTGTGTATTCTTCAACTTCTTTATCTAACAACTTCCTTCTTTAGTTTGGCAGTTTCATCAACTCCCAAGTCCTATTTCTTATATAGTGATGTTATCCCTTCAGAATGAGCTGCTATCAACTTGTCTTTACACCGCATCGTGAAAGATGATTGCCCAAAGTGAAAGAAACCGTGTCTTCAAATCCTTACCTCTCTCGTCTTTAACTAACACGTTTCTCTTTGCCTTTCACAATCGAACAAGGCTTGTGTTTGTAATTTTGATGGTTGTCATTGCTTTCTGTAGGTGGTTCTTGCACATCTAGCTACAATTGAATATTCTGTCTTTATTTTCAAATCGTTTGATGGTACCTCAGATATGCCCTTCATGTCATTCAACATGTGGGCCTACAAAAAAACTACATCCTTGCCAATGGCCCTTTTATTGCAACTAGATCCCAAAACATATAACCTTTCACTCCTTTCCAAGTCCAAGAAATATGAACTTTCTTGACTTTGCATCTAGTTTGGACAATGAATATGAACGTAACAAGGCAACTGAATATTTGCAAAGTAGAATAATCCATTGGTTTATTTGACCAAATCTTGTATAGAATCTTGAACTCGGTTACTATGAATAGAATTTATTGATGATGAAGCATGCTATATTAATCGTCTTAGGCTAGAAGCTTTTTGGCAGTATTGTATTCAACCTCATGTACCCTACCTTCTTTATAAAGTTTAATTCATTCATTTTGCCATCTAGTTTTGCTGTAGAATTCTTGAGGTTATATAGTGGTGAGTAATCCCATCTCACGTATAGGTTACTTTTGATTTTAATTTCTAGTTTAGATTAGAATTTTCAAAAGTTAGTTAGTGTTAGTTGTTACCTGTTGCTCAAGGTTGAAGAAGGAATTTCGAGCTAGATTCAAGGGTATATGTGTAATCTTCTTCTACAAGGGTAAAAAGGTAGTTTAACATATTGATGCACTCACCAAATTAGGGTTCATGCATTCATAATTAGGGTTGATTTGATCTTATTTGATTCCCTGAACTGGACAACTAGTGGCTGAGACTTAATCGTTGACGGAGAAACAAATTTGTGAGGAGTGAAGTCTGTTAATGAGCGGATCGTGTGCCTGGAGACTCAAGGAGAGTTGGTGGATCAATCTGTGTTAAGGAGGTAATCAGGGGTTTCTAGGGTTTTGGGAACTGTAAGCTAGGTTGTAAGCCTTCTTTCTCATAGTGGATTTGGTTTGCCTGGATTACATCCCGTTTTCATTCCCTTGGGATTTTCCATGTAAAAATATCTGCATCCATCTTTTTATTGCTTTATTTGTTTACTGCATGTTATAGATGGAATGATTTTTACTTTTTATTTTTTATTTTTTTGATAAGTAAGATTGTATTAGAAAGCGGTCAAACGGGGACCACAACCTGCAAAAGCTACACAAGGACCAAATGGTGCCCTTAAACTCTCAAAATATCCAACAAATCAACAATCTCCCTGATGGATTTACAATTCCTCCCCAAAACCCAACAAAAAAGAGAACTAATAATAGAGAATTCCAGCATCCCAATAGGAGTCTCCTTGCCATCAAAAGATCTCCTATTGCGTTCTCTCCACAAGCACCACCAAATACACATGGGTACCACCCTCCAAAAGTCACGAGCTTGGGACCTCACTATACAATCTCTCCAAGCCTCAATCAAACCTCTAGAGGACCGAGGCGTGACCCATTGGACCCCAAACAGAACCAAGAACATAGCCCAACTCTCCTGAACCACTGAACAATGAAGCAAAAGGTGATCAACCGACTCTTCATCTTTTTTGCACATACAACACCAATTCACAATGATATTCCTCCTCTTTAGATTGTCCTGCGTAAGAATCTTCCCCTCCACACAAAAAAAGCCAACTTGAGGGGAACCTTTGTTGGCCATGCAGCCTTCCACGGAAACGCAGTGCTGGGAGCGTTCGACAAGCTCCTGTAAAAAGAGCGAATGTTGAACCTCCCCTATGATTAGGGCATCCAAACTAAAGAGTCAGCCCTACTACAATCCACCTCTGGCAAAATATCATCTCCAAAAAGCCTACAACATCCTCCATCTCCCAATCCCAATCCTGAAAGTGTCAAGTGTCTCGAGAAGTGAACATCCCAAATCATCCTTTCGCTATTAAGCTGATAGTAGTCAACAACCAGAGCATGCCTATCTCGAGCAATCTGGAAGAGAGATGGAAAAGAGTGTGCCAGCAAACGGTCGCCACACCAGACATCCTCCCAGAAGTGAATGCCCCTCCCATCTCCATCCCTGAAATTGATACGTTTTGAAAATTCATCCCACCCCTTCCTAGTGAATTTTCAAACACTAACACCAGCCTACAACCACCACCCCCCCCTGCGAATCCTCACCTCCAAAGAACACCCAGTCTCTGCGTCTCTTTCCCAAACCTCCACAACCACTTTCCTATCAAAGCCTTGTTAAAAGGCACCAAACTTCTAATTCCGAGGCCACCCGATTAAATAGGCCTGCTCCCAGCGAACCATATGGTATTTGAACTCCTCATCCTTTCCCCCCAAAGAAAATTGCATTGAAGCCTCTCTATCCTCCTGGTCACTGAAGAGGGAATTTGAAAGAGAGAAAGGAAGTGAGTAGGAAGGCTTGACAAAGTGCTCTTCATCAACATGACTCCCCCCCCCCCCCCCCGAAAGATACTGCTTCTTCCACCCCACAAGTCTCCTCTCAACCACAGGATCCCATCATCCCACCCTCCTTGACAGCAACCCCAGATAAGAAATAGGAAAGGAACCAACACCACGGCTAAGAGAATCAGCCAAAGTAGAGATGTCAACTACATTCCCCACAGGAACCAGCTCACTCTTGCCCACATTAAATTTCAGGCCAGAGACAAATTGAAAAAGTTGTCAAATTTAGTAATCCAATCAACAAGGCCTATTCACCCCCCTCTAAGTCTAGATCACGGGCCTTGCACTACTTTCTATTAGAGCCTCAACTTCCGGTCCGAACTATCAGAAACCATATGCATATGAAATGAGAGCAATAAAGTATCACTTGTCAGGCGATTTATCAAGTCAATTTTCATTTCTCATTAAATCCTGAAGATTCAAGGTACTTAGTTTCTAGTCTGTCTGTCTCTTGACCTCTAATTTCCATTTCTTGAATATGGTGAACACCTCAAGAGACATAGTTAGAGGTCAAGAGACAGACAGACCTGAAGTTTACTTAATTTTGAGTTCGACCTTGTGAAGCTATTGGAATGCATGAAGTCAAGCATGCCTTTGGTGGTGTGAAACCTTGACTTGAATTTGATTCTGTCCAGCTTCCCATAAATGTCAAACTTGCAGAAATCTAACTTGGATAATCTATCCATATCAACAGTTTTTGCTTTTGAAGTTCTATCATGTTGCACTCACCCAATATGCCCAAGTTGTATAAGCTAAAGAATTTGTATTATCTTTTCTAGATTCTACTTGGAGCAAATCCACCTATTACAGTGTTCCCAACCAGCATGTATGATTCTCTCCTCTGACATTTCATGATAATCAATGTCTCTTTGTACATTCATAGCTTCACCTACAAGTTAGAGTCCAATTTGCCCAATGAAATGTTATTCTCCTTCACATCATTGACCATCAGAATAGTACCACCATTGTAGGAACACTGAGAGATGAAAGCTAGGGTTGTGAATGGGATTGGATACCCCAATAGTCCTATCCGTAAAAATGGACAGTAGCTGTGTGCATATCGACCTGTGAAGTTCTGTAGCTAACGTGTTAGGTGTCTCACCTGAGACGTACATCTGCAAGAATAAAACTCAAAGGGAATTGATGGGGGTCCGCACAAACAGCGGATCATGTGATTTCAATTGATGCAAAGCAAAGAACCTCACTAGGGCTTGACATATCACAAATCGTCCTGAAAGAGAGTGTGCCTCCGGAGATGTGGACACTGGTGAGGCATGGCTACCATCAGTTCGTGCTGTAAGGTGTTGGCTTAAGTCAAAGCAACAAGTGCAACCTTTGTGTTTAGTTGCCATCGTTGAGTTGGGAACGATAAATCAGGGGAAGTCAAACCATTTCCTATTTGCAAACATGTAATATGAGTAACCAATATCTAATAATTAGGAATTTGTAGAACAATTTGCACTTAGTTGACCATTAGAAGCTCTTGGTCACTCTATGAACTTTTAGCAGCCATAATAAGTTTGTGGACTTTCTTTCTTCTTCTCTTCCAACTTCCATCTTAGAGTTTGGAATTCCCTCTTGGTATAGCTCATCTTTTAACTATGAAATCACTCCACCGCATGCTTTCCTCAAGACTTTGATCAAGATTTATCCTTATTGTTGGAATATTTTCCTCCCCTTTACTCCTTCAGCTTCAATAGTTTGGTCCACTATTTGCCACAAGTTTATTTACTTGGGACTTTTCACTAACTAGTGCCTGACACTTGTACACCGCAACTGTTACCCGTACCTAAGCCCATGTAACATAATTTGAACTTCAAAAGTCAATAAATCTAGAAACACCCATTATAGCAACAAATCTAAATACAAAACCTATCGAAATAAGCATTAATATCAGTTTCCTGTTATTTCCAGGTAATCAATGATGAAATTATTTAGTCAGTAAAAGATTCTTTTCTTTCATTACATGGTTGTTTTGTAGAGGAACTAAAAGTAAGATACTTTTGGTTTTAAGGTCATAAAAGATAAAATAAAAGAGATAAACAAAAGAAATATCACTGTCTTGAATGTACTTAAATTAGAAAAGGAAATAAATGAAAGCGCATTGAAGAATTCTAAAATAGTTTCAGGAGTTGACAAAGAAGCTGGAGTAGACATCTGGTGATAAAGAGAGTATGCAATGCACTTCATAGCTTCAGAAAGACAAAAGGAAAAATAAATGGAATATTAAAAGAGCCAACCTGGTGGCAAGAAAGTCAAGCACATTTTCTTGTTGTTTTTCCCCCTCTGATTTCCTTTTAGGACATATTTAGGATTTTGGGTTTAGTTGGCACTTTTGGAAGTTTACTAGGGATTAAATTAATTATTTCTATTAAATTCCAAAACTAGATATATTTACTCCTTAAAAGTTATTCTGAAATGAGAATTTTTGGTTTTCCTTTTCCTAGTCTTATTACACTATATAGTTAACTCCAAAAGAAGTTCAGAATTCTAAAATTTACTTCTTGCATATCATAATTTTATTTGAGAAACCATTGTGCTTGTGATGTCTTTATGGGTGCTAGGCTCTAGAACGATAAGATCTTACTTTCATCTTTAGATAGGTGCTCTATAGAAATTGTTCAACCGCTCCTTTCGTATAAACGTCTGTTATTATTCTCTTCCCATTTGTTTGCTTTCTTTTTTATCTTCTATTCTCCCTCTTAATCTTTGTCTTTCTTTCACTTTTGTGGGATATGGTCAAAAATTAAATAACAAGTCAAAATTTAAGTATGGCCTATTTTTCAAGAACTCCCTTAACATATACAGTGGATAGATGATTCAATCTTCTTTTTCTAAATGAGGCATATAATTTGTGTAGCTTGTAATGAACTTGCTTTGTCTTCAATGGTAGATCAGGGCCAGTTAAGTATTTGGTTTTAAAAGAAACATGCTCATATTAATTTGAACAATCGGATGCGCATACCCTACTTGTCTCAAGACATTATTTACCTTGACCTATTCCTGATTAGATGGAAAGGGTGAACTCATTGAATGGGGGTGATATTTGGTAATGTTAATCTTTGCAACGGGTTACAGTAAATGGTGCATCCCTCACTCTCCTAATTGGGTGGCAAGAACACATAGGTGATGGTAATATTCTATCTTTATACATTCTTTACTAGCAAGGCTGCAACAACATCCTCCTGATGGTATCTAGTTTTCTTATGTATGTCCTTGATGTCTTACAGGAGCTCATCAACATTTGCTGAAGCTTGTTTTTTTTTTATTTTTTTATACTCCTACAATGAAATATTCTGCTGGTTAACCAAAATGTTATGTTATGGACATTCTAGCTGATTGATTTCTATGTTGACCATGAAATTTTTACAAATCAATCATGGTAAAGGGTTTGTTAAGTGGACTGATAATGTTTGTGCTTGTGTGTGTGTGTGTGAGAGAGAGAGAGAGAGAGAGAGCAAAACCCAAATCTGGGGTTGCTCCTCTCTAATTATATTATTTCTCATAGCAGAAAAATTATAATTTTACCCTCTTTTTATATTCCTACAATGAAATTTCTACATTCTTTGTCCTTCATGAAATAATGGAATATTATCAGCATTTCTTTACTTGATTATCATTTATCAGAAAACATTATCATATATTCTTGTTGGCGCAGCCAAAAAGAAAGTAAAAGGCAGATAAAGGAAGTCATCATGGGTTCATCAGTTATAAACCCTATTTCCCATCATCTCAAATGTTGTATGAGGATGACACAGAGTTCTACACTTGGCTCCGCTCTTGATCTAGCCTCAGATGTTGTATGAGGATGACGCATAGTTCTACACTTAGCTCTGCTCTTGATCTAGCCGCAACATTTTACTTTTTCTATTCCATGTAACTAGGTTGCCACCAACCGAAGTATGATCTCCTGTCCAATCTCCATGCTTGTCTTAAGTTTGGCATACAGTGACTAATAGCCCCAATGGCAAAAAGGATATAACTTTGCGTCATGTTTAGCTATATATTAGGATCTATTACCAAGCTTAGCTTTCATGAGCTCGTCTCCCACAAGACATCAATGAAATACCTCCTCTAGGAAAGAGACATGCCTCCTTTGACTGTCTTGCCTCTATGTCCAATTAATGATTAAGCTAAGCAAGTGCCTTTCTATGAAATTGTTTACTCGAGTAGGATTGGGATCTTGCTAAAAACTAGTTGTCACTGCTAGTGACTACTATATTGTCAGCATAAAATGCAAGAATAATAGTGACTTTACCATGCTGAACGAACTCTGAATGGTTAGACAATAAAAGTAATAATTACAACTCTGCACTAATATTGTAAACATGCGCAGCCATAATTACTGAGCTGAACTTATCAAACCAAGCCCATAAAGACAGTTTAATGCCACAAGCAGTCTTCTTTAACTTGGACGCTTTCCCTCACTTCCCCTGGGTAACATACCCCATAGGTTACTCCATATACTCCTCTTCTTGAAGGTCATTATGAGAAAAGGGCATTCTAAACATCAAAACAGGTAAAGAGGCCAAGTTTGTACAGCTGCAAATGACATAAGGATTACTAAATTAAACGGGCCACAGGTCAAAACTTTTCTCAAAGGTAGTCAACCACAAATGTTGAGTGTACCCTTTTGCCACCAACTAAGCATTCGATTGTTCTTTAATAATATCAGGATGGTATTTCAGTGTAATCCATCTACACCCGAGAACCTACTTTCTTGGAAGCAAAGAAATGACATATGCATCCTTCAGGTAAGGCTTCAGTCTCCTCATTTTAACTCTTTCAACTAGGTGAATGGAATGCTTTACAAGTGAACAAGGAACAACAAGAGGAAAAAGAGCACAAGAGAATGTTAAATTGGAGACAAATTGAAAAAATGAGTGACATGCTGTATAGGATGAAGAATGTATTAGAGTACCTTCTGAATAGTAGTGGGAAAATTCTTAGAAAGAGGACCCCCCTCTGGTGCTGTGGAGCCTTGGGCAAAGAAAGACTATGTTTGTCGAGTGTAGGTATGTGTCCAAGCGTCGGATGTATCAAATTCTGAACAATATTTCTATTCTATTTTATAGAGTAAATAACATCTTTATGTTACATGGTGTTTAATATAGGCATTTCACTCATTTTGAAGCAATAATATAATAAAATTGAATAATTGGATATGCATTTTATGTGCATATCCAGCCAAAATTGCCAGACAGATATCTCATACCCAGTACTATGTGTCTAGCACGGGTACTTCACCTACTTTTGAAGAGTCCGCATAACATAGTTGAGGAGCTATGAGTAGACTTATCTTAGTTGATTCTTGGCTTTCGATGACATCCCTGTAATGGTTTGGCAACTAGCATAGAGGGTTTAACAACAAGTATTGACACAAAAATAATTGGCAAAGGTATTGATGAGGATTTACTTTAATATCATTGTCTAAAGCAGAACCTTGGGAGTTCAATTAATTACTTATGCTTTTCTCATTCTGAGCATCAAAATAGCATATTAATGTGTAGTTATTAACATTCACTAGATCTTCTGGATTGCAATTTGTTTTATTGGAGCCTAATTAGTTTGATGCAATCCCTTCATAATTCTGCCATGATCTCAACTATATACTGGTTTTTGGCTTTGAACCAGAAGCCACAGTAGGAAATTCAACTTAGGAAAGCAACCTGATGTCCCCATGACATCAGTGGTTTAATGTATTTATAACTGTAGGGTACGAGTTGAAGCAATCTTGTGGTGCATATGTTGACAACCATCTACTCTAAAAGCTTAAGCTTTTAGAGAGGGTGTAACTTAAATATATAAATCCTTCAATAGCATACATGGTTGTTGTTACTACTATTGGTGCTTCTACTACAACTGTCATTAGTACTACTGTTTGCTTCTTCTTCTTGTTGCTTGTGTTAGACTGTTACCCAAGGCTTTGATACATCAGAGTACGATCGATTAAATTAGACCTAGAAGGGTAAAAATAGGTCTTATGAATATTATTTTGCAACTAACTTTTCATATTACCATTAATCCTTTTTAAAATTTAGTTAATTAGTTTGATTTTTGCAATCGTATAAATGCATAAAACAATAAATAAAATAAAATAAAAAATACAATGTTTTTTACGTGAAAAGTCCGAACGGAAAACTGCAGGACCTTGTCCAGATAGATCAATATCCATTATATGAGAGAGAAGGTTACAGATTAAGTTAACAAACTCTAACCCAAGAATCACCTTGTCCCTCCCGACTCAGACTTGCACAAGATCTCCCCAGATCCTTCACCTGTTGATCCATCAACTGACTCGCTCCTCACACAATCTACTTGTCCA
Source organism: Cornus controversa (assembly GCA_026545225.1). Classification (NCBI taxonomy): domain Eukaryota; kingdom Viridiplantae; phylum Streptophyta; class Magnoliopsida; order Cornales; family Cornaceae; genus Cornus; species Cornus controversa. The sequence goes on along the minus strand of CM048852.1, from coordinate 45,405,335 downwards.
TGGACTTATGATCTCCACGACTAGTGACGTCTGATCAACTTGTTCTTCCGAACCACTCGGTCGATGGTCTGATGGATATTCTCAAATTAGCTCCTTGTTTTGATTCCCTCAATCACATATAGTATGGTAATCTATGAAGATCTTAAAGCTCTCTTTCGAAAAATATAAATTCTCTCAATAATATGTAAAGAGATGAAAGCTCTTGTGAGAGATACCTTAGAATGACTATAACCATTGTGAGAGATACCTTAGAATGACTATAACCACATATATATAGCTAATATAAGAGACCTATATAATATGATAAACAAAATTCTTTTAGGATTTTGTCTACTTTGCACACTCTCCGCGCTCACGGTTTTCTCACAAGCTTGTGCATGCTTCCCCATTTCTAGCTGGGGATTGGCTCTAATATTATTTGTAACAAACCGCCCCGCTGTTTAGATATTGTCTGCTTTGCAAACTCTCCGTGCTCACGGTTTTTAAAACGCATCTACACAATTATGAGACCTCCACACATATAAGTACCAACAACCTCTTTCCTCCGACGATGTGGGACGTTATAATCACCCCCTCTTGGGACCTAGCGCCCTTGCTGGCCTGACCCTCGTGGGCTTGTGAACGCTCTCTCATTTTTTGACTAGGGATTGATTCTAATACCATCTGTGACGACCCATCCACACGATGTAGGTATTGTCCGCTTTGCATACTCTCTATGCTCATGGTTTTCAAATCACATCTACACAGTTAGGAGACATCTACACATATAAATGCCAACAATCTCCCACCCCCCCTTCCCCTCCAAGGCAATGTGAAACGTCACAACATCTTTGGCATAATGATCAACATGGTATCAGAGCCAATCCCCAGCTAGAAATAGGGGGAGCGTGCACAAGCCCATGAGGGTCCGGCCAGCGTCCTCGCTGGGTCCCAAAAGGGGGTGATTGTGACATCCGATGTTGCCTAGTGGGAGAGATTGTTGGCACATATGTGTGGATACCTGGATACCTCCTAACTGTGTAAATGCGTTTTGAAAACCATGAGTATGAAGAGTGTGCAAAACGGACAATATCTACACAGCAGGGCGGGTCGTAACAAATGGTAAACATGGTATCTAAGCCAGGTTAGGTCATGTGTTCAAGCCTCACCGTCACCCTGATAATTAAATTGAAACATGTGTTGGACCAAAAGAAGGCCACACATGAGGGAGTGTGTTGAAGGATTTATATATTTAAGTTGTGGTCAACAATTTGCAAGTTGTCATACCATGTTATATTATTATATGCATGTATACATTATAAATAGTAGTCAATATTACATTGGATGTCTGGCTAACATATTTGATATGTAACACTAACCTCCCTGAATTGACAGGATTTATTCATTTAAAACTCACCAAAACTAACAGCTAAAAAATAACGGGGATGGAAGAAACGTGTAGCGTATATGGTAACGATAGAGTGAATTAATAGAAGTACCCACAGAGAGGGGCAGTGTGTGTGTGTGTGTGTGTGTGTATCTCTCTCTCTCTCTCTCTATATATATATATATGTAAGATATCGCATGTGTATTTATGCAACTGTAATTATGCATTTACTTCCACTCTTATTGACCTAACAAACAAATTGCATCTGCCATCGAACATGCTTGAGTAGGATGTTTAAAGATCTTACTAACATTAGTTTTGTATCTGGAAGTAAAATTTTGCTGATTCAACCCACTTGAATTTAGCTCTATCTGGGCCCATCATCTGTCTGCAAAACCCATTTCTCTCTATCTAGAGTCTAGACCCTTCATCTATCTGCAAAACTTCCTATTAATTTCATAGTACGTCCAGTTGTCCATTAGTTAGAGTAGATATTTCTTCACTACTGGGATTTGCTAACATTTTTGTACTGCATGAAGAGAAGCATATGGAGTGTTTTAGTTGCTTTCTCTTCCTTTTTTGGTTGTCAATCACGTTGCTATCATCTTCATTTAGTTTGAAGAATTATTTCATAATATTTCTAAGAAACATCAAATACCATGCATATACTTTTTCACAATTTGGTGTTGGGACTTTGGATGGCAGGTTAAGATCGTGAAATGCATGGTGCAGAATATAGCAGTAGACATCTCTTTCAATCAAATGGCAGGGCTCTGTGCTCTATGCTTTATTGAGCAGGTTTGATCTGATTTCATTGATAAGATCTAAGTTATTTGATTAACATAGTTAAAAAAGCATGAAAAAATAGAATTTGGAAATCATTTATCAACTCTTAAACAGTAAGATGATCTTCCTCTTTATATGTACTTTTAATTTTTTTTTTTAGCATTCATCTTTTTGAATTCATTTATTTCTTACTTGAGAAGCATAGACACTTCCTCAAAGGTGTTGTATCCATGTAGGACACAATGTTTATCTGAAACGTGGTGCATGTATCCACAATTTTAAAGTAAGTGATTATTTTGGACACTTAGTTGATACATCTCAGACACTTTCCACTCATAGCTTCTATAGCAAACACGTCTTAATAGGAACCATGCAAGACAACATAGTCGAAGTATCCAAACTTTTAAAAGAAAAATTCATGTTGTATCCATGGATGTATGTGAAACATACAATAGATACTTTTTAATATAGGTCAATTAAGACAGCATTTATAGTAAGAAGTCATACATATAACATAATAATCTTTTTGCTATGTTTTGAGCTTCATACAAATGTTTGAAAAATTAACTGAAGTTATATAAATGTGTTACATAGTAGATTTATATATATAAAAATGTGAACCCATGTTCATTCTTGTCTCCATCATAGTTTTTAATATTTGTCATTTTGGTGTAATTGTGTCCATGTCTTGTGTTCATGCCTGTGCGTAGTTTTTGCTAATTTTGAGTTTCTTTTTCTGATTTATTGCTGGAATTGGAACTTTTTCTTGTTTCTCTCTACTTCAATTAGTTCTCTATTGACATAAAAGGTAAATTTATTAACAGTTCAAAAATTGATGTAATTATATGTTCTTTCTTTCTTTCGCTTTAGCTCTCATTAAATGACTCGGTAATATCTTCTCTCTTCCTTTTCTTCTTATCTTTATTATTATTATTTTTATTATTCTTTATTCGTTCCTCACTTTAGCTCAATAAATTAATGAAACCCCTCAACACCCACCCACCCACACACACACACACAAAACCACCTCTCTCCATGTATCTTACTATGTTGCAGATGAACAATAATGTTTTTATCAAAGTTTCACATATCTCTTATGCATTCTCATAGGTTGACCAACTTCTTGGGAAAGATCATCTTTTCAAACGCAGTATTATCTTGATTAAAGCTTGGTGCTACTATGAGAGCCGAATTCTTGGTGCACAACATGGCTTGATCTCAACATATGCATTGGAAATATTGGTCTTATATATAATTAATCACTTTCATTCTTCATTACATGGCCCTTTAGCAGTGAGTTCCTTTTGGCACAGAAATTTCCGTTATTAAATCCATTTCTGCAAACTGACCATGTTATTATTATATTTACAGGTCTTGTGTAGATTTTTGAACTACTATAGCACATTTGACTGGGACAAATACTGCATAAGTTTAAATGGTGCAGTCATCATATCATCCCTTCCAGAAATAGTGGGTGAGTTGTTTTAATGAGTATGGCCGTCAAGAGGGCATTCTCATCATGTTTGTTACTAGCTGTCCTTCTATTGAGCGTGATTCCTAGATTTTAAATTTGGGTAACAAAAAGAAATCCTGTATGATGAAGTATGGAAATTAACTCTTCATGAGGTGCAATTCCTGTCATATCCTTACATAGCTAGTCCCAAGCCTGATAAAGGAAGGTCGCTTTAGGTTGTTGACAGATAGCATATCATCTTTGTCAATTCCTTTATAAACATGAATCTTGAGAACATTTGAGTAAATAATAGGACGTTTTCCCTTAATGACATGTTCCATCAACTTTCCTGTGCTTCGGAAAAGTATGCAAAAGATGCCAAAGGCATGCCCAAGTGTGGTGAAAAGTAAACCTGTGCTGCTCAGGATGATTGATGGGTAAAGAAGCTAGTTCAAAATGGTGGGCTTAGATTTGCAACCTTAGAATATAGTAACATTTACAGGTTATACGATGGAACAGTTGGACACATTTGGAGAGACTGTAGCATGCCTATGAGAAACTAAGTGGGTTAGGAAAGAATGGAAGTGAAAATATAATGTAATCAGAGAAGTTAGAAATAGAAATTGGGCATGAATAATAGTGGATAAAAATATAGAAATAGATGTGGTTACTAGAAAGGGTATATGATAATATTAATACAACTTGTATTGGAAGAAAATCAAAGTTAATATGCTTAGCGTTTATGCACCTCAGGTTGAATTAGACGGATGCATCAAAGCAGAATTTTGGGGAATATTTATGGATTAATTTATGATAAAGAGAATATATACAGGAGACTTTAGTGGATATGTAGGAAAAGAATATGGACATAGACTTGGAGATACGAATGATGATCTAGAGGTATCCTAAAATTAGGAATGATGTATCATCTTATGTTTGTATTGCCTCTTTTAGAAGAAGAGTTAAAAATTTAATCACCTATAAAAGTGGACCAAATAGGAGTCAAATAGGTTTTCTTTTTCAAACTAGAAGAGTAAATTGACTAGTGTGCTAAGATTGGAAGATTATTCTGGGAGAAAGTTTGACTTCCGAACACTATTTTTGATGATTTTAGATGTATGTGTTTAAAAATAGATTAAAAGCCCAAGAAGTAGGTAGTGGAATTAAAAAGATAAAGTAGCACTATTAAGAAAAAGATTCTAAAAGAAGTAACATGGAACTTAGAGAGTGAATGAACGTAACATGGAATGAAATGGCAGAATTTGTCAAAAGAATCTAAAAAAAAAAAATTCTCGGAGAATTAAAAGAACATCAAAAAATATTCTTGGAGAATTAAAAGAGTAACGGTCGTTATCTATAAAAGGTTAATGTGGAATGTGGATCTTTAAGCTACAGTGAAACTAAAGTATAGTAATAAATTTGGCAGAAAGAAATAGAAATGAATAAAGTTTTGAAAGGTAAAATATGTAAAGAAGAAAAAAAGTAGTTAGAGTCGCCAAGTATAGAGCACACAATGATATTTATTCTAAATTAAATATAAAAGATGAAGAGGAAATTATATACAAACTTATTCAGCTAAAGTAAAGGAAAATTAGTGTTTATAATCATGTTAAGTGCATAGATCCCTTCTACTCTCACCACTGTGAGGTTCTATGAATTCTGATGGAAAGAAGATGAAATTATAGAAAGAAAAATTAATTTGAAAACTGTACTTGGGTAATATGGTAACCTTAGGGAGATTAGAGAAATATCCTTTTCAGAAGATCAGGATAGGAGGTAAAAAAGTGTATTGAGAAAAATGAAACAAGGACTTTAGTTGTTAAGCCAAAAAGTCTTAAATAGATATAGTAACATGAAAAAAGACATGCATGATGGAGCTGTGACAAAGATTAATTTTCACTTACTAGCTGTAGACTTGAGTCAAAGATCTATGTTAAGCCCCTATATTTTGTCTTGGTTATGATTGAACCAGCTAAACACATTCAAGAAGAGGTTATATGATTCTTGTTATTTTCTAATAATATTTTTCCAAGTATAAATGCTAAATCAAAGTTTGGAGAGAAGCCTTGTAATTAAGAGGGTTTAAAATAAGTAGAAATAAGGTTTTGTAATATAATTAAAAAAAAATAGAAATAAAAATGTGGTTGTATCAAGTGTCAAGAAATACTAAAAAGTATCTAGGCTTTGATTGTTTACAAAGAGGGAGAACTGAGATGATTTTACTCATACAATTAAAGTAGGATGGATTGTGTGATAGGCATACAGTGTTCAAACTGAAAGATACACTCCACTAAATAGAGTAGTCAAGATTTATAAAATGAAATAATGAAATTAGTATGGCCAAAAATATAGGTGCCGAGATGGATGTGCAGCAAGAAAGGAAATGATAAAATTAGAATGAATACAATCTTGAGACTGTGGAATTGGAACCTAGTGGAAATAAATTGATAGAGGACCGGTTTGAATGATTTGACCATGTGTAGTGAAGACCACATAGTCCGCATTGAGGGTAGGGATAGAAGGAAAGACTAAAATTTATTTATGAGATTATAATAAAAGATTAGTTGAGTTGAGCTTCATCAACTAAATGGATGTGTGGCAAGAAAAGAAATGATAAAATTAGAATGAATACAATCTTGAGACTCTGGAATTGGAACCTAGTGGAGATAAATTGATAGAGGACCGGTTTGAATGATTTGACCATGTGTAGTGAAGACCACATAGCCCACATCGAGGGTAGGGATAGAAGGAAAGACTAAAATTTATTTATGAGATTATAAGAAAAGATTAGTTGAGTTGAGCTTCATCAACTAAATTATAAAAAAAAAATTGTTGAAATCTGGTAGGCGTACCTGCTTGATTCCTGATGAAAATGATTCTGCAACTTTCTGGTGGGACCCATATTGGGCCTGTATTGAATTAAGGGGATGCCTTGTGGATTTAAGGAGAGGTTAGACCAGAATTTAGCAGGAGGATTTTTTATAGTTTTTCCCTGTATAGTAGTGTGCGTCATCTAATTGGTTTAATTTTCACTAAATTGACACTCAAAAACGCTACTAAATTAAGGGGATGACTTGTGGATTAAGGAGAGGTTAGACCAGAATTTAGCAGGAGGATTTTTTATAGTTTTTCCCTGATAGTAGTTTGCATCATCTAATTGGTTTAATTTTCACTAAATTGAGACTCAAAAACCTCTTTCTCCCTTAATATATACATATATTAATTTTTGCAGTAAAGACACCAGAAAATGATGGGAGTAGCGTTTTGCTCACTGAGGAGTTTTTGAAGAACAGCAGAGAAGTTTTATTGGTTCCAACAAGTATACCTGAGACTAAAGTACAAGCATTTCATGTGAAGTATCTTAATATCATGGATCCTCTGAAAGACAACAATAACCTGGGGCGTAGCGTCAACAAAGGTATTTGACCTTTTTCTCCTATTGAAGTGGCTGTTGCTCAACTTTTTAGGAGACTACACTTAAAAGGCCTGTGTCCTTACCATGTTACTTTGTCATACCTGAAACTCTCCAGGAGTTAAAGAAATTGGAAACCTTGTCTTCCCCTCCTTTAGGGTCATTTTATGCTTCAAAACTTCAAACAAATTAAGAAGTCATGCATATTAATTTGTACTAGATAATCATAGAGTTGGCTCATGATATTTAACAAACCTTGACACATCCACAGAAACATTGTATTGCAGGACATTTATGCTCTTTAGAAGTTAAACGTTTTTCCTTTTCTCTTTGTTTTCCATAAAGATCCTGGTTACATGGATTCCTACACAAGACTTATTATTCACCCTCATAGTACAAAACCAACAGGGCAAGCTCTCATTGGTTGTATTAGTTTTCTTATGTTTATGAAAGTTTGGAAATTGTGTTGCTTCTTGATACTAAATAGAAATTTCTAATGTTAGCTAAAATAAGTAAATTGGGATTGATGAGTAGCCATATAAGAAAGACAGAAAATGCATGCATGAAAAGGTAAGGGTAACATCAGTCAGGGACAAGATTAGAGGAAGCTGTTAAAGATGGTCTGATCATGCACATAGAAGAGCAGCTTTACACTTGGGTAGGAGTTACATATTCGTAAGTGTGAAAGGAACAACAAAAGGGGTGAAGAGAATATGGGTCATAAGAGACTAAAAACACAGACACTTCTAGCCTGTAGACTCGTCTGGCAATTCTAACTGTGAGCCATCTCTGTCCTGGACACATGTTGAACAAGGCACTTCCTAGACACTTACGGACAAGTGGCCAACCATCATGGAAATGTCCATATTTAATATTGATCCATAATTTCAAATGTTTGACCAATACTTCCTAGACACTCGTAAACATGTAATTGGACTAAAATTGGATGTCAAGATATGACTTCCTTTTATTAGTAGAAAATTTAAATTAAGGGTTTCTCTAAGTTAAGAAAGAAGCTTGACCATAATTAAAAAGAAAAGTTAGATGCATAAAGATTTTATCAAAGGATTGAGATGGGTGATGGTGAAAACTCAAAATTCCATGGTTTTCTGGTGGATCCCTGTTTCATTGAAGGTGTTGCAGAACCAGAAAAAAGAAGTGGGTTTTTGCACAGCTTTCTCATAGTGCAGGTCCAACTTATAATGTCTATGGAAAATGAGTGTGGATTATTATGATTTATATGTCACCAATTTAAAATAGCAGATTTGTTAATCATAAAGTCACATATAAGACAATTTGATATTTTGAAAAATAAATTTCTTAGCAGCGATGTCTCTATAATATTTTTGCTCTAGCATTCTAAGATTTGTTGGGTAGTGTCCATATCATATTGTGCCTGTGTCTGTGCTTCATAATTCTAGAGCTGACAACCTTGATGGATAATGAACTAAATGATAACATGGTCCATCCAATCTTGATAGATAATGAACTAACTAAATTAGGTTTCTTGCATGCAACCCGAGTAGTTTGAATATTAGCTTTATTGATGTTGTTTCACTGTTGTATTATATGTCCTTTCTCAAAGGTTTTTGTTACTTAATTAGCTAATGATCATCATCATCATAATCATCCTTGCCTTAATCTCATATGAATGGGGTTGGCCACATGAATTCTCAGTCTCCATTCTTTTCTATTACATGCCATTTCACCCTAATATGCTGAACTTTTTTAAGTCAATTTTTTGTTTGAATGAGATTCATCAAAATGATTTGACATAATTAGCTAATGGTGATCCACCCATTTTTCTACAGGCAATTTCCATCGTATACGGAATGCTTTCTACCTTGGAGCTCGAAAGCTTGGAGAGACCCTTATGCTGCCAGAAGAACACCTGAGTAAGGGTATAAAGAAGTTCTTCAGCTCCACTTTGAATATGGTTAGGATAGGACAAAGGTCAGATGCACAATTTCCTGTCCCGGTGTTTGGTGTTGGAAGATCTGAGGTCTCCGATCTTAGAGGGGAGTATGACAGTTACCTTGGTTGTCTGCAATATGTCCAATGGTTTCACAACTATACGTTACCCATTCCTGTCCAGCCCACTCCTCCTACATCACTTTCTCAAGTCCGGAACAACAGTGTGCAGATGCAGTTAAAAAGGAATTTCTTTCCTACAGGAAACACAAATGATTTTGTCCCAAGATCATTCTTCCATCCAAATACTACTCAATTTTCCATTGTCTCTTTGAGCAGTGAAGAAATGGTGAAGTTTCAAGAAATAGGCACTCACTTTTCTGCAGTGAAAGTTGAAGAGAAGCTGGAATCACGAGGAACAGACACATACATTCGTGATATGGGTGTTGAAGAGAAGTTGAAGGTGGGAGGAACAGGCAAATTCATCCCTGATATGGGTGTTGAAGAAAAGTTGATGCTGCGAGGAACAGGCATCTTCTCCAATATGGGTGTTGAAGAGAAGATGAAGTCACGAGGAACAGGCACATTCATACCTGGTATTAACGAGAAGTCGAAGTCAAAAGGAACTTGTGCATTCATCTGGGATAAAGGTGTAGAAGAAAACTTAAAGTCAGGAGGAACAGACACATACCATCCTGGTGTGGCTGTTGAAGAAAAGGCAAAATCACGAGGAACAGGCACATACTTCCCTGACGAGGTATAACTTCTTTGAGTATTTTTTTTTATTATTGATCTTGTAGTTTGTGTTGAGCTTCTTTTCTTGCTTCTTCAGTTGGAAGATCAACTGTCCTGATTCTCTTGAAATTTTGCAGAAAAAGAGTTCCTACAGGCAGATGCACGACTTGGGAAGGGGAAGAAAAGCTGAACCTACAACTCAAGGTTTGTTGCTGAAATCTCTGAATACTGAGCAGGTTGAGATTTCCTCAGAGACGGAAAAAGACGGAAGCAGCAGCAGCTGCTTTGATCTCTCACTAGAAGAATTCCCACTTCTTCCGGCCATTAAGAAGGCGATCCCATCAGCAAACTCCAAGTCTGGTCAGCCCACTAAGTCTCTCCAGGCCAACGAATCTTCACCCCACCTGGGGAGCGTTGAGTTCGGCAATTTGGGGCTTTCACAACGAACATTATCAATCTCTTCACCAGTCACGAGCAAGCACCCAAATTTTGGTTTTTCAACTGTAGACTCTACTCCAGGTGCCCTGACAACACAAGAGCCACCAGAATCATCAGAGAGTAGTGAAGAAATGTATGGAGTTTCTAATATATGAAAGTCCTATCTGGATTCTGAAGAAATATTTATGTGACATCTAACTAGTCACTCTGGATTGTCACTGCAGGGTTCTGATACAACGATACAAACTGGAAGATGACGAGGACTTCCCCCCCTTACCCGCGTGAATGCGCTTGAAAGGAGCTATAGGTAGGACATAAATTAGTATCAGAAAACAAAATCTAAGCTGACTTGTTTGTTGCAATTTCTGCTTGCATGGTGACACCCAAGCTTCTCAGAACTGAATCTGTAGTTTTATTGACCTTAAAATTTTGAACTTGTTTTCCCTTTCACCTTTTCTTGGTTGATAATAATGGTAAGGCCGGTACTTTATATGCATGAACTTATGCTGACAGAACAGGATAGGTATTTGGCCTGGATAAATGCTGGTGGTTTCAAAGATTGCCCCAATGATGAAGCAAGTGCAGTTTACTGATTTAACTTCCTCAACCCTTTCTTAACAATTTTGCCATAATCACATAGTACATAATTGCCTTGCCATAATCACATAGTACATAATTGCCCGATGATGGTAAGTTTGATCGAAAACAGAGACTGTTGTAATGAGGTTGAGGCTATCAAATCAGACCTACATTCATTAATGTATTTGACTAGAAGTTTATGATTTGGGCGTTTGTATTTAGTATTTTATTATTATTATTATGTTCTAGGGGCATGAATGGTTTTTCAAATAGAAAATTAGATTTTGAATGGTTAGATTTTCTGGTTAAAAAGTTATTGGACATGTTCTTGCATGAGGCTGGAACCTAGCCAGATTCATTTTATGTTTCTATCAACAATTCATGGATAGCCAATCTCAGGGTAGCTTTAAGCATGATTTTTCAAATTCAAAATCCATCATTCTATCAGCAATGTTGTAAAGAATACATGAAAAACTTGTTTAGTGTATCAACAAATTGCCTCTTCTGGTGGCAAAGCTAAAACAATTGATCATACTGTGTGTGTAAGAGAGAGAGAGAGAGAGAGAGCACTTCAATGGGTGTCAGATATTTTTGCTCAGGTAATATTTACAGCATAACTTGAACAAATCCCTTCAGGTCCAATAAAAGCTATTACATACAACCACAGTTTATATTTAGTTTATATTACATCATAGTTTTTGCTCTCTAATAAACCAGGATCCACCAAGTTGACTAAAGGTTGCCCCAAGCCATTAAGTTGAGCTAGCATGACAGTATAAACTAAATTTCAGAGCGATACAGTGTCTGTGGAGTGAAAATGTACATCTCGCAGTCATGAGAATTAACTCGAGCACTGAATGATGCCACCGCATCCCCAAAAACATCTTTGTGCTGTAAATAAAATTGAACAAATCAAAAATTGAAAGCTCAAAAACTAAATCTAACTCAAAATCATCCAAAATACTCTAAGTAAATATCGACGCTTGATCAACTGCTACGAATTACTTTTTTGCTAAAGTTTCAGTGATCATTTAATTCAAATCCTGATTAGAATTATGACTCTAACAGCTTAAAGAGCCATCAGGCTGAACCAAGCGTAACACAGTAAACCCAAGCAAGTCTGGTGAGGCCAAGTTGAGGAGACTACCAACACTAGTTTAACAGAAGATATATAAAAAATATTAGACACGCCAAATATTATCAAAAATTTCTTGACTACTGAAATATAGATTCAAAATAATTTCGAAAAATCTTAGCAAATAACTGGAGTGAATGAAGTACGATTTCTAAAGTTCTTTTTCCCCATTTCAAGTTGAAAGAGAAAAAGTCATCACTCAGCATCTAACTACGAGTCACCTGATGCATTAGTGAAGACGGAATGGTATCAAATCAGGGGCAAGTCTTCAGGTTTGTGGTGGGCATGACACTATAGGCAAAATGGTTTGAGAAATTAAAATTTTAAACCTGTGCTCTGTGGAATTCTGAGTGTCTTCCTAGATCAACACTCAAGCCTCACAAACGAAATCTAAACACTTGGTCCATGTGTCCGTACAGGCCAGTTACCTCACCTTCCACAAATCTCTTACAGAGACACTGGTAGATGATTCAAGTCCAAGTGCATCCCATCCAGCTGTAATAGTCGCAGCCTTTGAACATCGATTCCAGAGAATGACAACCAAACGATCTCCAGATAAAGGACCAGCCCAGACCTGAAAAAATAAAATTTATGCTTTAAGTTTACACAGTTTCTTTTTCTTTCTTTTAAAAAGGAACAAAGAAAAGAAGATAAGAAAATTACCCTCATTTAAGAGTCCATACAAATGTCAAGAAGCCTTTACAAATTATAAAATTAAAGGCATACTCTAAAGGGCATATTTTGTTCAGTTTTTAACCAAGGAATGCCTTGTATCTCACATAACATATCCAGTAACCCTTTCAGCACATCACTTTCCTATTTTTCAAAACCAGCTAAGGCTGTTTAATCATATAATCTTCTTGGGGGTTTCTTATGCACATCTAGAACTCTTTTGTTGAGGCAGACATTGACTATACAAGCAACATCTCATAGTTATCAAATAGATTTCTATCCCTCGAGATACGCCGAATATCTAAACCAAGTCATGTATATTACTACTACTACTACTACAACAACAACAACAATAACAAAGCCTTTTCCCCAACTACTTGGGGTAAGCTACATAAATCCTATTTTTCAATTCTGCTCTATCTAAGGCATAGCCTCAGTCAAACCACAGCAGCAACTGTTGGAACCAAATGATACAGAGAGGTGCAAGAAAGGAAGACCTGACGGCAATCATCCATTCCTGCTACATGAACTTTCCTTCCTTGAACTCCAAGTGGATCTGGAGGAGAAAAAAAAAGGAAAAGAAATTACAACTTGTTTGGTTTTCTTGACATGAAATGCAGAAGAAAAAAAATGTAAAGATATCTATGACAAGAAAAGAAAGACAACTGCAAAATTAAGGCAAAAAGTAGAATCAAAAGAGGAGGGGGTTGAAATGTGAAATTGATCTAAAAAACTATTGAGGCACTCAAGAAGGTTAACAATTGTGAAGAACACTTTACTCCTTGTCAAGTACAATGAAGTTGGAAACCAAAGAAAGAAAAATAAAATGTCTTACGCTACTCAAACGACCAGTACTTTTTCCCCTCCACCGTACACACACACACACACAGCAGTTTTACCTTGGTTTACAGCTATGACCTCCTTATTGCTAAGAATTTCGAATGTTTCGGCGGTCATGTTTCGTACATCACAACCAATCAAAAGAGGAGCCTGCATGTTCAAGCAACACAATTTTTAATTTTTTATTGCGCCAACAACTGAGAAGTCATGAACTTATTGGTCAAAGGCAGTATGTTATTTCATGCTCTCCCTTGAGCAGGTATGAACCAGAAGTTAAGAAAGCATCCTAGATAAATGGATTAATTCCAATAAAACAATCAAAAGCAAAAGCAGGAAAACAAATAAAACAATCAAAAGGTCAATGGAGAGCACCTTCATCAAAGCCCAGATGCTAAAATGTGCTCGGTACTCCTGATACGTCATGCCCCCATTACCAACTTCTAACATGTCTGGATCTGCCAGAAAGGTAGATATTGAAAACAAAAATTCAGACTATGATACGAAGGTGGAGCACTAACAGCCACGCCTTCACTTAAGCAAACAACAAAGATCACACCCTCACCATTCCAACCACCAGGTCCTGCGTAGGCTGCCCACTTGTCATTCAGATCCGCAATGGTAGTCATGCTGAACAACAAAACAAGAAAGAAACTGTCAGTGAATCAAGCACACACACAAACACACAGATTAGTTGTTTAATGCGTGAAACTTCAATTCGTGGCAACTTTTCCTTCTTCCAAATGGAAACAAAGCTCATGCGTAATACATTGGAGATTTCACAACCAAATGATCGCAATGACAAGTAACAGTGTAGCCTTGCATTCTTCAAAAAGGTGAAAATCTTCAAATGAAATGCATATGATAAGATGAAAAGCGTACTGGGAAAAGTTAATAAATCTTCAGAAGTCTGAAAGGTATATATACATGCAATTAGGTTTATATTTGAGGATCCCCTACCCAACCCACAAACGAGCAGTGTCATGGCATTTCAGAAACCATAAAGAATAAATATTGTACGATACACCATTAAAAATTTATATTATTATTAATTGTTCATGCAAATACTTCAATTTTTCATTGATATCTCCCGGTTGACCATAGAGATTGCTTCAAATTTGTTGATGCAAACAATCTCTCTTAATAAGTCACACTATGAAACTATGGGAGAGAGTGATTGAACAACGCCTAAGACAAGAGACGGAAGTGTCGGAGAACCAATTTGGATTCATGCCGGGTAGGTCCATGATGTAGGCTATTCACTTGTTGAGGAGACTAATGGAAAGATATAGAGAGAAGAAGAAAGAGCTCTATATTATTTTATTGATTTGGAGAAAGCCTATAATAAGGTACCTAGAGACCTAATATTGAGAGTTTTAGAAAAGAAAGGAATCACAAAGGGATACATCGACACAATAAAGGACATGTATGATGGGTGTGTAACTATAGTTAGAAGGCCTGTAGGGGAAACAAGCGAATTCCCAATCACGGTAGGCTTACACCAAAAGTCAACATTAAGTCCATACCTTTTTGCTCTAATGATGGATGAGCTGACAAGACACATCTAAGATGATATTCTGTGGTGTATGCTGTTTGCCGATGATATTGTCTTAGTTGATGAGACTTGAGAAGGAGTTAATGCCAAATTGGAGATTTGGAGAGAAGCTTTAGAACTAAAAGGATTTAAGAAAAGTCAAAATAAAACTAAATATATGGTAACTTTAGTAAATCTAGAAGGACAAATGAGGATGTAGTGAGGATTGAGAATCAAGAGGTTCAAAAAAGTGAACATTTTCACTATTTAAGCTCAATTATTCAAAATGAGGGAGAAATTGGAGATGACGTTAATCATAGAATAAAGGCAGGATGGGTTAAATGGAGGGGTGCATCTAGTATATTGTGTGATAGACGTATCCCCTTATGATTGAAAGGGGAGTTTTATCGAACAGCTATTAGACCAAGCATACTTTATGGTACTGAATGTTGGGCAGTTAGGCAACAACATCTGCATAAAGTGAGTGTTGCAGAAATGCGAATGTTGAGATGAATGTGCGGGAAGACTAGAAATGATAGAATTAGAAATGAACACATTCGGGAGATGGTTGGAATAGCACCAATTGGAGATAAAATGAGAGAGAATCAGTTAAGATGGTTTGGACATGTACAAAAAATACCCTTAACTGTGCGGGTCAGGAAAAGTGACATAGTCCAAATTGAGGGCAATGCTAGGGGAAGAGGAAGACCAAAGCTAACATGGGTAGAGTTAGTAAAGAAAGATATGATAGCATGTGGATTAATTGAGGAGATGACCTTAAAGAGAGCGGAATGGAAACATCGGATTCATGTAGCCGACCCCAAGTAATTGGGAAAAGGCTTGGTTATTGTTGTTGTTGTTGTAAACAATCTCTGTGATTAGTTCGGTCCAATGCACAAAACCCAAACCTAGTATTCAGGGTGAGGCATGTCATGCAATGAGTAGTAAAGTACTCCAACGCAATTTTGTCCCTAAAACACCGTTCAGGTAGGAGAGAAGAGAGGAACAATTTTAAAAAATCTCTCCTTGTCATGGTTTTGTTTACTCAACTGGGAGAGAATAAAAGAATTAGAGTAATTAGGAGGAAAGTATGTTATCCAAAAAGACCATCACTCCAAAAGTGAGGGATAGATAGTGATTTAAAGAGAGACACAAAACTGAAGCACAAAGTACAATTACATCAATAGGGTATGGTTGAGCCCCATTAGTTCCCTTCATCTCCTTACTTCTCTGAATGGACGAAATTTTTCAACCTTTCCTTCTTTTCTCTTGAACTAATCAGTATGTAAAGGTGTGCGGATAAAAAAAAAAAGCCATTATACAGGGATGGTTTTGCTGATGCATGGTATTGGGAGGGGTAGACTAAATATAGACTTATATTGATATTATCTTCTGCACAAAGTGGCTACTTTCAGACTTAAACCTGTAAGCTCAAGCATTTACCATTGCACAAAAAAAGGCCCTTCCTTAAGGTGTTTGAATATATGTCTTCTTTTTTCTATTACACAAGGTGTCTCTTACTCATTTCTTTGTCAAGACTAATCCATGTATGAATATATATCTTCTTTTTTTTCCTATTACACAATGTGTCTCTTACTCATTTCTTTGTCAAGACTAATCCATATAGATGCACAAAATCATCAACCAACAAAGTGCATCAGGTAAGCTCAGGGAGATTTGAACATGAAATTTATGGTTCATGACCCATCACCACCTTGAATCAGCTACCTGTGCAGGTCTTTTGGAGATGCATCTTATACATGTTCTTTGTTAAAAATAAGTAAATGAAAAGTAAGCCTGTTTTTCCAAATTATCAATCACTCCTAGGCTGTAAAGGGAAAAGACTTGTATTTCCCACAAAATAGTTAGGAAATGTATCAAAAGGAACTTTATAACAAGTGTTCCAGGTAAACTGTGAATTGTGGAACACAACAGCAAACAGCTGCCACATAGTATACCACCTAAGAACTAAAAGTCCAGAAATTCAGAACCTTGCCCATGAATCATTGATGTCATCCGTCGTTCGCCAACTATTTCCAACCTTTCCTGACCACAAGGCAGGGTCATCAACACCCCTGCCAAACCCAAAGAAAAAAAAAAGCCAATCAGTATTGTTAACATGCACATAATTAATTCAGATATCTAAAAGACGGAGGCAAACGAAAGAAATTACCATTCACAAAGTGAATAGAAAATTGTACGCCCAGTTGCATTTAGAGCATCACGCATTGGGGGGTATCTGGAAATTATGGAACCACATCAAAATCAATTATAAATGCCAAATTGAAATGATTAAAAATTGAAAACATAAACAAGACTAAAATTGCAATAGAACCTTTCCTCTGGTTTGATGCCCAGATTATAACAGTTATCATACTTCAAATAATCCACGCCCTGAATAACACAAAATGATATAATAGGAAGTTATGGACAAAGAAAAAAAGAAGTGGTTAACCGATAATAGAATTTCTGATTTATGTCAGTGCATCCTGATATGCAATTTTTGAAGTTCTAAAAACATTTTATTTGAAGGGTAAATTTCAAAAACAAAACCTCGAACTATCACATTTTTGCAAATACCCATAGCAAACACCTCAAAATTTTTGAAATGAAGAGAGAGAGAGATTAGAATCTACCAAAATCATTATCTGAAATTAAACTGCAGATACACCTGCTAAAAAATTGGCTTGTTCCATCACCTATATCAAGTACTACATGCTCACCGGAGGCATTTAAATAAATTGCAGCTTTAGTTGAAGAACAAAAAACTCCAAAGACAGAAACTGGACTTGCAAGTTTTAGGAATTTGGTTTGCAGAAAACGAAAAGAGGGTCAAGGTTGTGTAATTGGCAAATCAAAGAGAACACAAAGAGAAGAAGACAGAAATAAGAGGGGTATAATAGACCTTTTAATTTCATTAATAAATTAAAGTTTGTTTCTATTTTCATGCCAAAATTGATATTCGGGTCAAATTGAAATAGTTGAGGGTTATCCACAAAAAAATATAAATAGTTTAAGGTTTTTTTTTGCATTAAGCCATTATTTAAATATAAAAAGGACTTACCGGAAAAAAATTTATAAAAAGGGAATTCAAATGGGTCCATCATTTTTATCATATCACCTTATATAGCGACTTCCTAGAACAAACTATAACAGTTCGATTTCTTTCTTTGGGACATGCAACAGCCCCTTAAGGAGTAACAAAAAAAAATGATATGCTCACTGCTAATATCCAGACTGAGATTTTTAGATTTCATAAGAAAAATCACAAACTAACCCAAGAAGCAAAGAGCTCTGCATCATCATTTTCATGGTAAAGTGATCCAGGCCGAACTTGACACGTAAAAACACTATCAAATTCAATTAGGTGAGTCAGAAGAGAGAAAGAGAAAGCAACAGCAGTACATCACACTTAAAATGAGAACAAAACAATCATTTCATTATTGTCTAATTTAAATTTTCTGACCCGGTATTGGGAAATTCGTCCTACCCAGCATCAGAATAAATACCAAGCTTGAGCCCCTTCTCATGCACATAATCCGCAAGAGCTTTAATTCCTGATGGAAAGGTTTTTGGATCAGGTACTAATTGACCCTGCACAATCAACCAATCTACAATGAGAATCAATATGTAGGACTTTTAACTTTTTACTATTTCTAGCCTTCACTTGTGATAAATTTCTTTATATTAGAAGTGTGTGCAGTGCATGTGTTTCTGTCACTGCAATCACTGTCCCATTTTTTATATGTCTGTTTGGAAGAAGCTGCTCAAGGATGAAGTGTTAAGCAAAGCAACCTTCAGAAGCTAAAACAAACAAATATTATTTTTAGTCTCTTTATCGGCCATGAGAAATATACAATTATTTATTCAATTTATCAAGGATTGGAAAAAAATAACAACATTGTGGAAGTAATGGAATTCACATTGACCTCTGAATTTCTTGTGATATTAGACCAGCAATCATCTGCATTAGATGAAATCAAATGAATTGAAAACAAAAGAAATTTGTGAAGTGAGACTAAACAGACAAAACATGTCAAAAAAATACCTATGTTGAGGTAAACATAGCCTAAATCAGCCAAACCAGTTGTGATAAGTGCATCAGCTGTCAAAGAGAGCAGATGTTAGTCTAGTTTGTAAAAGGACCAGCATCAAAAAAGAATCTGTGACATAATTATCAGATTTGTGATTCTCAAACACTTCTAGAAAAAAATTCATCAAGCACCGAAACCATAAGTATGAATAGCATCCCGGTGTGGGTGTTGGGGATGGGTTTGTTCATACGGGCATTTAAATTGAAGTGAAATGAATGTGTGCATGCATCTAACTCCCCTTTTTGAACAGGCAAGCATTATTTATATATATATATATATATATATATATATATGCAAACACAATAAATGCACCAGTGCAGATGTGAGCTTGGACACCCCAAGGGGTTGGCTCAGGTGGATGTTGAATCTAAGGATCAAGTCCTCTTGAGTGCAAACAATTCTTTGGGGGTGGGTGTGTGTGTACCAACTAGGAAAAAAAAGATGTGAGCTTGGACACATCAGGTACTTTGACCTGTGGGGGATTTTTGAAATAATATGAAATGGAAAAACAAAAAACAGATGTATATAAGTTTTTGTGAGCTTGGACACATCAGGTAATTTGACCTGTGGGGTATTTTTGAAATAATATGAAATCATTGAAATGGAAAAACAAAAAACAGATTAGTATAAGTTTTTTTTTCTTGGGGAATGGGGAAATGGGACAGGTTTAGCTGTTTTTGTTACTTCCAAGTTCTTTTAAATTTTAATGACAATTCCAATTGTATGGTTTAAACGGCACGGATGTGGCTATAGAAGCATCAAAATACCCTGGCAATAATCAAGCCCCTATTTTTCAGTAAGCATGCCAACATTGATATATTGAATTAGAAATTAATATACCTTTAATTCCCAAAATGTTCCAAACAATTGTACATGAAAATGAGAAAAAAAAAAAATCTCAAAGGAAAAACTTGGAACATGTCAATTATCCTCAGTTCGAACTCATTATCATTTGGTTTGCCCACAAAATCCACAAATTACTACCCAAATTATCATTGGCTCCACTGTATTCACAGTCATTTAGCATTTATCCCAAATGTCAAATTTCTCTGAGTTCCCTGTTATAACCATGTCCCAAATTTTTCATTGTGGAACTCATTGATTTAACAAGACAATGCCAAACTGGAAAGAGTATGCATGTCCCAAATTTTCCTATTTGAAATGTTATTAATCCAACAATACAATGTCAGTTCCTAGTCCAACAAAGGTAAGAAAACTACCTGTCTCCTTGATTAATGTTTCATTGATATCGCAGGCAAAGAAATTCCAGCTATTCCACCTGTCCCACCCATAATCAAATCAAATAACTTATAAAGACAGGATCATTACGAAAGCATTTCTCGGAATGTGACTGAAACATTAGCTTCGTAACTTGTCAGAGAAAATAATCGAAACACAATACAAAACTCAATTCCCATTCATGTTATATAAATATGCAAAAAAATAGTTGCATATATACACATACACATATATACAATCTCTCTCTCAGTAAAACAAAGCATATTAATTCTCTTATTTCCATTTTTCTGTACATACCGAAAAAAAAAACGGAACATATTAATCTACCCCCAAAATAAAAAAGAAAAAAAAAACATCTGTAGATTTCTTATGACAACAATAATCTTTACAATCCCAAATGTATAGCAATCGTTTAAGGAAGTCAATCGATTTCTTTCTTAAATCACTAGAATATCCCAGGATAAAAACATCAAAACTCAATTGATCAGGACAAGATAAGGTTTTGAATCTTTTTTTTCACTTTCAACCCAACAATTTAAAAAAGAAAACTAAAAATCTCTGTGTATAAAAGAAGATAAGAGAAGAGTAATCAGTACCCCATCTGAGGAGTTTGAGCCAAGCCATTGTTGAGGTTCAGTATACCATACTTGGAAGTATCGAAAATACTGGAAACGGGTTTCCCATAATTTGGCAAGAGAGGTTGCATCGACACCACTCTTGCTGCAATTGTGGAGGAGATCGTCGATAGATACAGGATCACTATATATACAAATACTATGCGATTCATTTTCGCCATTGCTACTTGTCTCTCTCTTCTTCAGAACAACGAGAATATGTGAAGAAATAAAGGATGTATATAATATAAATTATATAATACTGGATAGAATAGAATTAAATATCAGGCAGGGAAGCTGAAATTCAGTGTTTCCTTACTTTTTAGCTTGTTCGATTGCGTATATAATATAAACAGATATAGAAAGAATTATTTTTTTCCCTGGTAAATGATATAGAAAGAATATTATTTTATTTGCTTTAATTCGAAGATTACTTACCTTAATATACGGATTAGTTTTCTAATAAATAATTATTTGAAGCAATTATATCATGACATCACCCTTTTATACTTACCATGAGGTCTCCCATTTTCATCCACCATCTAATACCATTTTTATTTTTAATCCCATTACAATTATGAAGTAGTAAAATTTTTAAGAATTGAAGTGTTATCTGATAATTGAAATTTTTTTATATTTTTTAAAATTTGAAGTATTCATAGATGATAAGTGATGTCACTTTTATTTAAAAGTAATATTCTATTACTCTTATTTTTCAATCTATGCCATTTCAATTTCTTTTGCAACCATAGACTCCCGTAACAGCAAAATAAACCTTAAATATATTTAATCACTAATAAATTAGACATATCGAATTAAGTTGAAATTAAGTTATGAAACTTGTAAAGTATTAAAGATGTGAATAAGCTTATGCTCTAGCACTGGAGGCTGACGTGTTTCAACTTGCATCTCTATCCTTTTATTTGATTACTGTCAATTTTGGTTGTTATCATACTTTGTTAATATGCAATTAGAATGGTAATGACACGTTGGTTTATGACATGACATGAGAAAGCTAATTAGTCAAAGAGGGTTTTTTGACACTGCAATTCGTCCAAATTGAGGGGCTGTCTAGATTAGCAAGCAAGAAAGAAGCTGAAAGTGACAATTTAAAACAAGTTTTTTTTTTTTTTATCTTCTATGCTCCTGAAGTTAGCATTCCTGTAAGGATAATAATTCTCATACTTAAATAGTTTAACTGAAAATGTTAGCAGTCCTTCAATGCATTGGTTAAGGCACAATCTTTGATCTTGTCCCATACATTTGACCGATAAAAATTTCTCAAATAATAGTATTAGTTAGAGTATTAGATCTATATAGAATGGTCTCTGTTCATGTAATCAAAGAATCTCTCGACTTGTGCTACTCAATCCAAGAAATATTCTATATAAATGTGACCATTAAAACTGAAAAGGTCCATCTTCATACGAAAATTTCTAAATTCACAAGTCTAATATTTTCCTGCACCTCTGCGTCCTCCAAACACCTCTTCAGGGCAGTCATCATCATCATCATCACTGCAGTCTTCCTACTCGGTTAACACTATTTGTCAACACATGCCTAAGCCTACAATTTCTCATTACAAGGCATTGAAATTGTGTTTTACGTTATGTAAAAGGTACAATTGATCTTGGGCTACGTATTCTTTGTCACAGTGCACTTACATTTATATGCAGATTGGGTAGGGTGTCCAACTATTCGTCGTTTAACTACAAGTTATTGCACCTTTCTAGATTCTAATTGTATATTTTTGAGTGCAAAGAAGCAATCGACACTAGCTCGATCTAGTGTCGAAGCTAAATATTGTGCAATGGCATCTACCACGACATAATTAACTTGGCTCTCCTTTAAACTTTAAGATATTGGGATGTCTCTCTCTCAGCCTCCCACACTGTTTTGTGATAACATTAGTGCACTTTATATGATGATTAATCCCATTTTTTATGCTCGAACGAAGCAATAGAAATTAATTATCATTTTGTTCGAGAAAAAGTTGCTCTTGAACCATTAACAACTCATTTTATTTCTTCCAAACAATAACAGTGAACATCTTTACCAAGCCTCTTGCTCGCGACACCTTTCGAGATTTGAGACTCAAATTTGGCCTATTGAGTGTTTCCCAGGCCAGTTTGAAAAGGGAGTAATGAAGATTCTCAAGGAAGATTTGAATTGAAAGGAAACAAAATCAATCAATTGAAGTCAAAGTTTTAAATAAAGGGAGTTCTTAATTTCAGATTTGTTCTCCTTGATTTATGCTATTGTCTTTCCAATATATAGTGTATTGAGATTGTACAAATATTCAATGTACTCGTTTGAACTTAGTTATTGAGAAAGATTATTTTCAAAACTCACACTGATTTTCTTTATTACAAACTACACAATTTCATAAAATACACTGAACCTGGATAATGGACCAATGACCATATATTCTATTTCTATATATATAGTATATATTACTTGAATATATACATGTAGTTAATGTATAATTCAGACGCAGCTTGTCTAGTTTCTATGATTTAGCGCACAATCTTTCATTTCGTAACAAACTCTTAATGTTTGCTTGGTTTATTACATACAACATTGATTTTTTAATCAAGTAAAAAAGAACAAGAAAAAGAATTAAGTGAAACCGGATCGGACCAAACTGGTTCCTTATAGTCCAATTTGGTCCTGTTCCATTGGTCAAACGGTCTAAACACGTTTTCAGATTTTTTGAAACCAGTAAGAATGGTTTGGTTTCAAAAAACTCTCAATCTGGTCCAAACCAAACCGTGTGCACCCTAATTGTGGTAACGTTTACACGTATATTCCAATTGCACCTAGGAGACATTTCAACTATCTTCAAAAAGTGATTATGTGTCTCTTTGCCTTCATTTAAAATTATGTGTGTATTTTTAATTGAGTTATTTAGCGAAATTATTGTTTATTGCATATTTGCATTTATGTGATCCTTTACTCCAACAAGTTGAAGAGATTGTTCTTTTTGATAGTTTGTTCGAATAATTTGAAGACAATATTTAGGGAGGCGATATCTACACTCTTCTTTTCTACAATTGTACTCCACTTTCTTTTTCTTTTTTAAAATGACAAAAAGGTCCTTAAGCTAATTAATATGGTCATCCCTTATTTTATAATACCATAATTATCCTTATCACTAAAAACCTTTTAACATTTTTTTACTTGCAGACAATAACCTTTGTCCTGATTTAAGTTCCAAATCATCAAAAACAAAACAAGAAATAGAGAGAGTAAGAGAGATAGATGAACAAAAACTAAAAACAAAATCTTCTACCTTTTGCCACTAACATACATATAAAGCTTATCGGACACACCAAAAATAGTGTGTCACATAACCTAGAAGAAGAATGATGTTTCAAAGTAGGAACAACACAAATAGAATCAACCTCTAAGCCATCACAATGAACATTCTTTTTCCTTTTTTTTCTTTCTTATTTTCATCATTTTCTTAAATAGCAAACATCAGAGATAATTAAATGATTTTCTTGCTCAAATTTCTGTTGAAATTTATATAAACATCATTTTCTAAACCAACATGAATGTTAAATGAAATAATAAAAACAAGAAAAACAGCAACCTAATCAAAAATATTATTACGATGTTCTAAAATTTTCAACACATCAAAAAAATATTAATATCTTAGATACTTCTTATTTGAAAATATTATGCAAAATTAAATGTAAAGAGCTTCAAAAGACGTTACTAAATTACAAACATATATATATATATATATATATATATATATATATATATATGATCACGGTTTATGATTTAAAACTAATGCGAGAAGGAAAAAAAAAAAAAGAATCCCAAAAGTAATCAGAAAATAATTGATATGATGAATTCTTAATTTTGACGAGCAAAATAAAATAAAAGGTTAAACGTTAGTTGGAAAGAGAGTAGGAGACAAAATAACTACTTTGGTATTTGAGGAAAACTAATCATTTAATTATAAAGTTAGGATTAGAAGTGTCAATTGCCCATTCTAATATTTATTATCTTTGTTAATCCACTCCAACACCATGAACAGTAAATCATGGTATATAACATTTGCAATGATACAACAGCTGCCACAGTATTATTCTTGGATAATGATCACGAGTGTATAAACAGTTCTAACATTACTATAGAAAGTTTAGCATTTCCTTATTTCTATGACCACACTTCAATCTAAAAATGCTCTTCTTCTTGTTTTCCCAAATTTATCGAATAATGCACCATGTAATTATCAAATTTGAAATTAAGAGTGAGCCGTGTGATCATTTATATATGGCTGACTATGTGATAATAAATTAAGAAGCATGAACATAGACACGGGACACGAGAATCACACGACACGGATACGACAATACGATAAATTTTAAAAAAATAGGATACGACACGGCGGAAATACGGCTATAAAATAATATATTAATATATATTCAAGAAGTTAACCCATATCCACAATACCAGAAATCTAACAATAAAAAAATAATAAATCACACAAATACTTCAATTTATTATCAAGTAATTAATGTATTTTCAAAAAGGATGTTTATTATATTCAAACCCACTACTAGAATCTTGCATATTACTCATTTTTCTAATAACAAACAAATAAATTTAAATACAAAATACCAAATAAACCAACATGACTTTATGTTAAATAAAGTTCTATTGGCTTTTTTATTTTTTTGTTTCTAAATTTATTATTTAGGAATTTTATCTAACTATTTTTTATTTTTAAAATTTTTTATTTTAGAAAATAATATATTTGTATAGAAAATGGCACAATAGTCATATTAAATGGTATATATGTCATTATAGTTATTTCAAATGGTCAAGATGGCAACTTTTAGAAAATGAGGGGCTAAAATGCTCAAAAAAATAGTTCAAATGGGTCTTTTGTAACTTTGAAAAAGTTTAGGATTTTTTTTGCACTTTTAAAAATTACAAAATGTACCCGCCGTGTCCCCCGCATGTCCTTGCCGTGTCCCCCGCGTGTCCTTGCCGTGTCCCCAACATGTCCTAAAAAAAAATTTTAGGACACTTCTAAAGAGTGTCCGAGAAGTGTCCAAGTGTCCGAGAAGTGTTAGAGTATTCGACAGAGACACGGCACCCCTATACAAAGTGTTTGTGCTTTCTATTATTGGCTAATCACATCAACAATTTTAGTGATGTGCATGGTATGATACTAGTATCGCTATTTATTTTTTTATTATATTTTAAATTATTTTAGAAAAAATTTCAAAAAGTTTGTGATGAATAAAAATTATTTTTTTAATGAAAAAAATTCAAAAGGCATTTTTACTTTATCTTATTGGAAAAAAAAAGGAAAAGAAATTAATTTGGTCTAAAGGACACACAAAAAAAAAAAAAAACCCCAAAAAAAAAAAAGAAAGAAAGAAATAAAAAATATATAAATTTGTGGCACAAAAAATTAAAAAAAAAAAAAAAAGAAAAGTAAAAGGAAACCAGAAAATCGAAAGAATAAGTGCAAGGAATACAAGGGCTATATTGGAAACAAGGAAAGAAAGAAACCAAAAAAAAAATGTTTAAGCCCACAATGGTGGGCTAAGCAGCTAGCTTCTTGGGGATAGCCCACCTTTAGTCAACTCCATACTAACAGATTTGCTACCCTATTATATCAACTAAAACAAAAACCAAGACTCTTGAACCGTATTAGTATCAAGCTGGTGACTAACGGTTGGGTTTAGAATAAGGTTTTAGGATATTATTACTTATTTATTTATTTTTGAGATTCAGTTTTATGGTATGTTTGTTTGGGGCCCTAAAAATTGTATAATAAACGTTTATTTTCGACTTTCCCTTCCTTTCTTTCTCAATAATTTAGTTTTTTCTTATTAACTTTAGAATTTCTAATACTTTATTTTTTTAATCTTAGTTTATATAATCTTTCTAGTCTGACTTAATTAGATGATACATTAAGCAATCTACCAGAAACAAGCTAGTTTAATGAGAGTATCATTTTACTTACAAATTGAGTGAAATAGCTTAATTTTTAAGAACTAAATGTTGGCAATAAGAAACTATTTTAAGAAAAAAAAATACATTTTTTTATTAAAACAAAAAAAGAAAAGAAAAAAGATGTAGAAGAGTTCTACACAACCTCAAAATTGTCTTAAAATATTGGCCAATCATGACAAATTTCTACCACAATCAATATAATATATCTACCATCATATAGTTTTAATACCTAAGATTTAATATGCAACAAGATCATGATCCAGTAGGGGTCAATCTGTAGTGCAGTTTTAACTTACTCTATTCGTTAGGTATGGCAACATGAATTTGACCAAACTACATTTTTGTTCAAATAAAATCAAAACTTCAGTTTTTATTCATTAGGTTTTGAGAAATTATCAAATAGCTCTCAATCACTAACACTAAGTCTTCTGTCTTCTGATTAGAAAAAGTGAACTCACAAGAGTGTAATAATATATCATAATAAAATAACATGATGAGATCATATTAGGGATCATTAATCAAATTAAAACTCCTAAGATATCATTTAGCATCAGAAAAATCTTAAAATGGGTTTTGAGTCATTAAACTTAAATATCATTTCATTGTGTTCAAAATGTGTCCACTACATGAACATGTCAAAAGAGAATATATAGTTTGTAGGCATTAGACTTGGATTAAGATCATTCACCTAACTCGAGGGTTTCTTTTGGTCACCTTCAATGTTTTGGTCAAGTCAGGCGGCAGGACCATTTCTTATTTTCAAACCAGCTGAGAGAAACAATGAAGAATATAAACATGTCTTTGTTTTCCATACATGTATGTGTGTGTGTGTGTGTGTGTGTGTGTGTATATATATGTCTTTGTTTTCCATACATGACTCCTAACCTATCTAATTAGGTAGAGTAGTTATGATTCCTTGTTTGGACGGTGGTATCCTATGCTGTCGTAGTAGTCCCACTATTAGTTGACCTGGACCAAACCAGTTCTGATTTGCCTTTGTGACTTGTAACTTCAAAGACATTCAGCATTATAGTCCAATCTTTAATTAATATGATTGATTCGATTGATTAATCCTAAACCATTGAGTCAAACAACGCCAACTTCAAATTATTGGACAAATATTCAAACTTACTGTTAGCATAATATTGTGATTGTGATCTCTGTAGATACAAATTACATGACATAGATTGAAAGCATACTTGGGCTCCAATATTTTATTAAACGATAAATGATATTAGTCTCAAGAATTCTCACCGACTGGATAACTTATTTATCCTGAGATATGTTTTAAGGAGTTTCATTGGTCTCACTTAAAAGAATAAATATTGAGTATGTCGGGCAATCATAGCTTTGCGTTTATAGCCTCATCATACATGTTGTGTACGTAGGACTGTAATGTATCCAGTGTACCGTTCGCCAAACACAACAAATATCTTCTCCACTTAAAACATATTTAAAGACATAGAAGTTTTTCAACAAATTTAGTGGACTAGAACGAAAACATCTATTAAGGATATAGAAACCCTTCAACAATTGACTAGAGGGCCCCGTTTGGGGGAGCTTCCTAATATCAAAATAATTTCATTGATAAGGTTTTCGTAAAAGCGATTTTGTTAGAAGGAATATAGGAGAAAAAAAACGTTTGGGTAGTGCATTTTTTAAATATACTTTAACTTTTAAATTATTTTTTTCTTAACAATACTATCATTTATCCTTAACAATGATTACAACTCTTAGAAAGTACAAAATCAACAATGGAAGGAAGCTGTGATGGCTATACTGGTGGAGGTAGTGGTGGGAGGCAGTGGTAGATGTGGAAGTAGAGGTGGAGGTAGCGGTGATAGTGGTGGTGGTGGTGGTGGAAAGTAATGACAGCGATGGTGATAGTGGTGGTGGAAAGCAGCGGTAGCAATGGTGATGGAGGAGGTGGTGGCAGTGGTCGTGGAGGTAGTAGTGGTGGTGGCCGTGGTCGTGGTGGAAGGATGCGGTAGCGGTAGCAGTGGAGGAATGAAAGACCAAAAAAGAATATAGCACTATCTTATTAATATATGAGAAGTATATGGACAAATCAGTAAAATAACAAATTTATTGCAAAAGAAAATTTTGTTTCCTAAAAAGAGGTTATAAAAGTAACATTTTTTTACTTCTGAAATGAACTTCTTCACTACCTGCTTATTTAGAAAGGCCTTTACATATCTATAACCAAATATCACATAGTTTTTTAAAAGGACTTTTAATATCTGGAAGGGTTTTTTGAAGCATCAGAAAACTCTCCCAAACATGCACTAAAATAGCAGCGATCTTTCTTACAAGTTAAAATACTGTCACATCAAAATATGATCTAACATTGCAAATTAATCTATTGTTGGACCGAGGTGAGAAGTGTGAAAATAAAACTAGCAGCATAGTATGTATGGGGGTACCTTATACCTCAAAAGATGAGTTATACAGTTATGAAGAAACCCATCTAAAAATGATGGACCTTGGACATTTGGACTAGGAAATTAAATAAATATAAATTAATTCTCCAAATTGGGTAATTAAAATTATGATGAATCTTACATGATTTAATCAATCACATGAATAAAAATATATAGAATAAATTGAGTACATATAACAAGAAGTAATGAATTGATAGAACCCATTATAACTCAAACTACTTCTTAGACCTCTATAGTATTATTTACACTTGATAAAGATCAAAACTAACTGTGACAAATAATAATAATAATAATAATAATAATAAAAAATAAAAATAAAAGAATTAACAAATATAAAGAGAGAGATATGGAGATCAAAATAACTTGATCGATCTGCTTCTAGTTGTTGATGTTGTTGGTTCCTTTGCTTGGTCCAGAAGGTGGCACAGTCCCTTTTGGAAGAATATTCAGAAACAGAGGTCCATATTTGGCT
Organism: Cornus controversa; assembly: GCA_026545225.1. Lineage (NCBI taxonomy): Eukaryota > Viridiplantae > Streptophyta > Magnoliopsida > Cornales > Cornaceae > Cornus > Cornus controversa. Next base: position 45,375,632 of record CM048852.1, on the reverse strand, counting down.
TCAACTCTCTTTGGTGCCAGAACATTTTCCTTGGGGTACTCTATGTCATGACATGGCAGAACTTGCTGAGAGCTCTTCTTCTCTGACGGGTTTAGCGGCGGCGTGGCGGCGTCGACGAGGCTGTTTGAATGGAAGCCATTCAGTGGCCTGGCTGATGAAAATTGGCATATAATAGTAGAGAAACAGAGTAGGATTGCTATGAGGTGACAGAAGAAGAGTTTGGCCATTAGAGAGATGAAACTGAGCTTAGCTATTTGATCGTCTTAGACAGAACAATTGGGAAGGTTGAGATGAAAGAGAATTATGGTATTGGTTGTGTATAAAAGGTGAGGCTTTCTGAGTTATATTATTATATATCATATATGTAATATGTGTGTGTATATATAGGGGAGATGTATATGGGATGTGGGTGTGGAGGGGAAGAAAGATGAAACCGTTGTGTCCAGTGTGCAGTTTTTGAAAAGGTCAGCGGCTTAAAAGTCATAGCTAATGGAAGACCCACACCCCACGCGCTTTTACAAGCTCCAACTATAAGGGGCTAAATGACGTTGAGTAGGTTTGGGTAAAAGAGAGAGGAAAAGGAAAAGGAAAAACAAACAAAGGTTTGAGTGAACTCATTAATTTTTATTATTATTATTTTTGTTTATTTCTTTTGTGGGTGAGTTTCAATTAAATGATCTGTGTGGGTACAGCCAGATTTATATGAAAATGAAATACAGTTTTGTGTAGGGGGTGGCAATATTTACTCTCTACCTTTTTAGGTGAAGCCAGTTCCACTTTCCATTGAAAGTCTTTTTTTTCTTTTTTTTTTTTTTTTTCGATTAGAGGATTTTGTCTTACATGCAATTTTAATTGAAGTGTTTATATATTTTTTAAACGACATAATTATCTTAGAAACAAGTAGGGTACTATGAGAGTACTTTTAAGAGATAATTATTTATTTCCTTTTTAAGGGAAAAAAAGTAAAGTTTGGAAGTGTTAAATGTATAAATTTGTACGATTTGTTTTTGGCATGATTTTCCTACAAGACAGAATAGTTAAAACCAGAATCAACGAGAAATAGGAGTTTGAACCAGAACCGGCGACGTATGCTCCGACGGTAAATTTTGTACTTGATGTATATGTGTATTAAAGAAAGAGAGTTCTTTTTTTATTTCAAACGTACTTTGTGAGATTGACTGACTCTTCATTTTATGGAAGCTGAGGGATTGTGTATCCATCTAAGAAGCATGGTTACGAATACGGGACACAGGTATGATACGAAACGGGTACGACAATTCGACAAATCTTAAAAAAATAGGCTGCGGGTACGGCACAATACAACAATATAAAAATAACAAATCATATTTTTATATATACAAAAAATAGATTTATTTACATTTCTTTATAAAAATATTATGATTAGCAAACAAACTAAGAGTTAATAATCATATTGCATAATTTGTATGAATATATATATATATATATATATCAACACTTTTTTAAAAAAATAAATGTAAACTTTTCTTAACAATTATAGTACAATATTATTGTTAGAAATATGTTCTGAAATATCCGAGAAGTATCGGATACGTATTAAAAATAAAAATATATATTTTAAAATTATGGATATGTTTAAGAAGTATCGAACACTTGTCGCAAGTATTTGAGAAATATGGTAATCTAATACGGATACGTTACTCTTGTAGAAATATCCGTACTTTCTAGGTATTCATCAATTGAAGTTTCTAGCTAAAAGTGAATAAAGAACTTGACTTTAGTGTCTAGCAAGTATTAGGTCTAAGGATCACAGTCTTTTTGGAGACAAAAATTCTACTAAAATTGTTCCATCAAATACTTAAGGGTTCTCCAAATGTCATATTCTTTACCTTAAAACCGTATATGAATTATGAAAACCTTTAACTTTTCAATTGTTGCCTTTAACAGTTTTACGAATATGCATCCGAAAATCACGAATCTTAAAATCATATACCATAAAATCTTATATTTAACTAGATTGTAATTTTTTAATACAAGACCTTATACTTATTTCTATTAAATTTTAAATATAGTTAAAAGCATTTTTTATTCTTATAGATGATTGGGGTATAATAATATAATTTTTTATACAAGGGCATAACTTGTAAAATATATAATCGTATATAATATATATTAAATAGCTTAAAAATATATGCTTGTGATTTGAAGAGTTTGTTAGAATATTCATTAGTAAAAAAATAAGAGAATTGAATGCTACAATAACTACACCTTAATGATGTCCAAATAGAATCCACAAAATATTATATGTTGTATTTAATTTTCTGAGCATCTAAATAGTTTTAATGGACGGCAGTTACAACTAACTCCCTGTTCCCTTCTCCTCTGTTTATTACATTGTTTGTTCAGTAAAAAAAACTAAAATATGTTTTCACGCGCTTTAAATTTGTAAAGCGCGTGGGAAATAGAGCGTGGTGGAGAAAAAGTAGTAGGAACTTTCCTCGCTTTGACATTTGGCAATTGCCCAACGCCGAGTAACGCGTCGGTGTGGTGTGATCCGACTCGGAGTGTGAACTTGTTTTGCACGTCAGCGACTCAGTCCACATCGTGTTGAACACTGAAGCTTGCATGGATTTGTACCAATGGGCTGGTCCGAAGCGCTTTTTTTAGGCCCAAGCTTATGAGATATATACACACAGGTGTAACTCAGGAGTGTTGGACGTACAGTTCGAATCGAACCCGATATATAAAATGTTTAATTTTAATCTAATTCTAATTTAATTTTTAACCTCTCATCCTTAAATATTTTAATTCGGGTTAAATTCAGATTTGCAACTCGATATGTGATTTCGGATTACCACTCTAATTAATCATATAAGCATCACGTGCGACATTGACTTTATGAAACTTATATATTACTTTCTATTTTATTATGAATTTGGAATGCACATGATCTATCACTAGACATAATTATTGTAAAGACTTAAAGGAACAATCATAACTAATTTACAATTAAAAAAATTGAAGATATTGGCAAGTACATCCTATAACATAATAACTAATGAACTACTGACTAGACTAACGAAACTATAATTTGAAATAATTAGAATATATTTAAAATAAAAATATATAAAAAATAAAATTTGAATTTGAATTTAGGTTAAATTCACGTTAAAGGAGTTTCAAACCAAGTCCAACTCTAATTGAATTCGGATTAAAAAATTTTAATTCAAATTCAACCCTAATTTAAAAAACAGTTATTCGAACCCATAAAAAATTGAACTAAATTCGAATTGGATTCGGATTAACCGACCCAAGTTGCCCCTGTATATATACACGCAAGTACATATATAATGAAAGATTAAATATGAATTCCCTGACGCATTCGCAAACACCACATTGAATATATAAAGTGGGGTTCAAACAAATAAGTATACCAAATTTATACCACTGGAAGAGGCCGAAAGAAGATAAATGAGCAATAAAATGGGCCACCGACCGTAATTAAACTCCATCTCCGGCCATATCTTTTGATCCAAAGCTACTGTGTGTGTGTGTGTGTGTGTGTGATATATCGAACCGTGTTGACGTACATGCAGGGGGGTTTGGGCTGTCCTTAAATGTTATTATTCTCATTGAGAAGGTTTTTTATTAAAAAGTTGGTTAATAGTGTCAACCCTCAAGTTTTGGGTAGGTCTTAGCCTCCCAACTATTACGCGTACGTACCAACACAGTCAATCTATATTAATTTCAAGGTAGCCCACTTGTACGTGATGCCTAAAAAACGCACACAGTACTGGCGGTGAATTAATAAACAACATAAAAAGGTGCGACGCTTTACGTGTACGTGTGTGTCCAAATATATATATATATATATATATTAGGGTATGTCCGTGCCTACGGCACTATCGCGCACTCGCAATCGTGACCGTTAGATGAAGTGATTTTAGACCGTAGATAGCAAAAGACATTTTGAACCGCAGGATTGCTTTTTTAACAACTCTGGGCCGTTGGATCACTTTTTTTGGCCTTATTAGGCCAAGCTTAAATGTAATATAGATATAGATATGTGTGTGTGTGTAAATTCATAGAAAACTCGTTAACTAATTAATGAAATTAATTTGACGAAGAAAGGTTTGCCTAACAAAATTATTGAAGTTTTGGTCTAATGATATTTTCAAATCAGTAGGATATATATCATTATATCCCTAGGACGTCACATATAAGTATATTTTTTGTACTAGTTAATTACGTTTTATATACGAACATACATACATATATATATATAGAGAGAGAGAGAGAGAGTAATGTTACATGTTATTATGTGACTACTTCCATGGCAAGCTACTTATCTCAAGAAGAAAAGCCAAGCAATTAATTCCATCAACTACTCATTCAATGTGCTGGAGAATAAAGTCAATGAATTATTTGTGGTATGAACTATAGCTTTCAACTAGTATTTGTGATGGTTTGTTGGAAATAATTAAAAAAAAAAAGTAGCTATTTAATTGTGATGGTCAATTATTTTGCCGCACATCACTAAAAAGGTAAGGAGACAAAAATCATATGTATCAAACCCTAGAAAGCCAAGTAAGAACAGCAAAGTCTCAAGGGTTGAAATTTCAAGGGAACAAATAAACATGGTGACCCTCCCAATGTCCTATTTTCTTATCCATTAGAGTTGCAATGTTTCTCAGTGCTTTCTTGATTTCCAAGAATAAGAAAGTCTCTCTTACTTTGTAATTTTTTTTAGTTGATTTTGCACGTCTACTTGCAAGTTCAAACTTCCATTTTGTAATAGCCTGAAAAAAATTTAAATGTCTATTATTTTAAAAAAATTAAAATTCTTTATATTATTACTTTATTTTATTAATTTATGTGAAATGTTTTTTGTCTTCTATAAATTATCATTGTAGGTAAGTTGCTTTTCTTTTGTATATGCATCTTATCATTTTATGTGGATTGTTTAGGTTTTATAAATTCAAATCATTTCATGTAAATTTCTCTGTTTATTTTTATCATTTTATGTGCATTGTTATTGATTGTGTGTTATTTTATTCAAATGTGTTGGTTGTGAAAGTATGCCTCGAATTATGTTTATTTTCTTTTTGCTAGAAAAATATTTTTTTTAAATTTCCAAAAATTCTAGAAAATTTCAGAATGATTTAATAGGGTTCTTAGTAGTAGAATACGCCCAGAAACTTAGATAAAAGTTAGGTTTAGACTCCCTCATATATTTGAGTGCATTGGAGGTTGAATTGGGAATTTCTTCTATAATAGATGTTTGAGTTATTTGATTCACTTGAATATATTTTCCTTTAAGGATATAAATGCCCATCAAATACGTGATTATAGTTTACTTGAGAACGATTTGTCTTATGGTGATAATTTCATGTTGGATAATTTGAAATAATGATTTGTGCAAATTTAAATCATAATGCACCTTGGTTATTTTATGTTTCATATTGGAATGCATCTATACGTTTTTAATTGGCATGTAAGGATTGCCCGGCGTGTCAGAATCGCCCATACCTAATGAGGTATCCATACATTATATTTGGTATATCATGATTGCATAAATTGATAATATGCTTGCATATGTTTCTTGATTTCTTTAACTTAAAGAAAGTATTCGTTTTAAATAATAAGGGTTGTTGGGATAATGTATAAGTTGAGTTTTACTTTGAAAACATGAACTGAATAAGGAATATTCTAAATGGTTGCACCTATATTTATCTCTTGTGTTCCTCACATTGAGGGTATGTGTATTGGTTCTCTGATTGGGATGTAATAGATAGAACTTGCTCGTGGGTTTAACCCACTTTGTTGATATTTCAGGTCTCAGGCAGTTTCCCCCGCGAGGATAGAGTACTAGGGTTGGTTGTGACAGACATCTACTCTTATCAGTCACAGAGTAGGAATCTACTTTTTATTCAAGATTCAAACTATGAACTCATTTAGAGGTTTTGGTTATTGGTTTTCAATTTAAGTGTTAAACTTTTGTTCTTTCTGGTTAAGGGGTCCTTGGATTAAGAGACTTCCAAATTGTATTACCAGAATATAATTATTTATTTAGCAATTATTTCAATTCAATAGGATTTCTGTTCAGCTTTTAGTAGTTATTCTATTTCTGTCTTTTGCATCTATGTTTGTTGCTATCAGTGGTTAACATTCCTCAAGTTTTGTGTATGAGACTAGCTACCTCTTGCGCGAAATTTTCTGGGGGGTATTTCACATTTATTCTCTCATTAATTAAACTTTTGTTTGGATGGATGGAATGGGAAGGAAAAGGAAAAAATAAATAAAAAGATTAAAAGGAATAGTGTTTTTCATATTTGGTTTGTCGGTGACAAAAGAAAAGATGAGGAGAGATCACCCATCCAAGTACTACTCTCGCCCAAGCATGCTTAACTGCGGAGTTCTGATGGAATCCAATGCATTAGTGCTGGTATGATTGCACCCAGTTAAATCTCTAGCTAACGCACGAATAGAGCTGGCCCAAGCTAGAGAAACCATAGCCAAGCTTGAGCTTGCTCTCAAACTTCTCCCTCATAAGGAAAACTCAGAGGACCTTGACAATGTCCTCAAACAAGTTATTTTAGGTAACCCAAAAGAGCATAACAAGGTTTATCCCTATTGGGTTTCAGGGCAGAGGTAGAGGCCGTGGTGGTGGAAAGAGGTATGGTTCCCAATCAACCCATTTCCAACACCAATCTTTCAGCCACGCGCTTACTGCGAGTAAAAATGAACAATGCCTTGTAAAGTCAAACAACTCCAACCTCACACACATCCAACCCATTCCTGTCAGTTCTGATATTCCCCCTTACACCAAAATAACAACCTACAAAACCAACCTCAGAACCAACAGGCACTGATGCACGCTGAACCACCCAATCCATCTTCTAATTTACACAAAGCCCAACAACCTAGTTGGTCCTCTGTTGCTACGAGCGAACATGACTGTAACAAGATGAGCCTTCATTTTATTCCATTTGGACACTGCCAAGATAAGTTTATTGTGGAGGAACCTCCTAAAGACCTTGCTGATGAAGGTTTTGATTAATGGAAATTAGTTGGGTATTTCATCCAAAAAAAGTTACATTTCACCCTTGTTCAAACCAATGTCATGAAAATGTGGAACTACATGGGTCTGCAGGAAGTCCTGGCTGGTGATAAGGGGTTTTTCATTTTCAAATTTTTGGACGAAGACGTTTGCAACAATATTTTGGCAAATGGCCCATGGATGATAATGGGAAGACCTATCATCTTGAAGAAATGGCATAAATGCCTAGAATTAAACAAAGATTCTTACAACCTCATTCCTCTTTGGATTAATTTATTTAACTTTCCTCTAGAGACAGCAAGAAGTTTCAGTTACATCACAAGTGCTGTAGGTAAGCTCCTTTTTGCTTGTAGGCTCACAGAATCTAAGAAACGGATTAGCTTTGCCAAAATATGTGTCGAAGTTGACGCCTCTAAGCCTCTTGTTGAAAGCTTCCAACTTAAAGTGGAAAAAAATAAGTTCATCACCATTCTTACTGAATTCTAGTGGAAGTCCCAGGTATGTTCAAATTGTAAATGTTTTGGACATATTTCTTCTAAATGTTCCTTTACAGATCTTTCTTCACAATCTATGTGTTTGGCTAACAAAGAGGTTTCTAAAACCTCTTCTGAATGGACTGTGGTTCATTAGTCTCCTTTTCATGCTCTGGTTCCCTTTTGTCCAACCTAGTGGGTGACTCTCTTCAATCTCATGCCCAAGACCTTGTGCCTAACCAACCTTTATCAACCCAACCCCAATCTTTAGAGACTTGGAATGACCCTGTCCAACCTGTTAACCAAGTTCTCCCAACTGCCCCAGTCCAGGATTCTCTCCTACCCTTAAATCAAGATTTGGAACCCTCTCTAACATCTCTTTCCCCCTGTCATAAGACCTGCAATATTAATGTTGTCCTCCCTTTCCCCAGCATTAATGAGGGAAATGTTTATCCCCTCTCTTCAGTGAACCATACTCTTTTACCCCTCCCTTGTTTCAACATCCTTATTAAGGATAATCCCAATCCTTCCAATGACCCTATTTTTTCTGAAAATCATGTTGTTTCTCACCCTTCAGAGAGTTCCAACAGCAACAATAATGAATCTTCTTTCTCCTTGACCTCGAATAACACCTCATCCTCAACAGTTAATCCTCAGAGCTTGGTTAAGAGTAATACCTGCATTAATGGTAAAGAAAAGAAAAATAAGAAGAAGAAGAAGAAGGGCAAATCGAACCCTTCCTTGCCTATCTTAGGCTTTTCTTGATTAATTGAACAATTCATCCCCCAATGATTGTTACAGGAGCCTGGAATATCAGGGGTCTTAATTTTCCTGAAAAATAGTGTGAAATAAATAAGCTTATCTTTGACTCTAAGCTCCAATTGATTGTTGTTTTAGAAACTAAGGTCCAAGAAGCAAAGGTTAAATGCATTTTGAATAATATTTCTCCATCTTGCCACATTCTTCAGAACTACATTCACTCTAGCTTAGGTAAAATTTGGGTTCTATTTAATCCCAAGTTTCTCAAGGTTCAAAAAATTAGTGACAATGCCTAGGCAATTCACTGCTCAGTCACCCCATGTAATGATTATAGCCAATTTTTTGTCTCTGCCATCTATGCTTCTAACTCTGCAGACCAAAAAAAACCCTTGTGGAATGACATTAAGAGTTTTACTTCCCTCTCTGCTCAATCTCTTTAGATCCTTTTAGGAGACTTCAATGTAATCAGGCACCCCTCTGAATGCTTTGGAGGTTCCCAAAAATGGACTCACCCCATTGATCAGTTCAACTAATGCTTGCATGATTCTGAGCTCATTGACCTCAGATATGGTGGAATTCTCCACACTTGGTCCAACTAGAGTGAAGGCATTACTAACATATCAAAGAAGCTAGACACGACCCTTATTAATGGCAACTAGTTATCTGAATTTTCTCTTTCAAATTGTGTTTTCCTTCCCCATGGTATTTCAAATCACTCTCATATGGTGATCAAACTTGGTTCCCATAAACCTAAGAAGAACTCTCCCTTCAAATTCCTCAACTTTCTAGGTAACCACCAAGAGTTCCTGACTACAGTTGCAAATGTATGGTCTATGAACATCAACGGGACCATAATGTTCCAAGTTACAAGGAAGCTCAAGATCTTGAAACATCATTTAAAGCTCCTTAACCTAAAAGAGTTTAGTGACATTACCATCAAGGTGATTAAAGAAAAAGAAGCTCTCAGCTCTTGCCAGATCAATCTTGATAATGATCCCTCCAATGTCTAGCTTAGACTCACTAAAAAGACTCTCATTCACAAATATTGTGACCTTATTACTGCTAAAGAGCAACTCTTTATTCAGAAATCCAGAATTAACTGGCTTAAAGAAGGTTATTGAACTAAGGTTTCCAACCAAGGCTATCTCAGTTATTTTGATGATAACAAAATATTGTGAGTGTTAGGATTTAATGTCTACTTGAGTTTGTGCTTAAACATATTACGTTCTAACAAGACTTAAAGTAAGACAAGAGGATCAATGGCACCTTGCAAAGGTATCCAAAGCTCACATTGATCATGCCCATCTATGTTCAAAAGTTCATATCAAGGACATGAGAAAAATGATGAAGGCAATAACATCAAAGAAAGGAGACTTCACCCAATGCACATCAAGATCAATGAAGATATTGAAGATTGGGTAATTTAGTCTTGGTGAGTGTATAAGTAATCTTTGTAAAGTTACTTTGATGTTCTCACTTGAAAGCTCTAGGACCAATGCATTTCATGTATATCATTCATAAGTCCTTAGACCATAAATAATAGGCCATGTACTTCATTTATATTTTTTAGAATGGTCTCTAAGAATTAGAGAAATAAGGCTTTAAACTTATATGTTTAAATCATAAAAAGCCTTAAGTAATATTGAGAAGATCTTTAATTGAAAATATCTTTAATTTTCAATATTTGCATTTAGTGAAGTATAAAGTTAAGGACCTTGGATCAAATTGATTTATTTCATAAGGCCATAGTTGACTTTGAGGAGGATCAAGTTTATCAAAATATTCAAAGAACCTACCGCGTAACTTAGTTGACTCTAGGATCCAATGCAACTCATGCATATCATTTTTAATGGTCTCTAGACATATAAAAATAGGACTTGATCTTTTTTGAATCATATCTTAAAAGTCCTTAATGGTTTAAGCTTTGTTTGGATGTCAAAACTCTGTTTTTCAATGTTCAGCATGTATCAGTCGATTTATATAATCCTATCAGTCGACTAATAGAGACTGCGAGTTTTTGGCATTTTTAGAGGGACAGATTAGTCGACTTATGAAAATGCATCATTCGACTTATGCCTTGAAATAATTTTTTAAGAAATTTTTAAGCATCGTCTAACCTAGACAGAACTTTTTAGCCATTTGTAGAGGGGCAAATTAGTCGACTTATAGAATCTCATTAGTCGACTTATATTGTTTCAAAACTCATTTTTGCCTTGAAAAGACTCATCAGTCGACTACTGCTAAATGACCAGTCGACTAACATTACGGGAACAGATCTGAAACGGCTAGTTTTTGCATTTAATGATTCCCAATCACTTCCAAACGACTAAAATTCTTTCTTGTGCTATAAATACACATTGTATATGTATTATACAAGAGAGAGAGATCACCAAACATATAGTTGATCATCCATTGTTGGTTGAATCTATCATTAAGCTTAGAAATCATATTCTATAGAGATAGTCACCACACTTAACCATATCCTTCCAAAGATCAATCTATTTGTGGTATTTCATTCATCATTCTAGAGTTGAGTTTTCTTATTGTTTTATCAATTGTAACTCTAGATTTGAGAGAGCTTTGAATTTTTATATCTTGTCTATTTGAGAGACACTCATTGTACACAAATTTTTTATTCTTGAAAGAAGAAGACCAAGAAGTTCTCTTGGCATGGGTAGCTTGAAGAAGCTTTGTAAGAGTTTTTCTCCAAGATCAAAAAAGAGAAAGGTTCATTCTCTACCTTGAAAGGAGAAGAATTGGATAGCGTTCTCCACCTTTAAGAGTGAGCAATGGTTATCTCTTAACCGTCAAAAGAGGGAGGAAGTCCAAGTTATGAGCTTGGCAAAGTAGTCTTGGTGAGGTTATCATTGAGCAAGGAAGCCCAAGTAAATCACTTGGCAATTGTACGATTTGCTTTCCACCTTTAAGGAAGGCTCTATAGTGGATACCTCAAGATGAGCTCTTAAGGCATGGACGTAGGCCGGAGTTGCCGAACCATGTAAAAATTGTGGTGTCAATGTTTGCATTTCTTTATCCTTACTCTCCTTACATTATTATATTCATTATATTTGTTAAATGTCTTTATGTTTTGAATAAATATGAAGAGCATAATTGTGTAGAGATATTGCACACCATGTATTTGATGAATTGTCTTTATAAGCCTTAATTTCATTTTAGCATTGATAGACATATTTCCACTTAGCTCATTTCATTCCTTTTTTAATGAACCATTTTATGAATGAATGAGTAGCACTCCAAGTGCTTGATTAATTGCCCATGTAAGTTTTACTTTTTATATCATATCGATAGGTAATTGCTCAAGTACCCTTTTGATAAGTTTACTCCTTTATTTTTGCTAGCATTTATTTTATAATTATTTTTTTAATGAATGTTATTTAAATGCTTCATATGAGGAGGATGGGATGAATGCTTGGAGTATATTGGTTGAGTTGTGGAATTAATGAAATTGCTAATTGATTGAATATTTGTTTGATTATCTTCTTGCCAATCAATTTGCATATCACGTGTTTGATAAAATGCACCTTCAACATTTTCACACACTTCAAACATGATACGTTGCACTTACATGAATACTTCATTTGTTGTATTCACTAGAATATTTAAGTGCATAATAGATAGAGCATTCTCATTCCCACTTGTTGAATACATAAGCTTACCAAGTGTTTAACAAAAGTTCAAACAAGCCTATTTTTTTCAAAATGAGTTGAACCCCCCCCCCCCCCCTCTAGGGACAATTTTTGGGTAACAAAGGTGATCAGAATATAAAGTTTTGTATAAAGGCCTTTTTCTAATAGATGCAACAAGAGAAATATTGTTAGCCTTTCCCTTCCAAATGGTGATGTCATTGATAACCTGCATATCATCAAAAATGAAGCTCTCAATCACTTTAAAATCAACCTAGGTAATGAACCTTCTTATTACTTAGGTATTGACTCTCTCAAATCCTGTTAGTCAAAATCTATTTCTGATTCTTTTTTTTTTATTCTCTCACTGTCATTCCTTCTTATGAGGACATTAAATCTTATTTTTTCTCTCTAGCAACTCTAAATCCCCTGGTCCTGATGACTATATTGTTTTCTTTTTCAAGAAAGATTGGCCTATCATTGGTCAGGATGTCTCCAAAGCTATAAATGATTTTTTCACTAATCGTCAGTTGCTTAAGGAGATTAACTCCACTTACCTTGCTCTCATTCCTACAGTGCCTAACATTTCTTGTATGAGTGAGTTCAGACTTATTTCCTATTGTAACATCATCTATAAAGTCATCTCTAAACTCTTGGCCAATAAGCTCCAACCTGTCTTGCCAAGTTTTGTTGACAAGCCTCAAACTGCCTTCATTAAAAATAGAAGGATTGGTGATTGCATTTTCCTTGCTCATGAAATTATGAAAGGTTATCATTCTTCTTCTTTCTCACCTATTCCCAAATACACTTTTAAAGTTGATCTTCAAAAGCCTTTGACTCTGTTAATTGGTGTTTCCTTCTTGACTCTCTTAAAATTCTCAATTTCTCTCCTATTTTTATTAATTGGATTAGTGCTTGTATTACTAGCCTAGCATTCTCAATTTGTTTTAATGGTAAGCTTTTTGGCTTTTCAAAGACACTAAAGGTATGAGGCAAGGTGATCATCTATCCTCCTTCCTCTTTGTTATTATTATGGATATGTTATCCTTTATTATTCAGCAATCTATTAACAATGACCATTCCTTCTAATTTTACTGGAAATGCAAAAAAAGTAAACTTTCTCATCTTATTTTTGTTGATGATCTCATGCTCTTCTGTCATGGTGATACCCATTCTCTCTCTGTGCTCATCAATGCCTTAGATAGATTTTTTTCTATTTCTGGATTAATCTTAACCATACTAAAATCTTCATTTCCACTTCTAATATCCCTCCTAACATTCAGTCATATATGGTTATTGATTGTGGCTTTGAAATAGAAGCCCTTCCTATTAAGTATCTTGGTCTTCCTCTAATCGATCTCTTCAAAATTAAAGGCTGGTGACTGCAGGTGTTTGGTTGAAAAGATCACCTCTAGGATTAGTTGCTGGACTGCTAAAATTTTTTCCTATACAGGGAGGCTACAACTTATCAAGGCAATTCTGCTCAGTATCATCAACTTCTAGAGTGGTTTGTTCATTCTCCCAAAGATGGTTATCAACCAAATTGATAAGGTCCTTAGAAACTTTCTTTGGTCTGGGGTTGACCTCAAAACTACTGGAGCTAAGGTTGCCTGGTATGATGTATATATGTAAGCCCAATGAGTATGGTGGCATAGGCATCCCTCGGCTGGCAACTATGAATAGGATCTCTATGCTAAGACATATTTAGAACTTGTTCAAGGATAATGACCAATCTATCTGGTATGATTAGGTGCACAAAAATCTCATCAAAGACAGAAGCTTCTAGATGATTAAGCACTCCCAAATGAACTCCTAGAATTGGAGGATAATCCCCCACTTAAGAGACCTTACTAGACCTTTCATCAAACACCTAGTGGGTGATGGAAAGGACATCTCCATCTGGCATGATTACTAGCTCCCATTTGGTCCCCTTGATTTGAAGATTGACCTTAGCATCATTTTATCTTCCCAATGGAATGATATGGCTAAAGTGAGTTCAATGATTAGAAACAACCAATAGAGAATCTCTCACTCCTTCAGGAACATTGTTCCCTCTATTGGTTCCATATAACAACTTCCTTCCCTCAGGTTTCCTTCCCCTGATAAAGTCTGTTGGACTTTTTCCTCTTTTGGATGCTTTAACCTAGGTAATACTTACAAGGCCCTTCTTCCCCCTCCCCAGTTGCCTTAAGGATTAGTTCCATTTAGTTTACTAGTTACGTCCCTAGCCATTCATTCATCACTTGGCTTGCGTTTAATGGGAAGCTCCAAACTAGAGATAGTAAAAGTTTTGCCCTTAAGCACTTGCCTAATTACTGTTCCTTATGTCTTGCATATTCCGAAACTCACTCCCACCTATTTTTTAACTGCCCCTTCTCTTCCCACATTTGGCAAATTTTCCAATTCAAATGTGGCATCCACTCGGGTGACTTTACCTTATTTTCTATTGCAGAATGGATTGACACTTTATGGAAGCCTAACTCTAAATCCAGTACTGCCTATGTGTTCAAGCTTTGCCTAATTGGATGCATATATTACATATGAAGAGAGAGGAATAGAATACTATGTTTGATGTGTATGATTTTCTGACCATTATTACTAGCCTCATCTTCAACAGTGTTCACAATCGCTTGCTCTCATGCAAGCTCCACAACTGCAAGAGTTTGAGACTCATCGCTGATGCTTGGTACCTTCCTAGTTCAATGTTCATGGCTCTCTAGTTGGCATCCTTTGAGCCTTTACCCTTATTCCCTTTGCTTCAAACGGTTGTTGGTGTAGAGGTCATAAGGTTCCTTGGCCCCCTTAGGCTCCTTTTACTGTTTTCTGGCTATGGCCTAGTTTGCCTTTTGGGACTCTTTGTTCTTTTTGCCATTGGGTCGCTTAAGCTTCTTGGCTTTAGGCTCTGGTCTGCTATACATTTCCTTCTTTTCGTTAAATTTTAAATTGACTTACGGAAAAAAAAACTATGAGGAAAGATTTTGAGGGATAGCTTAACCTCCAAATCTCTTCTTTGCTATTCTTTCAAAAGTGAAAGTTTCGTAATACCGAAAATAACTTTAACATTTTAAAGAAGAAAATTTAAATAACAATTGGTTAATGAGGTACGATAGTAATTTTTCTTTTCTATCTCCTTTACATTTTTTTTCAAATAAATATGCTATTATTTTTTTCTTTTTCTTCATAATTTATCCAAAGGAAGCCTAAGTTAACAACTGACTTTGTTTCACCATCAATTTAGGGTATACTTGTAGTAATTAATTAAGTAGGTGATCTTGCAAGTTGGTCACCAAAACTAATGAGTATATTACTTTTAGTGAAAGACAGAAAATAATCATGAATGTGAAAGAAGCAAAATAAAGTTTATATTTTGATTTATTGGCACTACTTATAATAGTTCATTACCCATTTTTAAATTTATCATCATGAATCTAATACTAATATTTTATCTTTATATATATGATGAGGCCTGCGTGGTGTCAATATAATCATTGTTTTTTGGCATCGCTCATATCATCCATCCTTTATGATCCATCAAGAACCAGCATTTCTTCAATATATGAAAAATGGGTAGAAGAGAATTGAAGGCAAGTCTTCTGTTAAACGCAGTGGTTCTTTTGTGTTTGATGCTGCATTGGAAAGTCTCTTGTGCTAATAATCACCATGTCTCGTTTGTGAGTTCAGCTCGGGCCTTCCTTTATGAAGAAACAAGGTCAGGGAAGCCTCTGAATTTGGTGGAGAATTTAGAGGAAGTCAAGGCTAACCATGATGTTGTGCATGAAGATTATGATTATGATTTCTATAGAAAGCATGAAGATGTTCCAAGCCCTGGTGTTGGTCACTAAATGGGGTACTATCCTACTAAGGTCACTTAATTTTTAATTTTCACACATATACATATATATCTCCTTTTGAGTTTCTTCTCTACATCTTCTTATATGGTGATGTAATTGGTGCTCTTGTTATTCCCTTAGAAAATTAATGAAGGAGCACATAGCTATTGTATGTATTATATGTGTATATAATGTACATATAATTATATAAATCTATATATGTAACTTGACATACAATACAATAGTGTTTTATATTGCCTTTTGTATTTTGCCATAGTAAATATGGGGTATCTGGAAACCTAAGCTCAAACTTAACCACCTGATCATTCTTCCACCACCATAAATTGACCTCCTCTTTTAGTGTCTTCACCTAGGGGCATTCTTGACATTTAACTGGGCCTTTTAGGGGCTTCGTTGCTAGTTCCAACATCTTGGTGAGCCTGTTGACACTTTGGGCCTAGCTTACTTTAAAGCCTAAAAGCACACAAGTCTCGGCCCATTAAGCGTATTAGGATTGACACAATTGACACGTCAGATTCTAGCTTCTAAACACTCTTTTTAAACTCTAGAAGCTTAAACTATAGTCTCTGTTTTAAGATACTTTTTTAAACTCTAAAACACATGAATACTAATTAAAATCTCATCCAATTTTAATTTAAAATCGTAAATTCGTACTTCCAAACACAGCATTAATTCAATTCTAGCAATATTTTGAAAATTTGTCCCGACAAAGATTTGTCTGTGAAAGAGATAAGATAATGTCGGTCAGGCCTGTCTTGTTAGGCTGAGATTGACAATGCCAATACAAGCCTGATGTCAATAAAGGACTACTGTGAAAGTCATATGGTCAGAGATTGGCATACTGATTTCTGATCAGTATTCAATAAGCACATGCAAGGGTGTCTCCTCATTAGTTATGTGACAAAGGCTACATGTGCTTGAGAACGTGATAAAAAAAAATGACACGCAATCAAATACGTAAATATTTTGTCAATTTTATATAATTTTTTAATTATGTGCCAATTCGTTACTCCACAAAATTATTAATTCTTGTAATAATTTCTTCACAAGTATCCCTCACTGAAAGTCTTTCATTAATCATTTTTCATGCTAAGGGTTGAATATATAGTTCATCTTTTTTACTACTTCAAATAAAAAATTAAGTTACCTTTGAGGAAGATACTTAATTCTAAGAAAAGAATAGAAAGTGTGTTGGACGCATGTGCCGAATGGATTTGAGTATTATACGTGTCGTGAGTTTCACTGTAAGTGTAACACATTAAACATTCTGATGCTCTTGATGCACGGTGTGCCAAACGCAATGAATAACTTCTCCTAAAAAAGAATGGTAAGTTATTAAAAGCGTGGGCAACAATTTGTAAATGCTCTTCTTCTATAGTATAAGCGAAGACTTATAAATATGGTTATAGGCCAACAAATGTTCGAAATATATATTTATTCGTTCCTACCGTTCAGCCGTGAGAATATTTTTGTGTTCTTCGCGGGTATCATTTCTAATTCTGTTTCATTAACGTAATATACATTTCAAACAATAATTAAAGAAAAAGATAGTGATTATTATTATTTTTATATTTTTGCAACACAAAAATGTTAGATTAGTTAGTTAGTGGGGAGGGAAAGTTGAACTCACGACCATATGGTAAGGTCCTGCATGCAAAAATAATTGATACCAAAAAAAAACTCTCTCAAAACTATTACAAATAGATTTGCAAATAGCACCAGCCCGTTAATGTAGCACTACAAACTCCCTTGAACTATCACAGCTTTTTTTTTTTAAAAGCCTCTCAAAAAAGAAAAGGAAGCAGAGCTTATTTTATACTCCCTTTGTCTCATTTTAATTATCCCTTCTGCTAGTTGAATTTTGTAAGGAAACATCTAATTAATGAGTTTTTTCCTTTTAAAATTAAGAAGTTAGTCTTTAAGATTTGAATATAATACATATAATCAAGTTGGAATTTTTAAAAACTTCAAACTATTTGAAAAATATAATTTATTTTACACTTTTTGACTCGTATGTTGGGACAACCCAAAAAAGAAAGATTGGACAAGTAAATTTGGGGAGGGTAATAAGAGAGAGTAATGTTACTACAAGCGTGCTAATCGCTCTTATAGTCACATGGTCAAATGCGTTTCGAGAAGAGTAATGCTACTACAAGTTTGTTGGTCACTTTTATAGTCACATGATGAAATGTGTTTTGAGAAGAGTAATGCTACTACGAGTGTGCCGTCGCTCTTATAGTCACATGATTAAATGTGTTTCAAGATATTAGCGTTACTGTTTAATGCAAGGAAAGGGATGTTACCCGCACGCTTTCTCTCTCTCCTCTCTAGGTATCTTCGTAAGTTCTAGCTCTCCAATCCTCATTGTATAAAAATATATAGATTATTAGTTTTATTATTTTATCTGCGATGAAGATAGAAAAAGTGTAGCTTTAAGATTTGATTGAAATGAATATTGGATTGATATATGAAAAAGTATGAGAAAGAATCGCTACTCATGTGATTGCAGTGCAATGATCAATTGTTCTGATTGTAATTGAAATTGGTAACATTAAATAATGGGCACATGATGAAATGTGTTTCGAGAAGAGTAATGCTACTACGAGTGTGCCGATCGCTCTTATAGTCACATGATTAAATGTGTTTCGAGATTTTAGTGTTACTGTTTAACGCAAGAAAAGGGGCGTTACCAGCATGATTTCTCTCTCTCCTCTCTAGGTATCTTCGTAAGCACTAGCTCTCCAATCCTCATTGTAAAAAAATATATAGATTATTAATTTTATTATTTTATTTGTGATCAAGATAGAAAAATTGTAGCTTAAAAGGTTGATTGGAATGCATATTGGATTGAGATATGAGAAAGTATGAGAAAGAATCGCTACTCGCATGATTGCGAATGCAATGATCAATCGTTTTGATTGTAATTGAAATTGGTAACTGTTGACCTCAAGGTTTCAACCCTAGGTTACTTAGGTGATTTTGATGATAACAAACTACTGTAGTGTAGATTTAATAAGTTTACTTGAGTGTGCAGCTTAGAAAATATTATATTATCTCAAGTATCTTAAAGGCATTGGACTTCAAAAGGAATTAGAAGAAGATGTATGAAGCCACATGATCATGGAACTCAAAGATCAATAATCAAGATCAATGGCAAAGTTGAAGTGAATTCAAGTCACATGATGAAGGAATCCAAAAGCTTAAAGATTTGAAGATCAAAAGACTTGGGTAGGCTAGTCTTGGGTGAGTGCTAGATTTAATGTAAAGTTATTTATGAAGTAACTTCTTTTAAAAGCTCATCTATTGACCTAGTGGACCTTAGGACCAATGCATATCATTCATATCATATCATAGTTCCTTGGACACTTAGAATTAGGCCATAAACTTCATTGAATCATCTTGAAGGCCTTCATTGAGATTGAGTTAATTCAAGCTTATGTTTAGCTTTGAAGGAACTCAATTCTTGAGTAAACAAATTCTAGCACCTATGCTTGAACTAGGAAATATTATTTATGGTTCTTAGATTGATTGAATGAGGCTTTGAACTTATATGTTTAAATTCTGAAAAGCCTTAGGTAATATTGAGATGATTTTCAATTGAAAATATTTTAATTCTCAATATTCATATTTAGTGAAATTATGAAGTCAAAGACCTTGGATCAAATTAATTTATTTTATAAGGTCAAAGTTGATTTTGAGGAGGTTCAAATATTCAAAGAACCCAACTCAATGTCTAAAATTGAATCTAAAACCACATGCATCATATTTCTATTTTTTCATGAGTAGCTCTTAGCTTTTGAGATTAATTTTTGAGCTCATGGATGCCTTGACTAAGTTGCCTTTCAAATGATTTCAAAATCAGTCGACTTAGTGGAATTATAAAGTCGACTCTTTTAAGCAGTGCAAAAATGACATTTCTAGAGTAGCAAGATAGAAGACTATATCAAATCATATAGAAGACTATCTTTCTATTTTAGTTTATGATCTTTTGTGAAAATAGCTTTTCTGGAGTAGTAAGATAGAAGACTATCTCAAATCATATAGAAGACTATCTTTCTATTTTAGTTTATTCTTTTATGAAAATGTCATTTCTAGAGCACTAAAATAGAAGACTATCTTAAAACATATAGAAGACTTTCTTTCTATTTTAGTTTATGAGATTTGATAAAATAGTCGTCTTATGCATTAGAAAAGTCGACTCTTTTAGGCAGTGCAAAAATGGCATTTCTAGAGTAGTAAGATAGAAGACTATCTCAAATCATATAGAAGACTATCTTTCTATTTTAGTTTATGAACTTTTGAGAAAATGCATTTTCTGGAGTAGTAAGACAGAAGACTATCTCATTTCATATAGAAGACTTTCTTTCTATTTTAGTTTGTGAGATTTGATGAAATAGTCGTCTTATTCATTAGAGAAAGTCGACTTTTTTTGGCAGCATGAATTTAACACTTTGAAGGCTCAAATAAAGTCGACTACTTCAAGTAGAAAGTCAATTGCTTTTTCCCAGATTCAAAATAACGGCTAGTTTTGGACCCCAAACGGCTATATTCTCTTGAGACTCTATATATACCCATTTGTATTGGGGATTTCTGAGCAAGAGAGACAGAATACAATGTAGAGCCGTGAGAGTAGAAGAGCAAGAGAGCTAGAGAGAAACCTACCCATGAGCTTACACTTGAGAAAATGTTGAATGCATATTTTTGCATTCTACTTGGTAGAAAATCTCTTAGGAACCACTATTGAGTCTCATCTTTCATATCATTGATTGTGGTTCATCTTGCATATCTAGAGTTGAGCTTTTCATTTGAAATCTTCATATATCACTCTAGAATTTGAGCGTGTATTGAATATCTATTCATTGAGGAAAATTGTTGTATTTGTATTACAATTTCTTATTCTTGAGAGAAGAAGACCAAGAGGTTCTCTTGGCATGGGTAGCTTGAAGAAGCTTTGTAAGAATTTTTCTCCAAGCCCGAAAAAGAGAAAGGTTCATTCTCTACCTTAAAAGGAGAAGGATTGGGTAGCGCTCTCCACCCTTTAGAGTGAGCAATGGTTATCTCTTAACCGTCAAAAGAGGGAGGAAGTCCAAGTCATGAGCTTGGCAAAGAAGTCTTGGTGAGGTTGTCATCGAGCAAGGAAGCCCAAGTAATTCGCTTGGCAATTGTACAGTTTGCTTTCCACCATTAAGGAAGGCTCTATAGTGGAAACCTCAAGAAGTTCTCTTGAGGCATGGACGTAGGCAAGAGGGGCCGAACCATGTAAAAATCATAGTGTCACTTGGTTTGCATTTCTCTATCCTTAAACTCTTTTATTTGATAACATTTCATTTGCTTAAATTACATATGCTTTATATATGAATGTTATAAGTTTATATATTTCAATTCATATGAGGAGGATGGGATGAATGCTTGGAGTATTGGTTGAGTTGTGGAATTGATAAAATTATTGATTGATTGAGTATTTGTATGATTATCTATTTTCCAATCAATTTGCCACTATGTATTTGACAAATACACAATCAACACTTTCACATACTACAAGCATGATTTGTTGCACTTACATGTACACTTATACTTGTTGTATTCACTAGATCATTTAAGTGCATAATAGATTGAGAATTTGCAATTCCACTTGTTGAATACATAAGTTCATCAAGTATTTGACAAAAGTCTATACAAGCCTATTTTTTGTCAAAATGAGCTTAACGGAAAAAGTTTCATCATTTGCCTATTGTCCCTATTCACCCCCCCTCTAGGGACAATTCTTGAGTAACAGTAACATTAAGTAATGGGTAGGGCGACTCAACATAATTTGAAACCTTAGACGAAAAATATAAGAGTGGTCATTTAACATGCAATATTTTAATATCAAATATTAGTTAATAATGTTTATATAAAAATTATTCTTGTTGAAATTATTATATTTAATTGGACCATTTCTACTAATAAATTACTTAATTTTTAACGATATTTTTCCGGTGCATAGATATTTGTAAGAATAGAATATGATTTTTGAATAAGATTTTCATTTTTTTTTACTTGGTTCACTTTCTTTCATTCTTTTTTCACGTTATTCACAAACATTTTTCTTATCACGCATTTGATTATCATTATAAATCTAAGTCGCTAATATATTTATCTTTCATTATTGTATTATCTTCTAGTAATTCTTTTAGATGACTTGGTTGCTTATTTATGGATTTTTCTTGTTATTTTCTTATTAATTATAGCAAAAAAAATATGTAATGAGAGGAGAAAACGTGAGGGATAGGAAAAAAAAGATAAAAGTTAATAGGAGAAGATAGAAAGTTTTATAATTCCTAATTATTTACAATTATCTGTTAAGTATATATTCAAAAATTCATAAAAAAACCTGAAATGAGAAGTGACAGAAAGAAAAAAGAGAAAGATTTTGAGATAAATATAGAAATTAGAAGTTTTAGAATGAATTAAATTATTTGGGTCTATTATTAAATTTTTACCATTAGTGGAAGCCTATCACTACAAGGAAACAAAAATTTTAGGAAGTATAATAATACAAGAAACTAAAAATTTTAGAACTCTTATTAAAGAAATAAAATAATTTAGAGGCTTTCTATTGACTCAGACCTTAAGCAACTGCCTAAGCCGTCTAAAGGTCTATGTTTAATGGGACAAGTTAAAGCTAATAACTAGATTAAATATCTTTATTCAAGAGTAAAAAAAGGTTGTAACTTGAAGTTGGGACTAAGAAAAATGATATTTTTGTAACTACTCGTTGTTGTTGTCTTCTAAAGGTCTTTTACGAGTTTTGTGTGCAAACATTTGCCTTGATGATTCACGTTGTTATCTTCTGAATTCATTCACGAGTTTTGTGTGCACATATGCGTAATGATTTGTGTTAATTTCATGTTATATATATATATATATATATATATATATATATATATATATATATATATATTAGTCTCCATTTTTGTTGAGTTTTGTAGTACTTATATTTAGTAAATACTAGCACTAAAATGCAAATTTTTTTTACTGTTTGAAATATCATACAAAATGAAATATAAAATATTTTATATTGAGGTACTGGAGAAAATTAAAAAATATCGCTCGTTAGCTTGACCTTTTTTCCTCCAAATTACTCGCAGTAAGTATTACTTAAATGTTTCCTTTGGTACATGGGAATAGAATTTAATGGAATGCAATTTGAAACCAAATGAGAATGAGAATGAAATGGAATGGTTATTGTCAGTCAATTGTTTGGTTACAAATATGAAATGAGATAAAAATGAAATAAATTTTAAGTCAAATTGTTCAACATATCCCTCCTAGTGATAAATAAATTAAACTAACAAAGGTGTGGTGGTGGAGGAAGGTGGTGATGTAATTAAGGTGGTGGGGTGACAGTGGAGATGGTGGCAATGGTGTGGTGGTGGAAGTGGCTGGGTGGCGATGGAGATGGTGGATGAAGGTGGCGATGTGGAGTTGGTGGTGTGGTGGTAGAGGGAGGTGGCGATGTAGAGTTGGTGGTGTGGTGGTTGAGGAAGGTCTCTATGTGGAGGCAGTGATAGTGGTGTGGTGGGGGTGGAGGTGGTGGTGGAGGAAAGTGACTATATGGAAGTGGTGGTGGTGGAGATGGTGGCAATGCGATGTGGCAACGGTTGTGGTGGTGGAGGAAAGTGGCGATGCAGAGTTGGTGATGTGGTGGTGGAGGAAGGTGGTTATGTGAAGGTGGTGTGTTGGTAGAGGAAGGTGGCGATGTGGAGGTGGGGGTGTGATGATGGAGGAAGGTGGCGGTGAAGATAGTGGTGATGCAATGTGACAATGACAGCGGTGATAGAAGAAGGTGACGATTTGGAGGTGGTGGTGGAGGAAGGTGGAGGTGGCAACGACGGTGGCGGTGGTAGAGCCGATAGTATTGGTAGTGGCGACAGTGGTGGTAGAGGTGGTGTGGTGGTTGAGGTGAATGATTTTTTGGTAATATATATATATATATTTTTAATTTTACTAGGAAAGGAATGTCCATTCCATAGGTTTAACTATGAAATGGATTTTCATTCTAAAGGAATGATAAAACCTACCTTAAAATTCATACCAAACAAAAGAATAACTCAAATGGGCATTTCATTCCATTCATGTGTACTAAACGCAACATAAGAGAAAATAAACAGAAACAATGAGAGAATCTAATGAGCGGACTTGTAGTAGCATTACTCTAATGCTGCGTTTGATACACATGAATAAAATGCTTATTCCATCCATTCTTTTGTTTCTTATGAATTTTAAGATGAGAATGATCATTTTCTTGGAATGAAAATCCATTTTCATGAATGAAATTTCATTCCTAGTAAGATTTAAAAAAAAAATCATATTACCAAAACACCCTTTACCTCCACCACTACATCACGTCTACCACTACCACTACTAGTCTGCTGCCACCTCCACCTCCACCTCCACCTCCACATTGCCATCTTCTTCCACCACCATCTCCACATTGCCACCTTCCTTCATCACGTCTATCTCCACCGCCACCACCTTTAGATTGTCACCTTCCTCTACTATCATATCATCACCACACCTTTGTTAATTTAATTTATATATTATTAGGAGAGGTATTTTGAATAATTTAATTTAAAATTCATTTCATTTCTACATCATTTCATATTTGCAATTAAATAATAAAATGAGAATAATTATTTCATTCCTAATTGCATTATATTTCATTCTTGCATACATGAAACAAAAGCAAGTAAAATCTAACCATTTAACGTTTTCTTGGCTATCATTCCGTGAATGGAAGGATTTGCAAGAATATAAGGAGAGTTAATAACTTATCTGTTTTCTCCTTATTTCTTTAACCCAGTGAATTTATTTTGTAATTTTACCACAAGTAGAATAAAATAATTATTTGTTTTTTGTATTTTTTTGTTAGATACAGTTTTTCCCCCTTCTTTTGCTTTGGTTCTGCACTCTGCAGTATTTAAAACGACTGAAAAAATCGAAAACAATTCAGAGAAATTTTAAATAACAAAATATAGTGTTTTAAAACTTTGTGAAAAATGGTTGGGTTGACATTAGTAAATTTTGTAATTTATCCAATTCTATCATAATTTTTAAAAAATCTTAAATTTCAGTTTGTTATTACAATATAAAATTATTTTTGATAGTATGAAATTGATGCTTTAAAATCAAAATTAAATAAAAAATTAGTTTCAAACATTAGTTACCATGACAAACTATCATCTTCTTTTTCTCTCTCCTAAATACTCTCCTTCCTATTTGCCAAGCCTCGTGTATCAGGTCCACTTTAATTTCTATAAAACTACACTTCGCTTATTTTATTTATCAATTAATAGTAGTTAAAAAATAATAGTAGTTAAAAAATTATTTTTGTGATTTAAAATGTCTTTTATTATTTACGATTTAAAATTATTTTATTTAACTATTACATTTATGAGTATATGATAATATTATAAGTACGAGTATAAACTAATGTCTGTATATATACACACTTAATAGTGCCAATTTAATGAATAATCAAATCAAAAAGTTTTAAAATTTTAAGAGTATTTATAGAAAGAAGCATTTGACTTACTTTGACTGAAATAATTCTTTTGGGACAGTCCAATAAAAAAACAAGACACGTAAATTGGAATTGCGGGGTTATATATATATATATATATATATATATATATATATATATGTATATAACTAGTGTATGTCTGCTGTTAAACACTCGAAATCGTGATAATTTTTTGTGGAAAAAAAAAAAAAAAGATAAAGATAAAGTAATTTTAAATCCTCCAAACCAAAGAATATTTTGGACCATGATGGATTTGTTAAACACTTTTGACCTTTACACTCACTTTTTGTTTGGTAAAAAAAAACTCACTTTTTGTCCTTAGCAAGCTTAAATGTAATATATATATATATATAGTGCGGTACACGTAGTCTGTAGATAGAGAAATGGTTCACGGTCCTTTAAATCGCCTCCATTACCGTGGGCTCATAAGATGCGATTGATTTGATTCTTCAACTGTCGTTGAATCATGTGATCTTGCCTCTCCTTGTCATCGCATAACATGCTCTCGTTTCTCACTCCCTCTCTCTCCTGAAATGCAACTTTGGAGAGTGAACTGTCTGTCTATTTGTTGGCAAATAGTGGCTTCAACATTTCGTATACTCGGCAATAGTGGGTAGGTTTTTTTTTTCGCCACCTATTTTTTCCCTTCTCATTAACCACTATTTGAGCCTCAATACCATTGGCCTTCCACGTTTCATACGTCAATTGGGTCACTTTGCTTTGAGGTTTCTCTCTGTTCTTGACGTTACAGAAATGTCATTCTGCTAAAATGGATTGATGAGCACGATAACGGCTTCTTTGCCATGTGGGTTTCTTACAGTGTGTGAATGTGCCTAGTTTTCTTATCTCCTTCGGATGCTGGGGTAAAGTATATAGTGATATGGGTTGGTGTTATTGTGGGTGTCTTTTCAATATATTCTTCAATTTCTGTTTGAAATTTCGCTTTTCTGAGTATATAACATCAACATTTTCGCCGTTTCAGTAAGGATCTGCACTTAATTTTAGTTTTCTCTGCCAACAAAGGTTCAGAGTGAAGCTTGAAGCCTGAAAAGCATGGATCTTGACTATGGCAAGTGTTGGAGAAGTTCAAAGGTTTGTCCATTCACTATTTTTGTTCAATTAACAAAATTCTGCGCTTTCCAATGATTATAAGCACAACCCCCTTTATGGGTATCCACCCATGTTTGCTCTTTTTATAGATAAGATCTCAGTTCTTAAAATTGGTGAATATATATATATATATATATATATATATATCATAATATTTTTCCTATGCACTCTTAGAAAATTGTTTGCTAAATTGCATTTCAGAAGGATTCTTGGAAGACAACTCTGCTTTTAGCATATCAGAGTCTTGGTGTAGTCTATGGGGACTTGAGCATTTCTCCCCTCTATGTCTACAAGAGCACATTTGCAGAAGATATTCATCACTCAGAGACAAACGAAGAGATTTTTGGTGTTCTTTCATTTGTTTTCTGGACTCTAACTCTAGTTCCTTTATTCAAATACGTTTTTGTAGTCCTTAGAGCTGATGACAATGGGGAGGGTAAGTAGTATGTACCAAAAATTTGAGGGATATCCTAATTTTGTTCATGAGATTGAAACCTCTTTAATCTTTATGGTGATTGTGCAGGTGGTACTTTTGCCCTCTATTCC